>CAXKVI010000005.1:115595495-116063261 GCA_964058755.1 Campiglossa producta
GACATTCTAACCAAAACGAATCCAAATATGTATTAAAATCTAAATTCATGTGCTGAAGTTTGTATTTTAAAATGTGTGTGTTTGAATTGCATGAATTTAAAAATTATACCAAACGATGAGTTGCATATATTATTGTTAGCGGTAAATAGTAGCACGCATGTGCAAAGTAGTAGACCAAGATCCCAGAGCCTAAAAGCGTCACTTATTTTATAATGGATGAAACCAATACCGATCGATAGTCCTCCCCGAATCTAGAAAGAATGTGAAAATTTTAAAGCTGTACCTATGACAAGGGCCTAGGAATCGGGGGTCAAAGTCGCCAAAAAATGACCCTAACTTCACTTATTTTATAATGGATGATTTTCACATATTTGACGTAGATTACCACCCCGCGTCAGTATCAAGTGTTGTTAGACCCGTACCAGTGACAAGGCTCCAGCCAGACACCCCCAGTTCGCGGATTTTCCTATGGAAATTTATTCTGTTTTACTAATTTCACGCATTTGGGCCACTTTGGCTGCTTTTAACTACCCAATATTTTCCCATTTTTTGTAGAACACTACCCTCAAGTAGTATCAGGAATTTTTAGACGTCGTCCCATGGAAAAAACTTCAGCCAGACACCTCAAAACTCGGGAAATTTCACTAATTTTTACTGCGCTTTCACATGTTTAAGCGGATTTGACCAACTTTGGCCTCTTTTAAATAACAGATCTTTACACATGTATCGTAAAATGCTACCCTTAAGTAGAATGAAGCATTCCTAGGCATTATCCCATGGAAAAAACTTCAGCCAGACACCTGAAAGTTCGAGAACTTTTATTTTCCTATTAATTTGCTTTCTCTTGTTTGTCCCACTTTTACTAATTTTAAATGATAGATCTTTTCACATGTGTCGTAGGACACTACCCTTAAGTAGTTTCAGTAATTTTTAGACCTCGTCCCATGGTAAAAACTTCAGCCAGACACCTCAAAACTCGGGAAATTTCACTAATTTTTACTGCGCTTTCACATTTTTAAGTAGATTTGACAAACTTTGACTACTTTTAAATAGCAGATCTTCACATATGTGTCGTAAAATGCTATCCTTAAGTAGAATCAAGCATTTCCAGACATCATCCCATGGCAAAAACTTCAGCCAGACACCTAAAAGTTCGGGAACTTTTATTTTCCTATTAATTTGCTTTCTCTTGTTTGTCCCACTTTTACAACTTCTAAACGACGGATCTTTTCAGATGTTTCGTAGGACACTACCCTTAAGTAGTTTCAGTCATTTTTATACTTCGCCCCATGGCAAAAACTTCAGCCAGACACCTCAAAGCTCGGGATTTTCACTAATTTTTACAGAGATTTCACTTGTTTCAGCAGGTTTCTCCAACTTTGTCCACGTTTAAACGGCGGATCTTTACACATGTGTCGTATAACACTACCCTTAAACAGTATCAGGCATTTCCGGACTTCATTCCATGAAAAAAAGTTAAGCCAAACAACCCAAAGCACGGGAACTTTTCATCATTTTTACTGTGCTTTCACATGGTCAAATGGGTTTACCCAACTTTGGCTGCTTTTAAATGGCGGATCGCTACAAATGTATCGTATAACACTACTATTAACTAATATTAGGCATTTTTAGACTTCGCCCCATGACAAAAACTTCAGCCAGACACCTCAAAGCTGAGGAAATTTCATAATTCTTGCTGCGAATTCACATGTTTAACTGCGTTGCTCTAACTTTGCCTGCTTTTTAAGGGCAGATAATTTCACATGTGTCATAGAAGACCACTCTTAAGTGGTATCACGTACTTTTTGACTTCGCCCCATGTCAAAAACTTCAGCCAGACACCTCAAAACTGAGGAATTTTTATAATTCTTACTGCACTTTCACATGTTTAAGCGAGTTTGTCCAACTTTGGCAGTTTTTGAAAGGCAGATCTTTGCACATGTGTCGAGGAACACTATCTCCAAGTAGTATCAGGCATTTTTATACTTCATCCCATGGAAAAAACTTCAGCCAGACACCTCAAGCCTGAGGAATTTTCATAGTTCTTACTGCTTTTTCACATGTTTAATCGGGTTGGTCCAACTTCGGCTGCTCTTAGAGAGCGGATCTTTTCACATGTGTCATAGAAGACCACCCTTAAGTGGTATCAGTTACTTTTAGATTTCGCCTCATGTCAAACACTTCAGCCAGACACCTCAAAACTGAGGAATTTTTATAATTCTTACTGCACTTTCACATGTTTAACCGAGTTTGTCCAACTTTGGCTATTTTTGAAAGGCAGATCTTTACACATGTGTCGTGGAACACTATCTCCAAGTAGTATCAGGTATTTTTAGACTTCATCCCATGGAAAAAACTGCAGCCAGACACCTCAAGGCTGAGGAATTTTCATAGTTCTTACTGCTTGTTCACATGTTTAATCGGGTTGGTCCAACTTCGGCTGCTTTTAAAGACCAGATCTTTTCACATGTGTCATAGAAGACCCCCTTAAAGAAGTATCGGGTATTTTTATACTTCGCCCCATGTCAAAAACTACAGTCAGACACCTCAAAACTGAGGAATTTTCATAATTCTTACTGCGATTTCACAGGTTTAAGCGAGTTTGTCCAACTTTTGCTGTTCGTAAAGGGCATATCTACACACATGTGTCATAGAAGACCACCTTAAAGAAGCATCGGGTATTTTTATACTTCGCCCCATGTCAAAAACTACAGCCAGACACCTCAAAACTGAGGAATTTTCATAATTCTTACTGCGATTTCACAGGTTTAAGCAAGTTCCCTGCAGCGAAACCTCAAACTAATCAGAAAAATACTAGTATACAACTATAATTTTCTGGCAGAACTCATACTAGTCAGGAAATATCCATTTCATACCAGTATACAAATAGAATTTTCCGGCTGAACCCATACTAGTCAGGAAATATCCATTCCATACTAGTATACAACTAGATTTTTCTGGATGAAATTATACCAGTTGAAAAAAACAAAATTCATTCGTTTCATTTTCTCTTATAATTCATAGATGCTTTTTCGTGATAGGGTAAATACAAATAGCCGCTGCTTTCTTAAGAATAAACATGAAAATAAAGTCAAATGATAAAATAAAGGGTAAGCCAGGAAAATTCTGGTTGAAATCATACTAGTCCAGGTTAAAAGCCTTTTTGACTAGTATATTCCATACTGGTCCTTTTTGGACTAGTTCATTTTTTGGAAATTATACTAGTCTAGGATGAACTAGGATGGAACTGGTATCTTACAACTAGCATGAAACTGGTATTTCCTGGCTAGTAAATAATAATGGTCGAAATCTGACAATTGACATCTTGTAGGACATCAACACCTAAAAAATACCAGTTGCGTATATGGAAAAAAGACAGAACACCGGGCTCAACTAGTCAGTGTTCTGTCTTTGTTCCATATAAGCCCGGTGCACCAACTAGTTGTAAAGTAGTTTTCAACTAGTTGCTTTCGCTGCAGGGTAGCGACATAAGAGTGACACTGTCTGAAATGCAACAAATTCCACATCTGAACACTTTGTATGGGCTGAACTGTTCTAATTTGCTTGATCATGTCCTATGGAGAGCAATTGCGAAAAAAAAGTCGAGCTTTGAGGTGTTTGGATGTAGTTTTGGTCATGGGAAGATCTCCAAAAATGCCTGATACCACTTAAGAGTTGCGTTCTACGACACATGTGTAAATATTCGCCTTTTAAAAATAGTCAAAGTTGGACAAACCTGCTTAAACAATCGAAAGCACAGTAAGAATTATAAAAACTACCCAGATTTAAGGTGTCTGGTTAAAGTATTTGTCATAAGGCGAAGTCTAAAAGTACCTGGTACCACGTAAGGGTGGTCCTCTATGTCACATTGAAAATATCTGCCCTTTAAAAGCAGCCAGAGGTAGACGAACCATCTCAAACATGTGAAAACGCAGTAAGAATTATAAAAATTTCTCAGTTTTGAGGTGTCTGGCTGTAGTTTTTGACATTGGCGAAGTATAAAAATACCCGATACTTCTTTAAGGTGGTCTTCTATGACACATGTGTGAAGATATGCCCTTTACGAACAGCAAAAGTTGGACCAACTCGCTTAAACCTGTGAAATCGCAGTAAGAATTATGAAAATTCCTCAGTTTTGAGGTGTCTGACTGTAGTTTTTGACATGGGGCGAAGTATAAAAATAGCCGATCCTTCTTTAAGGGGGTCTTCTATGACACATGTGAAAAGATCTGCTATTTAAAAGCAGCCGAAGTTGGACGAACTCGCTTAAAAGTTTGAAATCGCAGTAAGAATTATGAAAATTCTTCAGTTTTGAGGTGTCTGGCTGAAATTTTTGACATGGGGCAAAGTATAAAAAATACCCGATACTTCTTTAAGGTAGTCTCCTATGACACATGTGTGAAGATATGCCCTTTACGAACAGCAAAAGTTGGACCAACTCGCTTAAACCTGTGAAATCGCAGTAATAATTATGAAAATTCCTCAGTTTTGAGGTGTCTGACTGTAGTTTTTGACATGAGGCCAAGTATAATAATAGCCGATCCTTCTCTAAGGGGGTCTTCTATGACACATGTGAAAAGATCTGCTCTTTAAAAGCAGCCGAAGTTGGACCAACCCGATTAAACATGTGAAAAAGCAGTAAGAACTATGAAAATTCCTCAGGCTTGAGGTGTCTGGCTGAAGTTTTTTCCATGGGATGAAGTATCAAAATACCTGATACTACTTGGAGATAGTGTTCCTCGACACATGTGCAAAGATCTGCCTTTCAAAAACTGCCAAAGTTGGACAAACTCGCTTAAACATGTGAAAGTGCAGTAAGAATTATAAAAATTCCTCAGTTTTGAGGTGTCTGGCTGAAGTTTTTGACATGGGGCGAAGTCAAAAAGTACGTGATACCACTTAAGAGTGGTCTTCTATGACACATGTGAAATTATCTGCCCTTTAAAAGCAGGCAAAGTTAGAGCAACGCAGTTAAACATGTGAATTCGCAGCAAGAATTATGAAATTTCCTCAGCTTTGAGGTGTCTGGCTGAAGTTTTTGTCATGGGGCGAAGTCTAAAAATGCCTAATATTAGTTAATAGTAGTGTTATACGATACATTTGTAGCGATCCGCCATTTAAAAGCAGCCAAAGTTGGGTAAACCCATTTGACCATGTGAAAGCACAGTAAAAATGATGAAAAGTTCCCGTGCTTTGGGTTGTTTGGCTTAACTTTTTTTCATGGAATGAAGTCCGGAAATACCTGATACTGTTTAAGGGTAGTGTTATACGACACATGTGTAAAGATCCGCCGTTTAAACGTGGACAAAGTTGGAGAAACCTGCTGAAACATGTGAAATCTCTGTAAAAATTAGTGAAAATCCCGAGCTTTGAGGTGTCTGGCTGAAGTTTTTGCCATGGGGCGAAGTATAGAAATGACTGAAATACTTAGGGGTAGTGTCCTACGAAACATCTGAAAAGATCCGTCGTTTAGAAGTTGTAAAAGTGGGACAAACAAGAGAAAGCAAATTAATAGGAAAATAAAAGTTCCCGAACTTTGAGGTGTCTGGCTGAAGTTTTTGCCATGGGATGATGTCTGGAAATGCTTGATTCTACTTACGGGTAGCATTTTACGACACATGTGTGAAGATCTGCTATTTAAAAGTAGTCAAAGTTTGTCAAATCCACTTAAACATGTGAAAGCGCAGTATAAATTAGTGAAATTTCCCGAGTTTTGAAGTGTCTGGCTGAAGTTTTTGCCATGGGACGAGATCTAAAAATTACTGAAACTACTTAAGGGTAGTGTCCTATGACGCATGTGAAAAGATCTATCATTTAAAATTAGTAAAAGTGGGACAAAGAAGAGAAAGCAAATTAATAGGAAAATAAAAGTTCTCGAACTTTCAGGTGTCTGGCTGAAGTTTTTTCCATGGGATCATGTCTGGAAATGCTTCATTCTACTTAAGGGTAGCATTTTACGACACATGTGTAAAGATCTGTTATTTAAAAGAGGCCAAAGTTGGTCAAATCCGCCTAAACATGTGAAAGCGCAGTAAAAATTAGTGAAATTTCCCGAGTTTTGAGGTGTCTGGCTGAAGTTTTTGCCATGGGACGAAGTCTAAAAATTCCTGATACTACTTTAGGGTAGTGTTCTACAAAAAATGGGAAAATATTGGGTAGTTAAAAGCAACCAAAGTGGCCCAAATGCGTGAAATTGGTAAAAGAGAAAAAATTTCTATAGGAAAATCCGCGAACTGGGGGTGTCTGGCTGGAGCCTTGTCACTGGTACGGGTCTAACAATACTTGATACTGACGCGGGGTGATAATCTACGTCAAATATGTGAAAATCATCCATTATAAAATAAGTGAAGTTAGGGTCATTTTTTGGCGACTTTGACCCCCTATTCCTAGGCCCTTGTCATAGGTACAGCTTTAAAATTTTCACATTCTTTCTAGATTCGGGGAGGACTATCGATCGGTATTGGTTTCATCCATTATAAAATAAGTGACGCTTTTAGGCTCTGGGATCTCGCTCTATAGGTGATGTCTAACCACTCACCTCACACATTCAATCACAAATAAAAGGCATTGAACTTATTTATAAATTTGTTTTTATAACCATCTACGCAATGACCGTTCTCATATTTCTGTCGAACTCATGAACCTATTGAAATATATAAAACAAACTAATAAAAAAACTTATGGTGGCGATATACCAACAGGTTATTAATATAACCTCTAACGAGATTTTTATGCCTAGCTTCTCTTCCAATTTGTGGTGTGCTGCTTTTCAATTCCTACAAATTGGTGGGACCTACAGTTTTTTGCCGACTCCGTACGGCATCTGTAAAGCAAATCACTACTGCCGAGGGGCGACCCCGTTTAGAAAATGCTTTTTCTAAATAATTTTTAATGTTGGTTTGACCAGGTCACTTGGTGTAGTAGGCCGATCACACTACCGCTATACCACGGCGGTTTATGTTGTATATAAATTTCACCTGTTCTCAATTTTACACATCCCTATGTGCATATATTTCATAAATGTGTAAGTGATTGACGACTTTGAGAGCTTATCGAAAATTTTATTAGAATTTCAAACTTTTCCAAAATAATGTTTCCATAGAAAAAATGAAATGCTTTTCATCAACCAATTAACTAATGAAAATATGAATACGATCAAAAGGAATTTATTTTTAGTTTCAGACTATCCTTGTCTTTCGAGAAATATGCACGCAGGTGAAAAAATAGTGTGCTTTTCCGTACCTATCGCATAACTTTGAGCAAAAGAACATAATAAATACAAAAAACATTTTTCCCCACAATAAAACTTTGTAAGGAAATATATACATACATTTGTATGTCAGTACTTATACATACATACTTTCATCGTATAGTATAAAAAAATTCTTTCCAACTCATAGAATTCGCTTTTGCTGTAAATTTACGAGCATTTAATCCAGTCGCGCTGTGAATTTCCGGCATTCTAATTTTCACACGTATGTGCATAGCCACGTATGTTTGTGTCAGTGTGTGCCTGACTTGTTCGCGTAGTACATCTCGTACATTTTTTTGTTACTTTAATCAACGCGATTGCATAGCGAAACACCAAGCAGCGCACACAATTTCGCTTATCAACATTCAACGCCTAACACAGACACATAGTCACACTCACATTCTCTGAATCAAATCAAGAGCTAAAAACCACCAACAAAAAATAATGTACCCAAATAATAGAATAATTAGTACGACTGTAGCATTGGTTTTTCCGATTGCAGATCTTATCACAAAGTACTAACAAAAATAATAATTTGGTACCACATATGTACCTCCGAAAGAGTAAGACCGAGTTGTACTTTAATTTTCCATAACGATCTTTCAATTTCCTCTCCTCCGCCCCTCTTCTTTTTCCTCTCCCATCTTTCGCTTCCACATATCCAACCTCTTCCACACCCTTTGCTTCTCATATATTAGCTTTGTTCTTTATATCGTCGGCGATTTTGCGAAACCTCTCAACGTACTTCTAAGAGACCGTATAAGCGACATTTGCGACAAACACTTTTATAGTCCCTGTCATTAAGGTCTATTTATTTTTTGCGGTGGAAATTAATTAAAAGAATCGATAGGAGTTGTCTTAAATTTCAAAAGCTTTAGTTGCAGAACCGCCAAACTGAAATATCACTTACGCTGTTTTGAATTTGTCCGTTACGTGGCTTTGCAGAATCACCGACGATATACTAAGCTAATAAGGATGTGGTTAGTATGATAAGTGCCACGGCTAATTATTATGGCCGAATTTAATCTAAAGTGTAAGGAATAACTTGAAAAACTTGTATGCCGATGTGTATGTTCGGCAGCTTCTTAAATACGTACAAACAGATAAACATTGCTTTTATTAATAAGTTTCTGTCTAAAGACATCTTTCTGGTCTACTGTTCCAGAGAGAGAGAGAGACATTCTTCAAAAGTTGCTTGCTTTTGTTGTTAGCCTTTTGATTAAATAAAATAAGCATTAGATAAGCCGTACGTTCTAGGCTGAAGACACATGGCTTTGTGTGAGTATGGATATAAATGTGTGTGTACAATCATTTCGACACATTTGAAGTTATTAAAAATTAGTATGTGTGCCATTATCCTAGATAAGCGCCTGAGCTTATTTCACTCGCACTCGCCTCAGCCATCGTAGCTTTCTCCTCATCTAACGCTGACGTAGACGTTTGCTCTTTGTTGTTAATGTAGGCGAGTGGGTTGGTTGTCGGCTCCCGCTTTGTTGGAAATTACGATATGTGAATGTTGTTGTTTGTTCCTTTTATTTTTTTTGTTTTATTTTTTATACCCAGAAAATCTACTCTTTTTGCCATCCGCAGTTTACTTAGAAGCTATGCTTTTGCACTGTTCTTGCTTCGTTGATATTACTGATTTTTTTTTTTTTTTTTTTTTGACTTGAAAATGCAAATGTATGCTGACATGAGCTCGCAACACACTCTTAATATGGTATATGATGTATGCAATCTAAATATGAATGGATGTTTACTGACACAAACAACATTGAAAGTAGGTGAGTTGTGTACCATGCAAAAAAGTTATTAGAATTCACATATGTAGATCTTCTTGCAATTCTTGTTGCTATTTACACGCCTCCATTATTTTACTTTATGTGTATTAGGCTGCCCTTTTTCCAAATGATATATAATAATATAATTGTTTCATTGGATGAACTTGTCAGAAGCACACTTAGCAAACCCAAAATACCGAAAATATGTGTGCCATGCTGCAAAAGTAAAGTGAAGAGCAATACCAAAATCAACCAATTATCGTGTATTTGAAAAGAAAAATCTTTTTCTCGCTTGAGTTTTCAATTCACTTACACTGCTGTACATAAGTAAGTAATGTTATGTATGTTGATGTTCTGTTATGCATTGCTGACGTAAAAACAGCTATTCACTGAAAACTATCCCGTTTAATGTTAAAAAAAAACATTGGATCTTATATGTAAAGCAAAAAACGTGGCAATTATTCTCACGTGTAATTTATAACAGCGGGATTCATCTATAAGTTTATTTAAATAAGAACATACAAATTCACATAAACACATTATGAAATATTTACATTGACAAATAAGCAAAAACCAGCTTTTCTGCTTTATATCTACTTACACATTCAGATGTACCCTGCAATCAAACTACTCTACAACTAGTAAGTTTACTAAGCCCAACTGGTCTGCATACCGTCCTATTTCCTTATAAGCAACTGGTATTTCTTACGTGTTCATGTCCTACGAGATGTCATTTAGTGGTCTTAAAATACCAGTTGCATAGTACAAGAAATGAAATGTACTAGTTAAATATTAGTCTAATGAGATCAACTCAAAATATTAGTCCAAATGTGGACCGAAACCTATAAAATTAAAATTTCAAAAATTAAAATTTTCAGCATTAAGTTCGGTACATAAACTATATTATAGTTGTATACTAGTATAGACTGGGATTTTTCAGAATAGTATGGTGTCTACTGTATGTTTTCTGACGAGTTTGTGTTTCACTGCAAGATATCTACTCCCGGTAATTCCTTATTCATTCACTTACTCATTCATTCATTGCCATTTTAATATAGTCACCTAAATTTGCGAAGTGCTGCCGAAACGTTGGCACATGAAGCGAATCGTAGCACAAAAAACGAGGCTAATACTTTCCAACACCAACACATTTGGGACACTTATTCAAAGGATCTGTGTGTTAGCCATTGAAAGCTCAGAACAAGTTGTAAATAATGCAAGATACATACATATATAGATAAATTATTTTTGGCAAGTTTTTGCTGCTGTTCCGGGAAAATATACATATATGAGTAACATGTTTCTTATACCTACTGTGTTTCTTATACAACTGTGTTGTAATTCAATGATTGTATAACATTATTGTATCAGAACCCTTTCAATAGCATAGGCATACATATGTACATATTCCACAACATTTAATTTTAATGTATTTGAAGTAGACCTCTGCATGACTCCATCCAAAACGGCAAATGAATCATTCATGTTGAATTTGAATTGAATTGAATTGGCTTTGCTTTGAATTTGAATATCTGGCTGTTTGAAATAAATGTCTACTTTGAATATTCAAAAAATTTCAAACGAAATTGAATTCATATTTCGACATTTTTTTTTTTTAAATCCATGAAGATATCCCAACATTTCTGTGAAAGTTTGTAGAATTGAACGTTGGATTGTAAATTTGAACGCTACATGGGCATTTCATACATATATCTTCAAAATGGACTTAAGTCCAGTCTGTACAAAAGTTGTTAATTTTTCTGTTAAAAAAACATATCGTCGGTGATTCTGCAAAGCGACGTAACGGGCATTTTCAAAACGGTGTATGCGTTGGCGGCCGCCGTGGTGTAGCGGTTAAGTGTTCGGCCTTCTACAACAAGTCGTGGTGGTTCGATGCCCGGCAAAAGTAACATCAAAAATTATTTAGAAAAATAATTTTTCTAAACGGGGTCGCCTCTCGGCAGTAGTTTGGCAAACTATCCGGGTGTATTTCTGCCATGAGAAGCTTCTCAGCAAAAAATTCATTTGCTTTGCAAGTGGCGTTCGGAATCGGCAAAAAATTGTAGGTCTCGCCTGAAAAGCTCGGCTGAAAATCTCGTTAGAGGTTATGATAACCTGTTGGTATATCGCCGCCATTAGTAGTATGCGATATTTAAGTTTGGCGGTTTTGCAGCTACAAATTATAATATTTTAAGACAACTCCGATCAAAATCGATTCTTTTAATGATTTTTCAACGCAAATGTAGTTTTCTTGAGAATAAAGGAACAAGTCTTGATTGCAAGGGCTATAAAAGTGTTTATCACAAACGTCGTTTACGCGGTCTCTTAGATGCCCGATGAGTGGTTTTGCATAATCACCGACGATATGCATATTTGTATATTCCCATATTTGTATACATATTATAATAAATACTTTTACTAGGGTTTTTCAAGAATTTTTCTGAAATATTTCAGGATTGAAAACCAAAAGCAGTGGTATTTATTGCAGCCAACTTAACCAAGAACTTTTAGCCAGATGTATTTCTAGCCCTCACAAAACTCAAAACTCTACAATTACAAATAAAATACACCCATTTATGTTCTATAAAGCCAATTTTACTAATACTCTACACCTTTATAAAAAAAAATATGTGAAATTGTAAGCTGTGTAGCCAATATATTTGTTTTGAATCAGAATGAATCAAATTATTTTCATTCATTCATTCATATTCTTTTTATTTAATTTTGAAAATTTTAGGCAAAGTGAATATTCAAAATATAAAATATTCAAGGCTGAGTTTTTTGGTTCTTCAAATGGAAAATTCAAATTTACTGTATTCTATTCCCTGCAAACATCGGTATACCGAAACTCACTAACACAATCATAAAAATTCCAACTCACTAATACCAATGAAGCGAAAAAAAAGTTGTCGGTGAAATTTCGGTAGCGCTCCTTTAAAACTACCAATTTAGAAATAAAGTATGTTCCAGGTATTTTTTGAGTAGCTTTTGGGTATTTTCCACGTAATACACTTTGTTTTTACTTTAATAGTACGACTTCTTGCGAAAAAAAAACTTTCAGTAAAGTTTCGGTATATTTCCACAATAAATACGAAATTCAAAACATACTTCCGGCATTTTTCAAGTATATAGCAAGTGAAATACTCAATATTTACCACAATATTTGAAAATATGAGTAAGTACAAGTAGCAAGTTACAAAAATATCAATTGATTACTCAAAAATTTTCACTTCATTCCAGAACACAATTGAGATAGGTAAACATCATCCATCAACGAAGACGAGTCGTGGTCCATAATTTTGCAAAATAAGTAAGTAAAAGAAATTAGTAGGTAAATAAGTAAAATAAATTTTGAAATTTATTTTTAAATAGGCAATATCATCATGATTGTCATCATCAAGCTGTGTATCGTCTTGTTAAATCATTGTCATTACATTTTTTCAATCACCCTAATGTAAATATATTCGAGCGTTAAAAATGGTGCATGCTCAAATGTTTTGTTTAGATCAGTAGTCGGCACGGAGAGAGCGCTTGCTATGTTAAAGCATTGGAGTTTTCCTCCCAGGAAAGGAATTGCCGGCCTATGGTTTAGATGCGAAAGTGAGGCTCTGAAAATATGAGCCCGGCACATTTTAGGATCTTAACAAAACTGTGGAGCATGGTTCCGAAAGGATACATTCTTTTTTGAAACGCTTGAATATGTGAGCAAAAATAGTCATTAAAAAAATGTAATTAAAATTTTATGTGTAATATTTACTTTTTCACAGCTGCATTTTCCACTTTAGGACGAAAAACGTTTGAAAAAATAATGCGAAAATCGATCGATCTGGCCCACAACAGATTCAAACATATTAAACAGGCCAGGAGCTCAGCAAATACAAGCGCAAGTAGCGAGCAGAACGGAGTATTCCAATTTTAGCAACAAAACACATTTTTAAATTAAACCTGTTCGTTAAACATTCGTTATGTTCAATTGAATTATTATATTATATACATTATATATTATTATTCACATTTAATGTTAATTACGTTCATTTTAAATACGTTTTAAAAAATTTACCATTTTAATAAATGAAAAGATTATTTCTTAAAAACCTAAATAAACTCGTACTTAATTTAGAATATGGAATTGTCAAAAAGTAGGTATTTCCCAAGCAAAATATTGGTAGCTTTTACTTAAACTACTGAGGAGAATACTGGAAAACTATTGGAATTTGAAGCCATATTTCCGCATAATCGTAAGACAATAATCTGGTAAAATATTGAAATCTGCCTGAAAAAATATCCGCAAAGGAAACCATCAGTATATTTCACTGAAATTTACTCACAATTTACCAGCAATATCTATGATACCTTTAAGGAAAATACCATCAAACTACAAATATTTGAAGACATATTTTCACGTAAAATACTAGTAAATTAGTATTTGTAAAAATATTTTTACGTATTTGAAAAGTAATTATCAAGGATAATATTGGTAAATTTTCATTAAAACTACCAAAAAATTACCTGTTAGTTTAAAGGTAGTGTTCTGGTGAAATTCCTGGGATATACATAACTCCAGTTTTCGTATTTATTATTGTACTTTATTAATTCACATGTACATGAAGTATATAGGGTAATTCTATCCCGAGGCCTTTGCTTTTTAACTGAATACCTATCTGGAAAATTATATCATAATTACGGCATTACTGGTAGTGTGTTTGCTGGGTTGTACTCAAAGTTTGAATCCAATCATGCAGGAGTCTAATTTGCAGGTAGGTTTCTCGAAGCCTTTGCAAAACCACCTTTCTGAAAGAAATCAAATATCACAGGAAAGCAAAAAACCAATTTCCTTTTAATCAATTCAACTGAATTTTTGTTTCTGCTTTTAAAAGACAATTTTGACCTGAATAACGTAGAATTGAACTAAAGTTTCAAGTAGTTAGCTATGTTTTTGCGAAATTCATTATTCTTATGTATGTGTTCAGCCTATAAATTCGCATTGATGTTGCCAAACCTTTGCATAATAACCATAAATACAATAACAAACTATTCGCTAATCGGTCCGTGGGCTGCTAATAAAACAACTCAAGATATTTCCCACAAAGACCTTTATTTAAGCAACAAATTAAAACAATAATAATTTAAATCCACCAGCGGTAAGTTGTGATGAATAATAAACATTTTTTAAAATCTTTTGATAAAATACGATTGCGTTTTCCCACTCACAAATTATACCTGCTTCCGAAAACAGTCGCTCTATGTTTACACTGCTAGTGTAAGCGTTCCCACTACATGAGGATTTATTTTCTAGTTAATGTAATTTGCCAGTAAAAATCTTATATGCTCGAAGGTGAGCAGTATTGAATATAAAATGTTGATACTTATACTACCCGATTCCTTTTTGATATTTCAAAAGAATAGCGAATCACCCCACCTTGTTAAGACACATCAAACAACTGTAAATCGCTACTTTTCCTGTGACGCGACGATCTGAGTAGAGCAAATAAATCTGAACGAAGTTGTCACAAATTAGAGTAAATAAAATATTTATATGCATGAGTTGCATAAGTATTTAAAGCTTCTTTCGCTTGAAATGACAATTCAGAAAAATACTTAATACTTAATAACTATTATAACGCTAGATTGTCACAATACTCTATCTAAAGATATCCTTTATTGCGTTACATTTGTGTTACTGGATTAAGCCAAAATAATTTTGGAAAAATTCCTGGAATTCTAGGTAAGTTGAGCTTTTAAATACATAAGGATGGGTTGAGAAACACATGTGTTTTAGCGTATGGGTAGAATTTGTAACTTTCAAAAAAAAAAATTTATTGAATTAAAACAAAAAATGTTTTTTTAGCATTTTATTCATTTTTATCGAAAATAATGTTTGTGGGTTTAGCTCGATTCTATTTTTTTTTTTTATTTTTTTTTTAATAAATCCCGAGAAATGCTTGTACCGAATTTCCTCCAAATATCACTAAATTCGGATGGCTTATAGGCATACAAAACCCAAAATAGCTAACGAAAATCTCCAAAAAGCCTAACTACGTTAAGATTTCAAGCTTTTAAGCTTTCCTTTTTTTCTATGATCAATTTTTCTAATGTGAAACATTTGTTAATATCAGCATGCTATATACATATATGCTCATATATACTACTTGCATGACTAACCAAACCGACAATGTGCCACGTATGGTCAACGGAAACTGGCATTTAACTTAATTCCAGCAAAAAGAATGGTACAACTTGTTCACTCGGCCCCACGCTTGGCTTTTGCACATTCACTCGATAATAATGTTGAACATTTTTATGGCAGAAAGCTCGTCCGTTGCCTGAAACCGTATCCGGCCTCAACAGCATTTATGGCAGTGACCCATAAAGCGTCACACTTACACCCACACAAACACACACACAAAGTGGGTGTCTACTACCATGACCAAATAGCTGGCAACTAATCAAATGTACTATTCCATACATACATACAAACAAAAACAACTACGAGTGTTGCATATCGCACATCCTGCAAATCTATGCTTGCCGCACTGCCTCTTTTGCGCTTGCTGCTCTTGATGTTGCACAAACAACTAGTAACAGTGGCCGTTGTCACTGCTGCTATGGCTACTCTTGTCGGTTCAGTGTTAGGCTGGCGGTTTCCGTAGCTTTTATATGAAAATTTTAAATCATACATTTCCTGCACAAAATGATAGCAAAAATGCAACACCAAAAGCAATAAAGCAATAAATTCTCAGTTCGCTTAGTGCCTTCCGTTTGACATTTGACCATAAATTAAGCGGAGAGTGGTTGAATAACTTTCATAGCCAGCGGCTAATCAATTTTAGTGAATTTGCTATTTCATACAAGTTTATTTGTTTGATGAGTGAAAAGTGTTCTTTTATTTAATGACAATCAGAAAAATTATTGGGTTAATTAGTAGAATAAAAATATTACGTTTAGAACAACAACAAACCGCCGTCTGACTGGATATCTATAAAAATAACCGCAAACACATAAATTCCATCAATTCAGTATTTCAAAAGCTGCATCATAAAATATAGATAGAAGCAAATATATTTTGGATCATTAACTATTTTCGTAAAAATTCACAACATACTAACAAAAAGGATGTATCAAAGACTTAGGCTCCCCGTCATGATTGCTCTCATTGCTCCTACAGACATCGATTGACCCACACATAGGCGAGCTCACACAAAACCCGATTTCATTTGCTTAAGTGACAGCTTGTCAAATATATATTCTTTAATGCATAAAATAAATGTCTGCCTTTTATAGGTTTGTGGCTGAAAAGGGAGGGTCGTAAAGTGAAAAGCAAATTGAAAGGCTTTAGAGAATATCTAAAAATTAAGCTAACGAAATAATGAGATTTCATCATACCCTAGACGTAACTATTACATTTGCCACTTTTGACCGAGTCAACACGTCATATTGACCATTCGCGTATAATTGTCACTAAAATAACCGTTATGCATTTGATTGCTTTGGGTGCTTTATCGTAAAGATCAGACACCCAAAATACCTCGCCTAACTGTACGTCACAGCTTTCAATTGAAATCAAAACATTGTTGCATCTCTTTAAGTTGAATGTTTAAAAGGTATCTAGAGATTGCGATAACCAAAAATGCATTTGGAAATTGTAACTACAAAATCAATTGCCTTACAGAAAAACTTTGGAAATGTATAGCGCTGAAAAGTTGGCAAAGTGGAAAAATTTTGCAATTTCCTTTCGGATATCCAGCAGCCTATTCACAGAGCTGGCAAACTTTAGGATAGAAAACTCAATGTTAAACTCGTTTCAATTTCTTTTCAAAGACTGAAAAAGCACAGACGAATCGCGAAGTCGCTTAACGGTGTCATGTATTGACTGACGAAGGAATTAAGTACCTGGGTGACCTAGCTTGCTCGGTGCTATCAATTTAGTGCTAACTTTACTTACCAAACTTGTGAGGATGTGTTACACTGTCCTTTATATGTTTGTAATTTTCGTAGCCGTAATGGACTTTTTGCGGACAACCCTACTTGAAAATATTTTAGTTGGTATGTCAGCAAAAATACCTTTCATTTGATACCCATATTGGCATATCTAGCTCCATAAATAAAAAAATTAAATAGGGGGCAACCCTGTAATACAAATATACTGCGATAAGGTGACAACCCTAGATGGCAACTGTACTTAGAAATATTTTAGTTGATATGTCGCCGGAAATACCTCTAATTTGATACCGATATTCGCATATTTTACTCAATATTAAAAAAAAAAAATGAGATAGGTTGCCACCCTTAAAAGCCCTCCAAGTGGCAACACCTAAGTGGATAGTCTTAGAATCAGGCATGCTATCACTGTGCCAAATTTCACCCAAATCGGTCAAGCGGTTCTCGAGATAGTACCGGATATAGAAATATAGTGCGGGCAACCCTAGGTGACAAACCTAGTTGGAAGTATTTTAGTTGATATGTCGCCGAAAATACCTATCATATGATACCCATATTGTCATATCTTGCTCCATAATTAAAAAAAATGGGATAGGTGGCAACCCTGTAAACTACTCGAAATGTCAACCCTAAAGTAGATAGCCTTGGAATCCTTCATACTGGCACCATACCAAATTTCATCCAAATCGGTCAACCGGTTCTCGAGATAGTACTGCGGTAAGGTGGCAACCCTAGGTCGCAACCCTACTTGAAAATACTTAAGTTGGTATCTCGCCGAAAGTACCTTTCATATGATACCCATATTGGCATATCTTGCTCCATAACTAAAAAAAAATGGGATTTGTGGCAACCCTGTAAACCGCCTCAAGTGGCAACCCTAAAGTAAAAAAAAAAAAAAAAAAAAAAAAAAAAAAAACTAATGGCGGCGATATACCTACAGGTTATCATCATAACCTCTAACGAGATTTTTAGCCGAGCTTCTCTTTCCAACTTGTGGTGTGTTGCTTTTTTGAGTTTTTCCTACAAGTTGGCGGGACCTACAGTTTTTTGCCGACTCCGAACGGCACTTGCAAAGCAAATGAATTTTTTGCTGAGAAGCTTCTCATGGCAGAAATACACCCGGAGAGTTTGCCAGACTACTGCCGAGGGGCGACCCCGTTTTAGAAAAATTCTTTTTCTAAATAATTTTTGATGTTACTTTTGCCGGGCATCGAACCGCCACGACTTGGTGTAGAAGGCCGAACACTTAACCGCTACATCACGGCGGCCGCTAAAGTGCATAGTCTTAAAATCGATCATACTATCACCATTCCAAATTTCAGCCAATTCGGTCAAGCGATTCTCGAGATAGTAACGGATATACAAATATATTGTGGTAAGGTGGCAACCCTAGGTGGCAACCCTACTTGAAAATATTTTAGTTGGTATCTCGCCGAAAATACCTTTCATATGATACCCATATTGGCATATCTTGCTCCATAATTAAAAAAAAAAGGAATAGGTGGCAACCCTAAAGTGGGTAGTCTTAAAATCGATCATACTATCACCATGCCAAATTTCAGCCAATTCGGTCAGGCGATTCTCGAGATAGTACCGGATATACAAATATATTGTGGTAAGGTGGCAACCCTAGGTGGCAACTCTACTTGAAAATATTTTAGTTGGTATCTCGCCGAAAATACCTTTCATATGATACCCATATTGGCATATCTTGCTCCATAATTTAAAAAAAATGGGATAGGTGGCAACCCTGTAAACCGCCCCAAGTGGCAACCCTAAAGTGGGTAGTCTTAGAATCCATCATACTATCTTTGTGCCAAATTTCATCCCAATCGGTCAAGCGGTTCTCGAGATAGTCCCCTGCAGCGAAACCTCAAACTAGTCAGAAAAATACTAGTATACAACTATAATTTTCTGGAAGAACTCATACTAGTCAGGAAATATCCATTTCATACTAGTATACAACTAGAGTTTTCTGGTAGAACTCATACTAGTCAGGAAATATCCATTTCATACCAGTATACAACTAGAATTTTCTGTCTGAATTCATACTAGTCAGGAAATATACATTCCATACTAGTATACAACTAGATTTTTCTGGATGAAATTATACCAGTTGAAAAATACAAAATTCATTCGTTTAGTTTTCTCTTATAATTCATAGATGCTTTTTCGTGATAGGGTAAATACAAATAGCCGCTGCTTTCTTAAGAATAAACATGAAAATAAAGTCGAGGGATAAAATAAAGGGTGAGCCAGGAAAATTCTAGTTGAAATCATATTAGTCCAGGTTGAATGCTTTTTGGACTAGTATGGGAATAGTATATTTCATACCAGTCCTTTTTGGACTAGTATGTGGACTAGTTCATTTTATGGAAATTATATTAGTCCCGGTTAAACTAGAATGGAACTGGTATTTTACAACTAGTATGAAAATGGTATTTCCTGACTAGTAGATAACTGGTATATTCTGGTCGAAATCTGACAATTGCCATCTCGTAGGATATCAACACGTAAAAAATACCAGTTGCTTATATGGAAAAAAGACAGAACACTGACTAGTTGGGCCCGGTGCACCAACTAGTTGTAAAGTAGTTTCCAACTAGTTGCTTTCGCTGCAGGGGTCCGAACATACAAATATACAAGATTAACTCGTTTAAAGATATTAGATTATACCAACCGGGTCTGGCGCTAAATGCGTTGATAAATGTTTTTTCATGTGCAGTGACTGTGGCCGCGGCAGAGTTTTTTACTTCCGTTTTGTCTATATTTGACTACAGAGCAATCGAGTTAAAGGTGATGCGATGATAATTAATGAACGTGAAGAAACTTAACAAAACAAGATAACAAAGGAGGGAATGCGTTCAAGATACATTAATTGATTGCAAAAATATATGATATTTTTTCAATTTACGTCAACTTTGGGGTATGTGTGCAAAGTTAAGCTTACACGGTTAAAAATGTGAACCTAAATTTTAAACTTTTTTGGACCAAACCAAATTTGGTTTCAAATTTAAACTAGACCAGTTTTCAGAAAGCACAAATGTTTTGACAGTTTTCTAAAGAAAAATTAATATTTTTTCCGTTGGCTGGGACTCGAACCAAGACTCCCCGCATCATGCCCGTCTGCTTTGCCACTGAGCAACATCACACACATAAATGTTGTTGGCAAAATTCAATCTTGAATAAGCTTTATATAAATCAAGACAAAACAAAAATTGTACACCGAAATGTTTTTAATTTTAAACCGAAAAGTTTTAATTTTAAACCGAAATGTTTTTAATTTTAAACCGAAAAGTTTTAATTTTAAACCGAAATGTTTTAATTTTCAAACCAAATAGTTTTAATTTTAAACCGAAAAGTTTTAACTTTCAAACCAAATAGTTTTAATTTTAAACCGAAAAGTTGGCAGGATTCGAACGAAAGCGCTCAGGAGTCACAGCCGACTGCTCTACTGCTGAGCTATGCCACACATAAAGTTTTTGTGGGCAAATTCAATTACATTCAAACAAGCCAAAAAAAATTTAGACTGCAGTTTTATTTCAAATTCTTTTTAAACTTTTGGAAGGGTTAAAATCAGAGACTTGTAACAAAAGTCGTACCGAAACGAAACTCGCGTTTCTGGCGTTTCTGTTCCAAGAAACTTTAAAGGATAGAAACTAAATTCGAAACAAAATGATTGTAACGGTTTCAGCAGAAACAAAATCTGTAACGAAACTAAATTAATTTTGTTCCTTGTAACAGAAACCGAAACAGAAACAAAACTCCTTTGTAACAAAAGTCGTAACAAAACTCCGAAACGGTTCCAGCAGAAACAAAACCTGTAACGAAACTAAATTAATTTTGTTCCTTGTAACAGAAACAAAATTATTAGTTTTGTTCCTTGTAACAAAACCCGTAACGAAACTAAATTAATTTTGTTTCTCAGTAGCAGAAATCTAAACATTCTTATAATACTATTTGCACTACACTAGGATGGACCTATAATATTTATGTATATAATATATATCGTCGCTCGGCCCGAAATACCGCGTATTTGCAAAAAACAAAAAGGCGTATATACCAAAATGTCCAAAAACGAGATTTCGTTACCCTGACTGGGACTCATCGGTCTTAATGTATTGACGTTAAAATTCCTCTGTTTTTAGCTACAAAAACACAAATAAATAAATAAAAAACCTTTTATGGAACCTATTTTCTTTAAAATAGAGCTGTTCAATACCGCGTATTTTAAAAAAAGCTATGTTTTGCAGTTTGAGTGCTTTTTCTTTTGTAAATTCTTATATCCTCCTACACAATTTGGCTTCCATCAAATACGCGGCATTGCTTTTTGTAAATACGCGGTGTTGCGCGCCGAGCGACGATATATATATCTGCAACATCCCATTATCCATACAAAACTATGTTACACCCGCTAAAGCATCCTCCTTCGACATCTTATAAAAATGATGATGATGCACTACAAAGTAGTTTGAATGAATTATTATTAGAAAATGAAATATTTGTTGATAAGTATTAATGTTAATTTTTTCACAATTCGTTGCCCTATGCATATGTATGAAGCATTTTTATATATCCTTTAAAAATAAATAATAAAAAAGACAACCCTATAGTCGTGCAGTTATATTTTTCTTCATATCTTCAGCATTTATTGTCGGATCTTAAAGTGTGATACTTCATTTGTTTGTGCCAAGGACCCGGATTTTCCTACCGAAGTTCCATTGTGGTACTTACCCGCCAGTATGTAGCTGTCCAGTGACACCAAGAAGTTAAATGTACCACACGAGGTTTCAGAGGTCGACTGAAGTTACTTTAGTTGGTTGCAACAGACATATACATTTTTATTATATACCAGAAAATAATAAATCCATCCTAATGTACTGCAAATATAGTTTTGCTACTGAGAAACAAAATTAATTTTGTTTCTGTTTCGGTTTCTGTTACAAGGAACAAAATTAATTTAGTTTCGTTACGGGTTTTGTTACAAGGACCAAAACTAATAATTTTGTTTCTGTTACAAGGAACAAAATTAATTTAGTTTCGTTACAGGTTTTGTTTCTGCTGGAACCGTTTCGGAGTTTTGTTACGACTTTTGTTACAAAGGAGTTTTGTTTCTGTTTCGGTTTCTGTTACAAGAAACAAAATTAATTTAGTTTCGTTACAGGTTTTGTTTCTGGGGTTTTGTTTCTGTTTCAGTTTCGTTACAAGCTGTGTAACAGAAACCGAAACCGAAACGCGTTACAAGTCCCTGGTTAAAATATTCCAAAAAAAGTTTAAAAAATCGCTTAAACTTTAGACGGATTTAAAATTTAGACTAATTTTTTAACCGTATAATGACATAAACAACCAATCGATAGAATTTCGTTGACCTCAAGTCAACAACTAAATTTTTAAAATCTATGCTTCTAACTCAGAGTTAACATGAAAAGTTGCCAAAAATGTATGAGTTAAAGCCTCATTTCACATTAAATCTGAGTTAAAAATAGAAAAATTTTCGTTGTGCAAGTGAGCTTTAGTGTTAAACTAAAATATTTTTGCAATAAAGATTATCATCACAATTTCGTAGTCTTTGATATATGCACACTAGACTGTCCCAAAATTGTATGAAAAAATGAAGGTTCGAAATTTGATATGCATACCCTTTATATCGGTGCGTTTTAGCCTAAATAATCGTATTTTTAAGGGCGATACAGAATGGCTAAATAGCCAGTTTTTTACAGCTAAAATATGTTGTTACATAGATTTCAGAAGGAGAAGTTAAGTCCCATCAATATCTCAAAAAAAAATTAGGTGGTAATTAATTGCGTTTTGGTTTGAAGCTCCTCAATAAATTTCTGGGGTATATCCTGTCCATGTTAAATATTTGTATACACATTTGCAAAAGTTGTATTACAATAAAATTTTTTAAAACACATAGGGCCATAGTCATAGTCGAGATAAAGTGGGCATTAAAGTTAGCGTAAGCTTTTTTGACAGATAGGCCATTGGAAATGGTGTCAAAAAGCTGACGCTAACTTTAGTGCCCTCTTTATCTCGTCTATGACTATGCCCCATAGAGTTTGGAAAAAGTTGAAGGATAATTATTTTAAAAGACATTACCTTCATATCTTTGAAGGACAATTAAAAAAATTATATTTACCCTATATTTCCACTATCATTTAAATTAGTTACCACATATAAACATTTTGATCCTTTAAAGGATATCTTTAACATCTGGTACAGAAAAATATACCGATTTACTAATTACGAGGTGCTTAAATCATTATATTAGCAAAACACATTGGAATGTGTTACGATTTTACTGATAACTTCAACTGCAAATCGGCACGGGTTGCCGTGGTGCGAATTATATAAAACTTTGTCAGGATAGATTTTGATGCATAATGGTCAAAATTTCGTTTAAATAAAACAACTTTAAAATTTTGGGACAGTTTAATGCACACTGTACATTGCACAACCACCAAGCTACAAAGTATCTAGTAATGATTCATGTGCAAGTTAATTAAGAAATCTTCTACTTTATAAGCGCTTTAACCATTGCATTTGTCTGTTTTAGTATTCGCCTTTAATGACCTGTAAAACTTCTCTCCAACATTTGCTCACACCGCCATTCATTCACATTTTTTATGAATGGATATTTTTATTTTAAAAGTAAAATAAAATAGAACCGCAGATGCAGTGTAAAGGTGGAGTAACTAAGGGTAACTTGCACTATCGCTTTGAATAATGAATTTATTTAGAATACACAGCTTTTCGTTCTACTTTCAGTGTATTTTCGTCTCCTTATAATGAATTTATAATTTCTATATATTGAAGTTTTCTTACAAATTTTACAGCTAGAAATTCCAACCTCATGCGTTTTTGTCTCCATAAAGTGAATTTTTTTTAAATATGTTTACTTTTCCGTTCAGTGGTACTCACTAATTCATGTTTTCAACTCTCAAACTGCTTTTGAACCTCCAACTTTCCCCCCTCTCCCCCTGCGTACGGGCCTGATATAGTGAGTTGATTTTCGGATCCCTGCAAATTCACTATAAAGAAGTTCGACTGTATATTGATGAATACTACCACTAACACTCTCAGCTTTAATCATTGCCACACTCACATACAAGTACTCACCTACCCCTATATAAATATTCAGGTGCATGAGCACCCGTACCACTTTATGCCCATAAGTATGTATGGCTAAGAATACATAACTATTTCATATGTGAGTGCATTAAAAGCGAGCTGGGTTAAACAAATTTACAACTCAAATGTGACTCAGTTTGCTTTTGCACAATTTTTTATATTTCTATTTAAAAAGCATGATGTTAAAGAAAACGGGAGGAAGAGAGGGGAGAAATCAAGCGTGGCCAGTGCATAAACATACACACATGCATAAGGCCTTATAACACAACGAGCATTTACACGATCTATTGTGTGATAAAAATATCTATGTACTTTACATAACACCTTTTTTTTACTGATTCATCAGGCATGACGTTTATCAGAAAGAGTATATACAAACTGGGTCGGTTTCCATGGAAAAAAAAAAATTTTGAAAAAAACATCACCAAAGAATTAAGTTCTTTGTCTTACAAAAACAGCCTAAACTTTTCTTAAACTCGGGCTTTGTTATTTGACGGGCTGTTTTTAGCAATGCCAATTTTTTAATCAAGTTGGGATTATAAAAGATAATTGTACTTGCCTTATTTAACATAGACCAACAGCCTTTGGCAAGAATCCGCCTATAAATGTGAAGGTTATGTTGAGAGGATTATGTAACAGTGTCCAATTGGCATTTTAATTCTAGCTTTCTTATTTGACATCCGCCTTTTAATGGTGATTAAAAAAATATTAGTATTGAGAAGCTCTACATATCCTTCTTATGTCCTTTTGGCCTCTGAGGTCGTTTTCATATAAGGCTAACTTATCACCGGAGCTGCCGACGTAATACTTATTAAGTTTAACCAATAATGTGAATTTCTGTTGGGTGTTTTTTAAAGTCACTTGTATTAGTGAGACAATTGCAGCAGTAGTCCCTAAGGTTGCATGACTTAACCGACTTTCAAGTGCTCTACCGTGGGCATGCTAACCTGACGTGCTGCCGCCAATGTCAACGCAGACACCGTAGTCGAGTTTCTGAGTTGGTGTTGGTACTGTGCAGCAATACGCCAAGTGATGTTGGCAAGTATGAAATGTGAACATTGGCTGAAGAGCGACCGAGCATACAAATGCCCACTTACAGACATTCCCTGCAGCGAAAGCAACTAGTTGAAAACTACTTTACAACTAATTTGTGGACCGGGCCCAACTATTCAGTGTTCTGTCTTTTTTCCATATAAGCAACTGGTATTTTTTACGTGTTGATGTCCTACGAGATGTCAATTGTCGACCAGAATATACCAGTTATCTACTAGTCAGGAAATACCAGTTTCATACTAGTTGTAAAATACTAGTTCCATACTAGTTCAACCTGGACTAGTATAATTTCCATAAAATGGACTAGTCCATATACTAGTCCAAAAAGGGCTAGTATAAAATATACTAGTCCCATATCAGTCCAAAAAGCATTCAACCTGGACTAGTATGATTTCAACCAGAATTTCCTGGCTTACCCTTTATTTTATCCCTCGACTTTATTTTCATGTTTATTCTTAAGAAAGCAGCGGCTATTTGTATTTACCCTATCACGAAAAAGCATCTATGAATTATAAGTCATATAAGTAAAGGTCATGACAAATTTCTAAGCAACAATACAAAGCGGTTTGACAAGATCCTTCAACAAGATCGGAATTGCAATCATCGTAGTTGGTATTGTTTATAGCATTTTTAAACTTGTTTTCGCCAAAGAACTCAAGGAATAATTTGATAAAAATTCCACATCATTTTCAAAGTTCATAAAAAATAAACTTTCTCAAAACTACTTTACCATTTGTCTGTAAGGTATCCATTAAGAATTAAGCAGTAATTAACCTACACGAGGAAACGATATACATAAATATGTTTAGAAGGTTTTAGAATTCGAAATCCATGATTTCGTCCACAGAAGATTAATTTGTGTTATTATTTTTACATTCATAAATATTTTTTGTGTTCATTAACTTGCTTGTTTCAAATTCATTACAGCATTTAATTAATTTAATGGAAAGGGTTTTCATTCAACACGTTTTTGTTCTGTTTCATCTCAAACCAAAAACTTGAAGTTGAAGTCGCATCTTTCCCACTATGCAGATAAATATTTATCCCCTGCATTTCAAACCTTGTTATTTCATCAGTGCCATACTTCTTTCATTTGTAATATAAGAAAACAACTGAGGCCTTACAATTTTCAGTGTGTTTTCAACCGAAAAGAAATTCATTAATAATTATATATGCATATTATGCTATAAACCAAAGACTGAAACCGAAACCGAAACCGTAACCGATTAAGACCGATTCATTTTTCGAAACTGAAACCGAAACCGTTCCAAAAGCCGGAACCAGTTCCAAATGTTTTTGAATTTTTTTATGACTTTTTTCCTTTTGTGGGAACATATTTTCTTTTATCAAAGGGTACCCTGAATAGAGGAAATTCAAAAACGTTGATTTAGTCCAATACCCAGAAACGAGTGGATAAAGTTTTGTAGTAGTAAAACTTTTTTGCGTTCGTGTTTTTATTTGGAAACCGAAACCGGAACGAAACCTTAACCGAACCCGAAATAAATTATGAAGAACGAAACGGGAACCGAAACCGAATCGTGTTACTAACCCGAAACCGATACCGGAACGTTATTTGAATCGGTTTCACACCTTGCTGTAAACTCGTCTATACAGTTATCTTCTTTTTTAATTAGTATGTATATATTCTTCGAAGGTATTATGAAAATAAGGTACGGGAGCCAAAAACATATTCAACATCTGAAGTTAAAATGATTAAGGGCTAAAAAAAGGACAACCAATAAAAAGAGGGCCATAAAAAGGAGCAGGCGCTAAAACGAATTTTTGGGGCTAAACGCAAAAAAAGGCTAGATCTAGCCCGAAAAGCACCACCTCACTAACATGGGTTCTGCCAGAAAATTACAGTTGTATACTAGAATTTTTTGCACTAGTGTGACTTACACACCCATACACAGGCATAAACATACAACAGCATGCGTTTATCCAAAGCAAACCCTGCAAAAATGAGATTAGTCTAGGAAGCGTCCGGGATGAATATCAAATGAGGATGCGTTTAATTTCAGTTATTATAACTTTGTATGGATACGAGAGGACTACTCCATTTAAAACCCAAACGGGTACTTTGTCTCATATATGTATGCTACAAAAAATAAAAACACCTTGCACTCCTTGCGCACAACACCACTTGGCAAGTGTCTACAACAACAACAAAAAATATTTATAAATATAAGAATCTGACAGGACGATGATTGTCAGTGACATGATTTACCTCGACAATGAATAGCTCAACAATAATTGAATGCCAGTAAAGGGGAATCAATTGGATGAAAAGTAAATGCGGGGAGCTTTATTGAATAGAAATAGTTGGATATCTCGTTTTCATTAAATAAAGAATGAAACAAGAATGTTATCATTCAATACATATGGAAATAGCATTTTAACCAATTATTGGATTTTAATGTTAGAATAGGAAATATAAAATCAGTTGGCTATACCAATACACAATGCTTGAAGAGCAGAATATTTAATTTGCTAAAAACCACAAACAATATGAGAATGTTAGTACACTTGTAGCTAAGTTTATTTATTGAAAAATTCATTGTTGCTAATATTGAAGCTTCAAAATCCTGAGAAGACTCATTACACGGTTAAAAATTTGAACCAAAATTTTAAACTGTTTTGGACTACATATATCACCAAACCAAATTTGGATTTCAATTCAATCTAGACTAGTTTTCATTTTAAATTTAAAAAGCGTTTATGAATAATGTTTTTTGCTTATTTCATTGATAAACTCTTAATAAACCTTTGATATTTTTTTATGAATAAGGCTGTAAGTGTTTTCCCAAACGTGCCACAAAACATTTTCATTTCGGATCTCGTACAATTTTTTCGATGGCTTCAATTAACTGTAAGTCAATTTCCTCTCTGAGAAATTTGATATTAAGGTGCAAACGTGTATTTTGTGACCCTGCTCGAAAATATTAATCAGTTTCGGTTAATGTTTCGGTTTCAGCCCTTGATTATAACGGGTCGATTCTAAGCGTAACCGGATATTTTGTACCTAGAAGATTATCTAATCGAATATCGTAACCGTCGGTAATGTGGTTCATGTAACCGCGATTCTATCGTGCATGGAAACGCTGTCAAAAATTATAAATGCGCAAAAGTGAATAAAATGAAAATGTAAACGAAATTTCGTGCAAACAAGTGCTAATATTGCTTATTATTTGTCGTTAACTAGTAATAAAAAATATTTACAAAACACGTGCTTTTTTCGCGGTTACGTGACGTTACCACCAATTTTGGTGGTTACGAAACTTGTCAGCAACTTTAGTTGGCAGAATACCAAAAGGGTGTAAAAGTTGACAGATTCTTTGTTTGCCGGTAAACAGAATGTTATTACCACATTAGAATTAGGGCGTAAGTAGCGATTCCATTGTTTCTGTAGTAATAACAGCCGTTTCTCCTCTTTTATCGTTTGTTCCCTTGACACTGCCAACCATTTTGTATGAAATACAAATTTTTTTAAAGATCAATCTGACGAAAAGTTTGGTTGTTTAATATCCTTGTATTTCTTGTTATCTTTTTGAAAGTGACACTTGGAAATCCGACACTTACACAGCTTTTTCATTATTCAGTGGTAGTTTCATTGGCACTTCTAGCTGTGGCCTAAGTTTTATTACTTTTTTTATGTAAATTTTTGGCATGTTGGATATAAGCGAAAATAAAGATTTTGTAACGAAATTGATTCCCCAAAAAAAAGCAAACGACTAAATCCTTTGCGACTTGTTTATTTGACAACAACAACCAAAAAAATGTTTGGTTATCTACCTATTTAACTGGATGTTGTTCTTAAGTAGTTTTTTTATAACGAAAACAGAAAGCATGCATACATTTTAAGGGTTATCTATGTTTTTCTTATGTTTTTATTTATAACCTCATTAGGCAAATAACTACTGTATTTGTAGAATGAGTTCTGCTCAGAGTAAATTATGACTATACTTGCAATGTCCCAAGTTTCCAAATGAAACGCTATTTTTAAGATATGCATCTATTGGTGGTTCGGTTAAATGGAAAAACACTCGAGTGTATTTTCTGAATTTCTCCAATTGCGTAAAAATAATTAAAACTTCAGCTGGCTCGCGAAAACCAACAAAAGCGTTTTAGCTCCCGGATTTGGCCACTTCTTTCAGCTATGTATTTTCTGAACGAAAACCTCCACAGAGAAAGCTGCATTAAAAATATGGAACTGATCAATTATTTGCAATGAAATATGAATTAAAGAGAGCTAAAAAATGAAATGAAATGAAATTTGAAGTAAAACCAAGAATGTGCCTTAAATGCACTTTGAATTCGATGAGCAAAAACGAGCAGGAAAACAATTTTCAGGAACGAAACACAAATTATAGTTATATAAATGGAATCAGCGGTGATAGAACCAATGGAGTTCTGATATAGATACGGAGGGGGCACGGTTACGTAGCAAAACAACGAATATGGGTCAAATACGTATCCGTTAGTCGCTCTGTGTTTCATTACGCTCTATGCCTCACTTCAAGCAGCACCACCTGCTACGTAGCAGTAACAACAAAACATCAATGAATAACTCCACAAACATATTTATAACAGTCAGGACATCCGGCGCGACGCAAGGGAAAGTAAGTAATTGAAAAAGATTCAACTGTGCACGGATTGCAGGTAGAGACGACTTTCGGTGTGAATTTTTTACAGTTAGTTTTTTTTTTTTTTAAATGAGATATACAAAAAAAGGCTGAAGTGAGAATAAAAGCTGCTGAGCAATTAATTTTCGAGGATTAAAGTGTTTTATGAAAACTTAACGTTGTGACTCGCAAATTACTTTTTTACAGCTTTGTTTAATAAAATGTTTTATCTATCGAAAACACAATTGTACTAGGAAATACGACTACATATATATAATTTTGAAGTTGAAGCTTAAACTTATTTTAAATTTTAAAGTTTTAAAGGTTGAATGTTGAGTTTTTTTATTGAGTCTGAATGTAGTAAACCGCTGTTACCTTCATACCGGCAGTATACTCCCTTTAAACTTAATTAAAGCAAATTAATTCTAACTAGAAAAAATTTAACAGAACTGAGAAAGTTTGCCAAATCTTCGTATTTTGAAATAGTACATACTAATTTCAAGTCTCAGTAATAACTCAACCGTAATTATCAAGTTCGAATTTTCAAATTTGCTCCTTTTGTAAACAACTCCAAGCACAATGAGAGTTCTACAACTTAATAATAACTCAATTTGCTAATTAAAGTGTTAACAACAAATTTAGACCAGCACTATGAACGCACCCACCGACCGTGCTCATTTCGGTTTCTTAGTAAAAGAGCTAGTAAAGGAATAAGTCGACCACAAGACGACAACTGACGGTCGGCGACATGTTGGCGCTACAGTTAAACGCAAATATAATTTATCACAACCAAGTTTACTTAAGACGAAGGAAAAGCTCACTCAGGTAAACTTCATTCATCGCTCCACAACCACGCCATCCATTCCCTGACACATTTAGTCCATTGGCTGCGCTACAAAGACGAATTTATCAAGTTTTTCTTGAGTTAAGTTCCAGGTAAACATTTGTGGCGCCCAGCTAACTTTCATCGCTTCCATTGTACAGCACCAGCAGAAAATTTACCTTTTCATTTTTAGTTATTTACTTTTGCGAATGAGCGAATGTGCAAAAGTGGAGGTGTTAATTAAGTGGATTTCAACAAAGTTTTTGCATTAAGTTCTTACAATTTGATCCATATTTGCGTAGTGAAACTAAAATTCTTAACGAAATATTAATACTAACGGAGAGATTTCGAGAATGCTACTTATTATAGGAAGTATGTGTTTCGAATGATAAGATATATACAAAATTACTTTAAGTAGAATAACTCGAGCACGAATTTCAGCTGAAGTTTAAGTAGACAACTAAAGGGTCAATTACATAAAGCTTTGTTAACCTCGCCTGACATTTGCAACCTCAAAACTTTGCGCTCAACTTCAGAGGTATGCTACAATGAACGCTTTGACGCTTCTCTTTTATACATTTGTTTTCGTTATTTATTTCTTTTCATTCAGAGTGTTTTTTGGTAAATTTATTAATTTAATAGAGAAAAAATGAATTAATTATTTAAATTCTTAAATTAAAGCAAAGTCATCAACTTCCGATTGTCAAAGGAAGCAAAGCAAGCTAAATTTGAGAGTTTGCCAAATCTCAACCTTGCTTCAACTTTGAGGTTTTCTATTTGCGATGTTTCGTTGAAACACGTATATTGAACTTATCTGTCAAAGTCAAAGTCCGAGGTAAAGTTGAAATAATGTTTTATGTAATTGAGGCTTTAGACAAACTGTTTATAAGCTTCTACGTTTTTATTTGAAACTTAGCTCTAATCCAGATTAAGTACAAACATTGCGCGATTGTTTTTTAGGAAGGGACTTACCGTAGTCACTGAAAAAAATAATTTCTCAACATATTTCAACAGACGAAAATCTCAGCTAAAAGCAAAAATCACACAATTTGTATTTTATGTTCTCATATTTACGACAAACATTATAAACTCAATTTCCCATCTTTTATATGGGACACAGCAGCAAACAAACATACATACGATACGGTGAATGGAAAAAAATGTATAACGGAATGAACGAAGGTTTTGCAAAGCGAAGCACAAAGGAAAAAGTGAAAGTAAGAGATTTACGGCCAATTTGATGACGGAACTGAAAATTTAGCTGAAACGAACTTAAAATCAGACGTCCTTTACAGTGCTGCTAATTTTTCCATTTTGTTTGGAAAATCTATCATATTTGCGACTTGTCGTTCTAACTTTTTAACAGTTTGGAACATGTGCTGAAATATTGAATCGTTGTATCTGGCACCGGCTTCACTGAGGCATTCAACGACACCTTATTAATATGTACAGATTTAAAATGCATATAATTTCACCTTTTTTTTGTTTGATTAGTGACCGAATTCAAGATTGATTGCATTCATTTCATATCAGATGATGAGAATAATTATCCACCAACAGATGTATTACCTTACATCTCTTCCTCTACACGATTCGCATTGCATCCTCCGTAAGAAATTTCTTAAATAAGACCAATCAATAATCGATTTTGGCGCCAGCAACTTCATTTTTGAGCATTTTCCAACGTAGCACGGTCAAATTAAACATTTGAAATAGCAATAATTCCCACAGTGCCAAATTTTACTAGAGAGCTTACGTTCGCCATAAGAAAGAAAACTTCAAAAGTCCCCATCGATCCCATGTGAGCTAAAAAACTTATTGAGGTCAAAAGTCAACATTTTAGGTTTTGGGTAGAGAAATTCCAGGTCTACAACTGGGTCTCATGTAATTTTTCGAAAAAATTACCGTTTTCGAGAAAAGTCCAAAAATCCAACAATGTTGACCTCTACAAAAATTTGGCTCTGTTTAACCACTATTTTTATGTCTATTTTGACTGAACTAATGGTAGATTTAATGGAAATATTTGAATGTTTCTTATTGGAGCTTAGCTCGAAAATTGTTCATACCTGCTGTACTTTTTACTAGTACTAGGGTATTCTAATTTTTGATGTTACGAAATTTTTATAAATTTTGATACTTAGAGAAAATTGACAAAGATTTACACAGCGATGGATACCATGACGCGTTTCGGACTTTCCAGGGTCCACATCAGATGGATTTTCGGATACAGAACTACTGTGTCTGCACCGAAGCGGTTAAAGCAATTGCTTATAACAAATCGGCTACGATGCCCTGTAGTATTTCTTAGTCAACTTTCTTATAAGCGTGCCAATTTCATACCTTTAGACATAAAGCCGCGACATATTTTCCATATGATACACGGAATATGAGTATATGAGTCCGAAAATCCATCTGATGTGGACCCTGGAAAGTCCGAAACGCGTCATGGTATCCATCGCTGTGTAAATCTTTGTAAATTTTCTCTAAGTATACAAATTTATAAAAAAATATTTAATTCAATTTGATGATGCAAAACATAAAATTTCACAAATGGAGTCATCATTCTTTCCGCTCGATAAAACGTACACATTTGATTTATCCAAATTGATTTGAAGGGATTTGTGGGGCGAAAAATAAATCAATTTTGCCACACCTGGGGCAGCACCGCATCTCGCCCCAAATCAGTTGCTAACACATACACAGTAAAAAATGAAAGTTTACTTTTAATACCAGTCGGTATTGAAATTAAGCCTTTTTGGAATTAAATTTGAGTTTTAATACTAAATAGTATTAATTTAAGACTCTGAATTTTTTTTAATTCCAAATAGTTTTAAAATAATACCAAAATAATACTAAAGCGCTCTCTTCCTAGCGCTTTCTCTCATTAAAATGTTTTAGGTACTATTTGTTTTAAAACAAAGCCGGAAAAGTATTAAATTAATTAGTTTTTAGCATTAAATTAAGTCCGGTGGTTTGTTTGCTCAGAGCACACGGTTCGTCGCTATTGCGATACTACATTAAGAACAACAGCGCAATTAGACGCTGACAATCATAAGTACTCGTTGGCTTGATAGTAGACATCTCCGTTGAGCATTCAATAAATTGTGAGTTCGACTCTAGGTGAAGGCAATATAATAAAACTGTAATTTTTTTTTTTTGCCTGAGAGAATCTTCGGCTGAATTCCTCTCTCACGAGAAATTAGACCGAACATGGTATTAATTTAATACTTTTTCGGCGTTGTTATATATAAACACCAAAAAGGTATTAAGTTAGACATTTATTTTTACTGTGTAACTATGTATATTTCAGAGCACCTGTTAACAAAGTGTGTGAACATTGAAATTTCTGGTAGTGGATTGTGCAAGCGACAGTAACCGCCAATGGCAGCGTCACCACAACAACGACAACAAAGTATCGACCAAATTTGAATAAAATCCATTAAACTTTTTCAATTACAAGCACGTTACATATATGTATGTACAATGAAATAGCAACCACGCGCAGACGAAAGGTTTCACAAACACGATAGAATTAAAGTTTTCTCACTTTTTGTGCAAAATTTCCGACTTCCTTCCTCAAAATGCAATTGCAACTTCAACTTTAGCCACAACGAATACCGACATCAGCGTCCGTGCTATTGAAGTTGCTTCACTTTCAGTCGACAATGTTCTGGGGAAAATTCGCATGGAACCATTATCGCATATTTTTCTCATTTTGAAATGTTTGCTTTTGCATTTTTCTCAAATGTGAAATTGTTATTGCGAAACCCGCACCAACATCAAACTAGCAAATAAAGTAAATTGATGTGAGAGTGGTGGATTAGTATAAGCACATAAAGTGATGAGCAAATGTACCAGAGGTGGGAGGTGGCAGGCGAGAACAGCTTAACACATTTGCACTCGGCGGTGATTTATTTGCAAATTTAGGATATCCAAAACGAGCTTTACAATTTCGATACTGTGTCGGTAGGTGTGGGTGTTTGTATTTGCAGTTGTGTGCTATTATAGTCAGATAATCATTGATAGCTGCCAGCATATTTATCACACAACCTAGTTTTATGTGTTCAAAATTTTGTGACCAAACATCCATTAACTGTTCGCCGTTGAAAAGGAGGATCGAAGGCCTGTAAAATAGCGTCATCACACGAACAATTTTGCATGAATTTTCTATGTACAAACTGGTTGACTTGTTTGAGTACAAATGTTTATTTTAGAATTCGTTGGCAGCAATTGCTGGCTGTCGGCTGTCATGTCAAAGGGTGTCATGAGTCAACGTTGTACTATTTTCAATTTTAGTCTTAACTCACTCTAACTGTAGTTCAGTCAATAAAGTGAAACTTTTATCGTTTACAAACTATTCAGTGAAATTTGTTGTGTGGCCACAAATAACAAGCCTTGTGGTCAATTGAATTCTGCTTTCATTTGTTCATTCATCAAAATAAGCGCTGCTAACATTTTACCGAAATAAAATGAAATTGTTTTTGACCAACAAGTGACAAGTTTTCTGCTAACCACACTCCAACACCATTCAAATGAAATGGTAATCAAATTGGGGTCTCACTTGAATACCACCTGAACAATTTCGCATGTATGCTCTGCATGACACTACACTCATTGGCGCTAGCTTCAAAAAGTGTTCCATTCTTTCAGCAACTTTTTAAATAGTGAAATAATGAAGTTATGTGAAATAATGAAGTGAAATACAATTTATGTATTTAAGCTTCTTTTCATAAACTTGGTATGACTACTTATGCATCACTTTATTTATTTATCACGAATTTCCCCCAAGGTTTTTAGTCATCTGGCCAGTCTAATGTACATCTATAACACTGGCAGTTAGCTTAGACTTGTACTTGTATTTTTGATGAACGCGCTCACTTTCTTAATTACCCAACTGCAACAAGCATTAACTTCTGCATACATATATCATATCTGTTTATATTTGCATAATTGAGGGCGTAGCGCAATAAATCACAGCTGAGAAACAGTTATTGCATAGCTAGTCGTTGGGCAGTCGCAGTAGGGAGTAATGCAAGCTAATCGTTTGCCACAATTTTCAATGAATGCAAGCTGATTCGCTGTAATTGAAACACCTTATTGACATACTAATTGTATAATATTTATGTTCTAATTGGCGTTGCTTATCAATCGAATTTAAATTGCTTCTGATTAATCAGCTCGCTTTAAATATAAGTACCTACGATGTGTCCAATTATGTTTGGCAGATTAAGCTTTAAATTAAATTTAAATTTAAATTAAATATTCTTCAGATGCGCATTCAATTAGTTTTAGTACCGAGCATTTAAAGTCAAGCAGTTTAGAATGTTGTACGGTTTTTTGTATCGATCAATTAGTTTATTAGCATTACTAAGTACTGTTTAATGGATGAACTATTAATTGCTTATCCCTGCTTTTTTAGGACTATCGCCCTATTCGAAATATAATGAATGCAATAATTACTCCCCGTGTGAACATAGCAAATTAGTTTACTACACATATTTTTCTATTACACCACGCCCGCCAAAAAACTGTGCCCCTTGTTGAAAGGTTGGGAGTAGGAATGCCAATCCCGGTATTCCGGGAAAAGGTAGAAAAATCGGGGTTTCAAATACCCTTTTATTTTCGGCTGAATTGGTTTGATAAGAAGCCTTACTGCATGAGTTGGAAAATTTGTGGGTTCAGCTTTCTGGTACATTTCTCATAAAATACTTAATTTTCCTACTTCGAAATCATTATATGTTATACTACATTTACAAGGCAGCATATGCGTCGCGAAAAGCGAAAAAGTCCAAATTTAGCGCTTTCCCGATACAAGTCTCATTTTTTAAATCAAATTTGACCAAATTAATATAACTTGGCAAACAAATTATTTCATCCAAATAGCAACCCTGTGGAGTTTCACTTCCAAAAGTACTCGGCCAGAACCTATTGATTAGATGACGTGTGATAACTTAAGTACTATGATGTAAATAAAAATGTTAACGAGTTTTTAATTTAATTGTCCAATTGTTCCTGAAAGAAATATAAGCCTTCTTGACTGTTCTTTTATTTTTGTATCCTGCAAATAAAGCAATATAAAGGTTCTCGGAACGACGCATTTGAATTCGCCAATTTTGGTGCAATGTAAATGTAGCATTAGACTGATATAAAAGGTATCTAAGGTGAAGCTCTATTACTTACTTGCTTACTTAAAATAGCCTTTAACATTCAACGTTCAACATGTTACGCCAGCCGGTTCTTTTTTAAGCCAACTGGCGCCAATTGGAGACACCGCGTGGTTTTAGTTCTGCCTCCACTTGGCCCTGCCATCGTAATGGTGGTCTCCCTCTTCCTCTACTTCCACCGGCTGGTGCCAATAATAATTCCTTCTGGGCCGGAGCGTCTGCGTTCATTTGCACCACGTGTCCTAGCCAGCGGAGCCGTTGGGTTTTAATTCGCTGAACTACATATGTCCACGTCAGCATACAGCTCGTACAGCTCATCATTATATCTTCTTCGGTACTCGCCGTGAAGCCCTATTATGAGACATTTATTGCAAGGATATTATGAGTATTTTCAAAAGGATACATCGTTTATAATTCCAGCAGCAATATTTTTTGCAGGGTATGCACTAACAAAGGCGAGAAAGTGCATTTCAACAGCGTCACGCTATGTGCTCTTTGCACGCCCTGGCAGATTTTAGTTGTTGCATGCTGACATTGCTGCATGTCAAATTTTAATGAGATACTTTTTGCTGTTGTATCTACATAAAATACAAACTTTTCACACGACAAACTTACTTCCACACATGCCTACATTAAGGGACATTTGTAACACCCACTAGAAAATTCTTCCGCTTATCCCCTTTCCACCCATGCAACTGCGGTAGAGTTCTTGCTGCTGCTCTGACATTTCGCTGCGGCTTCATTTTCTGGTTTTCGCCTGTCACCACAATGTAGCCGCTGTTGTTGTTGTTGATTTCTCGGTTATTGTCGTTGGCATTTCAACTGCTTATTGTTGTTCTGCCACCGCTGCTCTTGCTGCTGCTCCTACTGTGGTCATGGTTTCTGCTTGGCATGTTGCTCTTATTATTGTTTTAGCTGTTGTTTCTGCCTGGTGCAGTTTCCTGCATACTTGCTGCATATTTTTGTTCTTAAGAGCTGTTGTTAATTAGCGGTGAAGAGAACAAATGAAGAATTGCTCGGTTTCGGCTTCCGCTGGCCAATCTTTCCGCTTGTGTCCCACTTCTTCCACAACAGGCACCCCACACCCCCACTAGTTTAACAATTGCTTTTGCTGCACAACTACGCAAACAAATAAGTACGCATACAGGAAAAACTCTGCGCATAGTTTAGCTTGCCGCTGAACTGGAATGAAAGTTTGTTGGTAAAAGTTTTGCGCATTGCGTTTCGCTCAAAATTTTGCTAGCAGCGGCAAAACGCTATTAGTGTGCGACTCGTGCAAAGTTCGTAGTGATGAGCGCGGGGGCGTTGTGCAAGCAGAAGGTCATAATTTTACTGTATGAAATTATTGAAAAGAATTTCGTAACAAATTTGTAGCAGAAAAAAGTATGAATGAGTTGCGGTTAAAGTTTGTAGCGCCAGCAAAAAAATTATGAGAAACAAACTTGTTAACCCCAACAAAACGAATGGCAATTGCAGAGTAAAACAAAAACGTACCCACATTAAATATATAGCAACTTTTTGCTTAAAATATATTTTTTTCTGTTTTGTTTATAAAATTTCTGCGTTTTCGTGAACAACACAATAATGAGAGCTTATGTATGTAATAACAAGGCTTCGCTAAATTACAATTCCAAGTAGTTACGCCTAAGGGCACTCAAATTTTAATGTTTATATATATAAAATAATCAGTGAAACTCGAAATACATTTATGAACTACATACATATGTACATGGTAGCTTTCCACGACTCACACCTATATGTGTATATATGTATGTACACTAGGGGTGTCCTTATTTGTAAAGGGAAATTTCAAAATGTTTATATTACAGTTTCCCGGCCAGAATTTGGTTCCTTTATGTATTTAAAGTAAACAGTTAAAATTTGGGGTAAATACGATAACATTTAGTGGGCCCGGAAGCCACCTGAAAAATTTAATAGGTCAGTATGGGCAAATATTGTACATTTTTATTTTTTTCATACTGTAATATGTATTTAAATTTATATTTTACATTAAATAAATTTTTTTGTATGATTTGTATTTTTTGCGATACGATTCAACAATTTGGAGTACCAACTGCTTTTCCTCTTCATCATTCGTTAAAATTTTGTTGTAGTCTTGCAAAAATTTTATTCCTCTTTCAGCGGGATCATTAACAACTTGTAAGTTGCGGCAAAAAGTCCAATTATTTTCGAAATCTGAATTATTTTCCCATTGGGATGGATCCACGCCCAAAAAGGATGAAGATAACCCTAAATTATTGAAAAAAAAATTTGTCTTTTCTGAAACAAAATCGCTAAGTTCGTAAGTTGGAAAATCTGTCAATTTTGAGTGGCTTCGGCTATTTTTTAAATGAACAACTGGTTCCTTGCTTTTTAATTGTTTTATCATTTTACGTTTTTCTGCGTGGGTAACTGATAAGTCAAAAAATAATAACGCTACTGTTTCTTTTTTTAATAATAGCTTCTTAAATTGTTGAATCTGTATCTGTATAATTTAGAGCGTCTTTAATAAAGAAAAGATCTTGATTAGGTGCTGAATTCGCATTTGTACTTCCGAACCAACTTTTGATATACATTTTAACAATGAAAATACAAATATCGCGGATGCCACTCAATTCCCTGGTTGTAAGTTTAAACTGATTACGTAATAAATATATTTTGAGCCAATAGATTGCTTTTGCCATCCACCGTGCGTTGCTGGTTACACCTGGAGCACATAAATTAAAGCAATCTGCACCAAGGAAAGTTAAAGCAAGTTGTAGCATTTCTTTGTAGTCATCGCGGCTATGCGATTTTTTTAATTGGTCCTGCAAGAAGCTTACAAGAGCGTCCCGTTCCACTTGGCTTATTTTTGATGCCACAAAATTTATCATCAACACTAGTTTTAAACAAGGTTTTCTTTAGGTTAGGCCAAGCCTTCAGAAATCGTTCAAACAAGAGTATTTCTGGAGCTGAGTTTGACATCATCTTTGATTCAAAAACGTTGCGCAAAATAATTTCGTACATATGATGACGGCATGGTAGGTGCATGAGATTGCGTTGCAGTTTTTTTTCCAAAAGGACTGCGGCTCCATTTTAACACCAGTATTGACAGCAGTTGTATCATATGATATGCCTTTAACAAGTTCAACAATGTTCCAATCGACTAATCTCTGATAAACAGTTTCAGCAATATTTGCACCAGTCGACGACTGTATCTTTGGTGCGCCAAGAAATTTCGATGTTTCATCGTAGCTAATTAAAACAGCAATTCTTTTCACTTTACTACGACCTTTTATATCTGTCATGAACTTCCCATCAAAATGAACAACTAGTGCTCCATTTGCATTGGCCTTGTTAAGTGTTTGAATAAATTAACATAAATAAAAGTGCATTGTCAACTATAGGGAACTCACCTTTTCTTTAAATTCAGTAGAAATATCTTTGAATGCTGCAGACCGATTTTGTTGACGCATACGATGAATTGTTGATCGATTAATAACAAGTTCTTCCACACAATGTCCCAATGCAGTGGCTACTAAAATATGTACGGCCATACCATCTGACACTTTGGCATTGTCTAATGCTGCTAACAATCGTGGTGTTAGGATACTTTTAGTGCCTCGTCGCTTTTTACACTCAGTTTGCAAACAATTTTTTTCCAACGGAATTACTACATTTTCATTTCCAGCTTCCACAAGTACTATATCATTTTCATTGCTTTCCTCGATTATATTAGAACATTCAGAATTTTGTTCTTCAAACCGCTTTTTTCGTAATGCTGCTTTCTCCTGTCTTTCTTGTGCACGCACTTCACGATCGTACAAAACCTTATCAACACCCATCATGCAACCTGGCCGTCCTTTTTGACGTTGTATTTCAAGAAATTTCTTTTCTTCTACTAACTTAATTTTTTCAAGCGCATTAGCGGTGGCCATGTCAAATAAATCATCCACACTTCCAACAAACATATCAACGACTTCTTCCTGTGAATTGGATCTCTTTTCTGGAACTGTTTTCATGATTTTTTTCCAACTTTCGTACAGTTTCAATAACTTCCCAATACATTTATCTTCTTTTCTTATCGGTATTCGTGCTTGTTGCCAAAATATTTGTGCTGCTTTGATAGCAAGTTTTGCGCTTTCCTTTGCTGAAAGATCTACAAATCTCATATTGTAAAACAAAACTTCTAAAACCTGCCGATTAGATGGAAGTTTTGCACCTGTAATTTGAAGCATTGTGTACCCAATCAAACTAACTTTTCTTAAATTGGCAACTGACATTCGTATTGCTAAACTAGACATATTAGTTTATTTTATATACTTCACTTTTTACACTTTAAACACAACCGCCCACCGAAATTCAAACAATTTTAAAAGTATTTATTAAACCAAATAATTATTCTTCAAAATAATTGTTATTTCTTGCTTGTGAACTCTTACAATTATATTTACTTATTAAAATCACAATATGCACAAGAACCTCTTGCATGCTTTTGGAAATATTTCACAGCAGAAATTTCCCGTTATGAGCAGTTACTATTTTATTTTCTGAACGACTTATTGTCGCCACACAGTTCACTTTTTCTCATGAAATTTGTTTGCCTACAAACAGCCTACAAAATGTAGAAACAAATTTCGGTAAATTTGCAAAATATCAAATTTGTGTTGCATGCCTTTTTTTTTTAAAATACGCAAAATTATCACAATTATTTTAAATGTTATTACCGAATAAGAATACAAAAATGGTATAATTATTTTTGTATACATATATGTTTTGTTAAATATACTATAAAAACTGCGTCTAATATAAGGCGAATGTATGAACATTGATATTTGCCTATACTGACCTATTGAATTTTTCAGCTGGCTTCCGGGTCCACTAAATGTTATCGCATTGACCCCAAACTTTTACCGTATTATCTAAATACATAAAGGAACCGAATTCTGGCCGGGAATATATAGAAAATCGATGTTTGAAAATAAGGACACCCCTAATGTACACATGTATTTAAGATTTTGTGCGATACCATATAAATGTCATCAAACCTTCCATCGAGGCCCACTATTTGTCGTATTCTCGGAAAGTCTAACTTCACTTGTCAGACTTTAAAAGTTTTGCTCTTTCTTATTTGGCGTGTATACCTAGTTGAGTTGATGCAAAAAAGCCTTTTTAGCGATTTGTGTAAAACGTAAAAATACGTTTGAGTCTAATAACTAATGGAATGAAAGGATGGCAGGACGTGGTGGGATTGTGTTTGTTGGTAAAAAAATAATTTCATTGCCAGAGGGTATATAATATACAGTAGTTGTATTATTCTTAAACTTTTTACATTTATCGGTTATTTCCGCAACTTTCACCTGCTCATTGTTTCAAGCTACAACTCAAATGCAACTCTTAAGGAGTAGGAGACCACGCAACGAAAATATTGGCAAACTGTTTTGTTTGTCTGCAGGCCATCAACTTTTATTAGATTCATTTGACTTTTAGTTCAATTCCGTGTTTTATTCCTCTTTGCGACACATATTTTCTTACTTTGCTCCCTTGAAGAAAAAACATTTTAAAAAGTTGCTCCTTCTTTCGTTTGCTTCAACTTGGACTTCGATATTTGTTGATTGCTTTATAATTTATTCACTCACTGGGATGTTTTCGTTTCGTGGTGTATTTGTATGTATAAATATCCAAAAATACATATGTATGTGTCAGTACACACAATTTTTCAGGCTTGATCTTTGGCGGTCAGTTTTATTTTAGAATTTGTATATGAAGACTTAATTATTCCCGTAGTTCGTTGCATTTAAGAGAACTCTGATAATTTATTTGCGTTTATGGCAGACAACCTTAAGACTTTCAGCAGTTTTCGGCAGTTCAGAACAAAAGTATCAGCGTTAAAATTACATAGAAGTCTTCGCTCTTTGGTATAGTGTTGGCCACTAAGATATGACGCCTTTTCCATTACACTAATTTCCCTTCAGTTTGGTTCATGATTCAATAAAATATGGTTGAACTGACAGCTGTGGCTAACTGTTCTTTCATGCGCAGTTAGTTTTTGATCACTCAAACTATCACCCTTTTTGTTTTCTTGTTTACATTTTTTTGCATAGTTCGTGGAAAAGCTACGGAATTCGTTTGCGTGTTTTAATGAGTTTTAGTTATTTTTTTTTGGAAAAAAAATAGTTCTGAAAAGAAATTTAGTGAGTGCTTTGTGATAATCTCTTTAGAAAATGTGGAAAAAAAGTAAAAAGCCAGGAAAAATAAGTATCTCGTTTGTTCACGTGTTTTTATGCGTTTGTTGTTTTGGGCTGCGGTTACCATTATGAAAAATAGACTAGCCTAAATGGCTAGAAGGCTTAACGAGCTCAATTGATTTGAATGCAGGTAAATAAAAATTGAAGTCCTAGCAAAAAATTCATCTAAAATTTGCAATACGATTTTTAACAAATTCCAACTCTGGTGAAAAAACTAGCTATCTATCTAAAACATATTTTCAGCATCAAATAATTGTCCAGGATATCACAATTTTTGTGTTCCACGTTTGCGTAGATGACTATTTCATTACTGTGCCACATTTCCGTAGAATTGTCATTGACAATTTTAGAAAATCTAAAGAAGATACACAGCAGTTCAAGCAAACAATAAAACAGTTATGATACGGAAGGCAGAATGCGGTCAACTGTGAAAAGGAAACGCCAGCAAGCACTTGCAACAATCAAACAATCATCAGCAACACCAACAAATCAAGGACAACTGAACAGAAGTGGTGACAATAAAGCAAACCACAAAAATCATCTGCAACGAGTGCGTTCAACAAGGCGAAGCATTAAGAAACATTAACAGCTCTTTCCACAACAGCTTTATACTGAGATTTATAATGTGGCAATAAATAAATTTCTAGCAAACAAGTCAAATTCGAAGTGAAGGATAATGCAACATAAAATCTTTCACAATTCTTCTCCGCTGCACTACAATGGGAAAAATTGCAGACACAGGCTGGCGGCGATGGCACAGAATTGACTAAGGAAACAACACAAAATAGCACGTTCAGCATAAAAAGCAAGTTGGCCACAGAAACCAAGATGCAGGATGTGTGTAATGCGCGCGATCTGTTCTTGTTGACTGTACTTTTTAAAGTATTGCAAGGGTTGTTGAGTCTTGTGTGCCTTCCGTCAGTGTTTATTCCACGATGTTTTACTCTCACATTAACAGTAATATTTATTGCTTAAAAATAAAAATATATATTTTTGTAAGTCAGCTTTCACATTAGGAAATTCTTGAATTCAATTCTGCTTGCGTTCTCTTTTGTGTTTTCCATTCGCTTTAACACTTGTCAATTTTTCTTGAAAGAATGTTTTGAAAAAAAAAAAAATACGAACGTGCAAGGGGCTAGAATATTAGAAAACGGCCAGTCTGAGAAAATTTTAGTCAATGCAGCTTTTTTAGGGAACTCGATTTCCTACAAAAATGTATTCAGGTAAATGGCGTTTTACAACAATGGTTAGTCTTTTTTATACCAAATATGAGGTAAAGTCTGCAAAATCTAAACTGATAATGATAGATCTCTAGAATTTAATATTGAGATCTGTAATTTTTACAGTAATTTTTTCAGCTTTCCGAAAAATAAAATTAATATAATTTTTGAAAATAAAAAAAACATATTTTTTTTATTTGGCCAGTCTAATGTACATACATAAGTGGGTTTTCTCTGTTCAAGAGTGTGACAGTAAATGTAATTGTCCACAACAACATTTATTGCACTAATTAAAATACGATTAGGTTTTCACCGAAGGTACTTGAGTCAAACCATGTCAACTGTTTCAAATTTTTTTTTGAAGATTTTTAAAATCCATAAATTTGTGTAGCTTAAGACAGAAAAAAAAACCTTTTAGCCTTTTTTTCGAAATTCCGCATGATTTTCAAGATTTTCAATAATATAGAATTTTGTACCATTTGAAAGAAAAATTCATAACTCACGACTAGTTTGACATATATGGACGAACTTTTTTTTGGTATTAGGGGAACGTCATATCTTCACAATAGATAAACAATTTTCAAAAAAAAATTATTTTTTATAACAATTATTTAAACAAATTAATTTTTAAATGCCTTCTATAGCTACTATTGCCGTGGAAATTTTACACAATTATCTTCCAACTCTTAATTATCTGTTCCAAAAAAAAAAAAAATGGTAGTTTCTATTCAGACAGTTGGTATCGCAATTTTTTGTCAAAAATTCTATATTATTGAAAATCTTGGAAACCATGCGGAATTTCGAAAAAAGGCTAAAAGTGTTTTTTTGTTCTGTCTTAAGCTACACAAATTTATGGTTTTTAAAAATCATCAAAAAAATGTTGACACAGTTGACATGGTTTGACTCATTTGCTATGACAGAAAATAGAGGCAGCCACCAGGGCGTATACGCAACATTATAAAATATTTGGCAAAAGTCTATAGCAAAGATCAGAAAATACTTTCCTGCAGGCCCGTGCGCAGGAATTTGCTATAGGGGGGGTTTTAAACTTTTAGATGCTCCGAAGGTTGTGACTTTTTATGAAAAAAATTCAGTCGTTGAGAGCCAATAGGGGGGGTTTGAACCCCCAAAACCACCCCTGCGCACGGGCCTGCTTTCCTGGTAGTCGAACGAAGCAAAGGCTGTTAACATAAATCTATTTCACAGTCAACTTCTAGTCGATTGATTCGAAAGTTGATTAACGTCAACAGCTCTTTACCAGTATTATTTCACATCATCATATTTGAACACCGTGCATATAGCACTGAATCTAAAATGTGTATATGACAGCCACACTGCAAAACCCTGCATGTTCAAAACCAAAAAGTTTTTAGGAGAGAGAAAAAACTATGATAATTTTATCATATGAATTAATTTTATCTTATGAATATTATTACATTTCACTATTGAAAAGAAACGGGAAGTTGTAACCCGATGCAAATATGCAGATAATCATATTCTCTAGACCAGTTTATTTTTAAGGCAATCATCCAAGAACTATAGATAAGAAATAAGGGGACCTTTATTTTCTAAAACAGGACAGTTTTTTGATGCAAGTTGTTATATCTAATATCGTTTAATCTTATAAAACTTAATATTAAAGTTTAGTAGAAATTTATTTGTCACTTCATTCTCTCTTCAAATTAAATGACATCTGATAGTGAACTTTGAAATAAAAGAGTCGAAGAAAAAACTGCAATGTGTGTATTTAATATAAGAATTTTGAACTTGAACACATCTTGAAGAAATAATTTTTGAACCCGTCTAATGTACAACCAAACTTTATCTCTTGATGAAGATTTAAGTTAATTGAGTTTGGCAATGTGCATACTTATGCTGTATATTTGTCTGAGTATAATGGCTGAAAATTTTGTTCAATGCAAATGATTGGCGTTAAGTCTATCGAAATGTGCGCATAAATCTTTATTCTACATAGTTGGCGATTGAGTTACATTACTGCAGATAATTTTCAAATCTTGTTTATTTATAAACCCTTAAACGACTTGTTGTTGCCATTAATTTATTTTTGCTCGCTCTTTCTCATGGCTATTTCGTATTTTCGTTGCCTTAACGCTATTCTTAACACATTGAATGCTCAAATTTATGAAGGGATTTGTATGAATGAGATAAATGATCTAATCGACTATGATTATATACATATATATGCAAACAGATTCATATTTGTTAATGGATGTATACGTTGTTTATTATTCAATCTCGGAAAGATGTCGTATTACCTACTTTATTGCTTTCCTTTTTGTGTACGCGAAATCTTAGGATACTGCAATAGCTTTATAGTTGAGGAACTCGAACGATATAAAATCCTGATGCCTGCTGAAAATGAGAGAAATTCTGCAGTCTCTCTCAGGCCAAAAAGAGACTAAGATTGTAACAGTTTTGAAAGGCCCGTTGTGATACCACTAACATGGAAGATCCCTGAGTTTTCGGGATTCTCCACATAACGGAAGAAGCGTTTTAAACGTTGGTATAGAGTTTATGATAAAAAAATATAAAGATCATGAAACTTTGGCACTTAGGACAAAATTGCTATAGCCATAAAACTTAGCTTGATGTCTCTTCAGCCAAAGGAGCTACTGACATAAACTTTCCTTATATTCACGCCAAAAAGACTCAAAGTATTCAACCTTTTTAGCTCCATCATCAAAATGATTAAAAATGCCTTCACTTCAGACTTGTCAGCCATTTTTAAATGTGTACCCTTTGTCTGAGGGCTAAAATGTTTACTCAATGTGACATAAAACGGCTAAGATAAATAAATTATCGTTTCAAAGGTCCTTAAATATGTCATATCACATCACAAGCTAAAACTATAACTGCTGATCTCAAATATGTGTACGTGTATGTGGGTATGTTGATACCAAAGTTCAGAGAAGGGTTATACTAATTCATACGCATTAGTGTTTATGAAAATTTGTATTTTGCTTTTATTATTATAGCTGAGAGCGCAATTCTGAATTTTAATCATTTTACGGCTTTACACAATCCTTGCTCTTTTGTGTAGCATAAACATATGTATATTTGTATGCTCGCAAGTGCATACATACGTATACCTAAACTTGTAGGGGTATGCTCGAATCCAGAAGCTTATCGCCCAGTAAAAAATTGTGTAAGCCGTTGTAGCGATGCTTTTCTCGATTTCAGATGAGCATTTAATGTCATGAATATATGTCTTTAAGCCCTATTTGCACGACCACTCAGCGAAATATGTATTTAACGATAACCCTCAGGTCATATATATACCTTTTCTACCGCTCTTCACAAGAAAAAAAACACGCCAGAACTTAAACATTTGACACTGCTGATAGCCTCGTTCTACTTAAAAGACTTCCATTTTGGAAGCCAAAACATACTTCGTCACTACATATCACTTTACTTGCCGTAAGTAACCTTTAACTCCGTTGTGGCTTTAATAAATAATTGTATGCGTTCGCTGAGCTGTAAGTTTTTTACGCGGAAACGACAGCAGACAAAATACAGAAGCCAGTCTTTTTAAACTGCTATAAACTTTTTTACAAGATATAATTCATCATATATATCCCCGATTTTACGTGTCATATAAGCCTTATACTTACTGTACATAAGTCTAATGTTTATATGTAATACAATTTTTCTTTGGGTGTTCACCGAATTTTTAAAGAAAGTCTGAGTATGTTCTCATCATCACGTTGGCAGGAAGCATTAATATTCTTAATGCTGACAATAGAGTGACATCAACGCAATAAACAACAACAACTGTACAACCACAGTGATGCAACATGTGGCTGTCTGTATTTCCCTTACGAAGCGCGTTGGCGAGATGTGTTCAATATTTGGTACAAACATATCCTCGTTCAGTTTAGGGATATCAAATGCCGGAGCTACATCGAGTACGGGACTTAGAGATATTTGTTTTACTTGTTCAAATATCAACGTGCCATACGAAAACTAACACTTTTTAATTTTTTTAGGAAAACTAATTGCGCTTTCTTTCCTCCACGAAAATGTTGCCATTTCGTAGAGCTACATATTTATAATTTTACTTCGCCCTGTGAAATTGCTGCATACTTAAAGTATTCAGTATCACCCTGCATGTCTTCAGAAGAAGAAAATACTGCCGCCATATAAAATGTCGAAATTGTATATGCCTATCGGTGCTGCTTTATCGTGGATGATATACGAGTAAATGTGTTAGAAAGCGCAGATAGTATACTGTTTTTGTGTGTTATTGCCATTTGTCAGGGCTTATAATCGCACCGTCTACGACAGAGAGGGCAAGATATGTTGCCCCTTTGCAATTTTATTTGGGAGGGTGGCTGAGAAAAGATAATGATGCCCTCTATGAAGGTAATACCCATTTTGCGTCATTTTCGCGCAGAAAAGAAAACGCTATAACACTTTTCAAGTTCTATAAGAAGACTAACACTTTTATTTTGTGTCTGACGAAAACTAACACTTTTGGCTAGTACATTTTCTTCAGAGAAAAAATTTAAGTGTTACTTTTCGTCAGACACATAATAGAAGTGTTAGTTTTCTTCAGACACAAAATTTGAGTGTTAGTTTTCGTATGGCAGGTCGATATTATGAAATAAGAAATTATTGGTATAACATAAAGAGTTTTCTATACATTAATGGGAAATTGTGAAAATTTTTTTGTCTACACCTTTTCAAGTTTATAATGAGAAAATGTAAGTTTATATTAAGAAAACAAAAGTTGATAATGATTTTCTGAATGAATTTCTCATTATCAACTTTTGTTTTCTCAATATAAACTTACGTTTTCTCATTATAAACCTGAAAATGTGTAGTAGAAGCTTTCAACATACTAGAAAAAGTCCGGAACGAAGTCGGGCTCGGGATTCAACATCCTACTGCTTACTTCTATGTGTAGTTTCATTTTTAACAAAACTGCTACTACACGCTTAGCACACGTGCCTCTCCTGATTTTGTAATCATTTGTTCGTGATGCCTTTAATCGGGTTGGGTCCATTTTAAATCCCTCATAAGCAAGCGAAACCCGAAAATCGTATATGAACCTAAGCACATGCACTTACACACACAGTAACAATAGTAACAATAGCCGAATGACGAGGATAGAATCAAACATTTTTGTAGCTTCCTTTATAGCTGCTAAGTAAATGTCCAGCGTCCTTTCAGATGATTGTGGTATTTGTGACAACGACGAGCGTTTCAGTCCACCCATTTGTATTCACAATGATAATGAAATGGAAGCCCACTTGTAAACCAATCATTTGATGGTCGGGTGAACGGAAAATCTCTGTAGATAAAACCACATATCGTCGGTGATTATGCAAAATCACGTAACTTACAAATGCACAACCACGTAAATGCTGCCTCTCTAAATTCAAAGGAGATACCACATCTATCTAGTGGGACAAATTACTGAAAGTTTAGAAATCGTCGCTCGGCGCGCAAACCGCGTATTTGCAAAAAGCTATACAGCGTAACTTTTTGGAAAATAGGTTCCATAAAAGTTAACTTACATACATACATATTGATTTGGGGTTTTGTCGATTAAAACGGCGAAATATTTTTGCGACAAAACAAAAATGTTTGCGAAAACAGCAGTTGCAGGTTAATATTCATGTCCTTTACGCGAGTTTGCATTCGTGCGTTAATAAGCTTGTATGTAGGCATGATGGAAAATGGTTTGATAATAGGATTGCTGTCAGTGATAGAAAGCGACGTTCCGCCATCTTGCGTACGTTTAGTTTTTAATGTTGGTTAAGTATGCCAAAAACCAAATTATGAAATATTTGAAACAAAAGACTAAAGGCTTGGTTTCCTCGAAAAGCGTTGCCGCTATCTAGCTACCGCTACATGCTCACCTTTTGGATTCTAAAATATGTATTCAGGATGGGAAAATCGAAATGGTCAATAATGGCCAACATCTTTTTGAATAAATTACTTTGGATTTAGAGTGCGCTGTGTTTTTTTTTTTGTTTGCGAGCCATCGAAAAGGGTCAGCTTTTGCTTTATTTTCATTCCACTAACAACCTTTTTAGTAGGCTTTTAATGAGCATGGAATGAGAAATGATAGCTATCATGCTGATGTCGACAATTTTCCTTTTGATATTCTGAAGTATTTGGGTTTGAGTACGGCACCGATTACTGTTGTCTGCAATTTATGATAATTTATAATTTAACCCAAAAATATGCTTCCACACAGTTAGGCAAAATTTTCAAATTATAAATCAATAAAACTCGTAATTTACTAAAAAAAATATTCATACTCTTCATAATCTCAAAATTTTCATTTTATAAAGTTGAAAGGAAATTCAATCTTTGGATATATCGGGAAATAACTTTATCTGAAATTTACATTCAAGGTTATTCGGCGCAGTTAAGAAACGTATTGCGGTGTGGGTATACATTTAAAATATTTGAATTGTTTTTTTATGCTAATGCTTCCTCAAACAAGTAGCTTCAACAGACTTAACGTGTCTTTAGCTAAGGTTTTATTGCTCTTAACCACATTGTCGAATTTGACGACCGCCTTCCGATACGCGATTTCTCTGTAGAGTATATAGTTGGCAGTGTTTTTCTTTTATTACTTTTAAGTGAACCTCTAAGATTGGGTGAAATTTATTGAGTGAAACTCTATGGGTGAAAGTATATGAAACGGTTGTAGTTTTGTTTCCATATTCCGCCTGTCAATAAATTTTTGAGGTTCGTGTACTAGGACCCATTAGTCTTGGAAACGAAACAGCAATGACATTTTAATAGTTGTCAAACTCAATATTGCGAGGAATATATGTATGTTATGACTGAGCTACATATGTATTTGAATATACTGTCGAGCAGTGTTGAAAGGTTTTAATTTTCGCTGGAGAAAATGATGTAACTTATTTTTCAAAATCCAAAAAACGAATTAATTTTTCCTAATTTGTATATTAAATGCAAGTTTCGAACTCTATACTATGTTATTTACGTTAAAAATCCCTCCACTACAGTCATTTAAATCGTCCCTTGAAATTAAAAATGTGTAGTACAAAAGGATTACCCACAAGTAAATGCCCCTAATTTAAGAAAAATTTCAAAAGCCACTTTATTTCCATTACTGTTAGTGGAACATGTCACTGTGCATGCTTCGCAGCTTCCCAAAGTTTGTCTTTCATGTGGTAGTATATATTCCACTTTGAACTGACTTAACTCTATTTGACCGAAAAAGACATCAAAGTAGATTTCGTTCTTCTATGAAACTTTAGCTCGGCAATGGCAATATTCTTTGCAGTCAATAAATTCCCAGTCCAGGCAAGCACTCTGTTCAGACAGAATAAAAAGAAATCGAAGTTGATGAAACTAGGAAATGAATTGAGCTATTCAAAGTATGACAAAGTCGTCGAGTTTTAGAATTTTACAGTTGCACTGACATTTGGGCCCGGTTTTTCAGTGCAAGTTTAACCAACAGACAAAGTTGACTTGAGTTTATGCCATACAACTTGGCCGTTTAAACTTAGTTTAAACTCGCACTGTAGTTTAAACTTGCCCTCAAAAACCGGGCCTTAGTGAAAGCAACTCGAGTTAAAGTGATCCGAATGAAAGTGAAAATCCGAGCCACGAATATAAATTGTGTGCCATGAAAATTTGCAAATCAAATCAATGTCCAAGAAATCTGAGGTAACTAAGCTTTTTGCGTTGAATAACAACAGACAGTAGGACGGTAGGTAGTAATCAAGTTAACTTTTTATTTTCGTCGCTAGGAAGAATGTTCAAAGTAGCAGTTGAGAAAAAGAAAATACAACAACAGTGAAAGAAAGTTCGAGGAAATTCCTATTAATGAATAAACTCAAAATAAAAAATTGTCCACAAACTACATAGACAAAAGCAAAACACAAGACATTAATGTGCTCACCACGCAAGTAATAAAGGTGTGCGAGAATGGGATAAATTTATAAAAAAACTGAAATGCTTTTTCTCAAATTTTCACAAGTTTGACATAAATTTATATGAAGAAACTTTCAAAATTTGAGAAAAGCCTCGAAAGAGCAATTGCTGTTTTTTATTAATGTATTCCAATATCTTTACAGCTTATTAAAATATATCTTTCAACGTGTCTTCACAAGAGACTGTGGCAACCATATATTTTTTGTGTCATTATAATCACGACAAAAATTTTAAGTCACTGATTTTTTGTCCTAACCCAAAACACCCTGGGGTTACCATATTAGTACTATAACTTTCAGAATGGTATAGATATCGTTACCTACAGGTTCGCGGCTTTGTCATATCGCAACAGAATATTCTAAGGAGTCTTATCAGCACATAAAATCCTGATATCGAGCCGTAGGCATAGCCAAATCGAATGGGTTGAGATCGATGACGATTAGTATTACTTAAAAAATATGCCGTCAAGTGTAGCAACCTTATGGCTTGAGTTCATCTACTGATTGCATAGACATACCTTGTCAGATCGTTTACATTATCCATAGAATATCCCTAATATCCTATTAGCTACTAACATATTTTCACATCGCATAAAAATTGCCAAAAAAGCAATATTAAATTCTCAAAATAGGATTTACATAATAATAGGCTTACATGAATTCAGAAAACATACAAGAGTTCTTTGGCTGTGTGAGCATATGTAACTACTTGAAGATATTCATAAAAGCAGCTTACGAATTTGTTAAATCTACTGCATGTTTGTTGTCAGCCAACAACTCTTAATTTAGTTGCAAAAATTGTTTTAACTGGTAGACTTGTTTAATACATATTACCTCGAACTACTTGCTAAATATGCTACCCTACAAGGAAGTGAGCAACTACCATGCAGTCAAAATCCAAACTACTCAGCGAAAATTCTCGTTCATTGACTATACATTTTGTGGTGTATTCATACTAGTTCATTTCTGACTACCTTCAAACTAATCAATTCCAAAGTGCTCAGCAGACACCTAGCTCGTTTACTATACATTTTATGGGTGGTTTTATACTTTAGTTACTGATATGTAAAGTGCAGAACTAGAGCTACAGATTAAAACCTATATTCTTATTTTTAAATATCTTTACTCTGGAAAAGACAATAGGTTTAACTAAAAACGCCAGGTAATAACATATATGTAATTAGGGTTTATAAGAAATCTTTAATAATTTTTTTTAATAGAACTCATAATAAAATTGAAAAAAGAAGAGGAGTGTCGGGAACCTTATTCACGAAATTTTTAGTTAGTTTGGAACTATAAATAAAAAAAAAAAAAACTAATGGCGGCGATATACCAACAGGTTATCATAACCTCTAACGAGATTTTTAGCCGAGCTTCTCTTTCCAACTTGTGGTGTGTTGGTTTTAAGTTTTTCCTACAAGTTGGCGGGACTCCGAACGGCACTTGCGAAGCAAATTAATTTTTTGCTGAAAAGCTTCTCATGGCAGAAATACACCCGGAGAGTTTGCCAAACTACTGCCGAGGGGCGACCCCGTTTGGAAAAATTCTTTTTCTAAATAATTTTTCATGTTACTTTTGCCGGGCATCGAACCGCCACGACTTGGTGTAGAAGGCCGAACACTTAACCGCTACACCTCGGCGGCCGCTATAAATGACGTAGTTAAAAGAACTAGTAGAGGTTGCTGATAGAACAAAATTTTTTTTCTGCATGGTACTCAAGTAAATGTACATATATAAGTGTTTGTGTAATCGAATATGCTTTATTAATAAACTCTAAGAACAGCAATAACTTCCCCACAAATATTATGTAAATCAATAAATAGAACCTGAAATTTTAGAGCATTAACCCTTTTGCATTCACTGACAGACACTGTTGCAAAGCATATTTTATGATGTTGTTATTTTCATATATAAGATGTAGTAAATATACTATATACTATGTATATATACTACATAAGTAAATTGCTTGAATTTTGAACATTTAGTTCCAAGCCTTAATGCATTGTGCAGTACCGACTGTTCGGTTTGCATGCGCTGGGGATCGAACACTTTTGACCTAGTTGTCGATTGTGTTTGTGGCAGAAACCGAATTTCCGTTCAATAACACTGTGCAACAAAATTCTGCGTAATTGATAAAACCAATTGGAGATGAAACTTTAGCCCTCCCATATAAAAACTTCATACTGGGTTTTTGGCCTATAGATCTGGTTTCTTTGTTATTTTTATTCAAAGCTGGTAACCCTGTGTATGAAAAAATTTATTAAAGCCTGATGAAATGAAGCAATTTTAGATGGCTTTTTTTTCTATCGCTATTTTTTGGATCGAGGAGCTCATTTTTGACATTAATTTTCATCTAAGTCTTACGATAGCTGGCGCTGCCATGGCAAGTATGGTACTCATTTTATTTGTATGAGTTGTTGATATTTTTGCCTGTTCGACCTTTGTGCCCCTCCCAATACCAATCAGATTGGTTGTTTTTCTGAATTTACCGCAAACATAGCAATAAAGCGCTAACTTTTGCAAACATTTATTCATTACAACCTTTATCTATATTAAGCCGTTTTTGTGTTTGCACCACTATTTCCATACGAAATTGGAACTTGGAACATATTTCAGAGCTCCATGACAATGCAATGTGCAATGTGAACGAAAAAGGTGGCGCACGGATCGAGATGTTTCGAAAATTCGTTTGACTTGCCCCCAGCCCCACTACTAAATCCTACCACGAATGCAGGTTTGAAGTATTTATATTTCCCATTTAATAGCAATTTTAACTCTATTTTTTGAATGAAAAACCTTAAAAAAATAAGACAAATTGTACAAATTAGATAGACAAAAAAACCCATTTAAAAATGCTTCATTTCATCAGGTTTTAATAAATTTTTTCATACATAGGGCTACCAACTTTGAATAAAAATAACAAGAAAACAGACCATTTTTCAAAACCGAAATCGAAACCGTAACCGCTATTTTTAACTGAAAAAGAACGAAACCGAAACCTTTTCAAAATCCGGAACCGTTTCAAAACGGTTTGGAATTTTTTAATGTCTTCTTTTTGTGGGCACATATCGACAGCCGCACTGCAAAACCCTGTAAGTCACTATTTTTTCAAAAATAAGGTTCTGAGCCTTTCCGAAACAAATTTGCGAGGTGCGAAAAAAAGAGTGTAGTCTCAGAAAACATCACTCATATTAATGTTCCATTCTAATATTTTCCTAAAAGAAAAAGTACATTTAGTTTTTAAAATTTATTTTGCAGATATTTCATCCATAAATAGCGTGAGTAGGAAACCGAAACCGGAATGAAGCCGTAACCGAAATCGAAATAAATGTTGAAGACCGAAACCGGAACCGAAACACTTTTCAAAACACTTCGTCCTGCTTTAGCTTTCCAGCTTCTAGTTAAGGAATCCTACAACAAGGAATCGCCTTGAGGAAGCATTTATATGCTTTTGAATGGATCGAAGCTGGACGAAAATCAAATCCATACATCTAGCTACTTTCTATAAACAATATTAAGTAGAGTAGTTTGGCGTAATTGTCGCAATTTTCCTCATCAAATCACACTTAAGTCCGACGATTTGATTCATGCTTTTCAGCAACTGTTCCCCAATGACACACCCGCTTGCATAAATATATATTCAAATATTTGCGAAAGTTTGGGTATAACAGTAAAAGGGACAATTAACGGATATTGAACATTGTCTGTAACTCATGACTCATGAATTACCAATATAAATATCAATAAAGTTGTTGTTTGCAACAATAACTTTCTTAATTGGTTGCGCATGTTTGCGCCTCAATATAGGCTACAATTATGCGCTAATGCCAAGTGTCGTTAATTTACCGTACATCGTAAAACTTTTACAGATACCAGACAAAAAGTGAATTAAATGCACACAATGAGCATTAAAAATAATTTAGTACACACGAATTAAAATATAAAAAAAAACCAAGCCGAAATAACAAAATTTATTGCTGCACGAAGGCCATGTTGATGTCTTAATTCGCCCGCAACCGAATTGTTGCCATTTACTTCATTTCATTTCATTTCACTTTCAATTTCGTTTTGGTTCGTTCATTTTGCTTTCGCTTATGGCCCTTACTGGCTATCTGTTTGAATTTATTTTATCGGTCTACATGTCCGCTGGCGTACAAAGCAAGTACGTGTATTTACATACACACATTCGTACAAGTATGTACGAGCAAATGCACAAATTCACTACACGAAAATTTATCTTCGGTGCGAATTCACGTGGGCTATGCAAGCGTACAAAGCTGTGTATATCCTCGAGCTAATGAACACACGTACGTACATACCTTCATAGAACTCCCCTGCAAAAAAGCTTGCGGATGACATTTCAACAGAGTGATCCGCTATTCATACCTTTCGTCTATAGTGGGTTACTTACATGGGCTTTTAGGTGATGAAAGTACCCAGTTAGTCTCTGTATAGGATGTCCATCAAGTTATCATTACCAACTTAAAATTTCAAGGTCATTCCTAGTGGGTTAATTGTCGTTAATTTGTCGTGGAAAAAGAAAATGTGTCGCTCTTTTTTTTAAATAACCCCTGGTAATGCTAACTTGATAGTAAAAAAAGAGAGCGACACAATTTCTTTTTCCACGACAAAATTAGCGGGCTGGTAAGGCTATCTTGACTGTCGAGTTAGCATTGCCAGGGTTATTTAAAAAAAAAAAAAGAGCGACAAATTCTTTTTTCCACGACAAATTAACGGCAATGAATCCACTAGGAATGACCTTGAAATTTTAAGTTGGTAATGCTAAATTCATGGACACCTGTATAGGACACACTGAAACAAAAGGTATCACTTCCACCTCTGAATATAAAGGGATATAAATGGCGAATAGTCCCATTCTCCCTGGCAACTCTTTCCAGATTCATCTTATACTAATCGCATTTTTGAAAGGGTTGGTCGACAATTACACGTGCCGCGCGTCATTGGAAAGATGAGTTGGAAAACTCCGAATCAAATTCAAGCTTTCGTCAGCGCAAAATAAAACTTATAAATCATAAATTTAATTCTGGTGTCATTAAAGGAATAAATTGAAATTCATCGAATTTTCGGATGCAAAAGTAATTAATTTGATATGAAGGCGTAAAAACAGTCTATGGGAGAAGTATTGGTAATGAACTTTCATTGGAGAACTTCTAAAAAAGATATGCGACCCATTCTCCGCAATCTATAAAATAAAACAAGTTCGAACGAGATCCATAAATACAACTAGTAATACCCGGCGTGCGTTGCTACGTCAATTTTGCCATTTTTCGAAATATACATTATCTCATATTTTATCAAGGTGAAACGCCAGCTACACGCCAAATATCAAGCTCATCGAGTCATAAATATGTTTGTTCTGTTTTCTCAATAGAAGTGCTATTTTCTCAATACAATTTACTTTTTCTCATTGTAGTTTATATGTTCTCATTATAGTGATTGTTTTCTCACTTTAATTTACGTTTTCTCATTTTTGGGTGGAAAAGGTGTAGCTAATTTTAAATGGCTGTAATTATTTTAATAGTTAAGATAATCGCACATGGCATACCATTTTGGAAGCTTCAAAGCTTCGACTTAAAGAGTATGTAAAAATATTTTGAAAAAAGTTTCATAAATTAAAAGAAGATTCACTTTGAAAAATATGCAGATTTCTATTGCATGGATTTCCGCTTGGAAAATAGTGGGGTAGCTACCCATTGGTACCGATTTTTTTAAGCTTCTTCTTTGCTGTACGATTTACGTATGTACCTTCCTCAACCCTAATGTTACTATACATATGTGTCAATTGAATGGCTGTGTATGCCATCATCGTGTGCGACCAATGAAATGACAATAAATGACTGAATTCCCAATGGAATAAAAGAAGACTAGCCGAATAAGGAAATATTAAAAGAAATTTGAAAAAAAAAATGGGGAAAATAAGTCGTAAAAAGGTTATTTTATAGCTTCTTTTCCTTACTTAAGTGCAAAGAAGACCAATGTACATTGGAATTCTGTATATAAATTTCAACTTTAACACAAATAAACATAAAATAAAAGTAAAAGAACTAATGAAATCGCACACTGACAATATGTTGAGAACACGATAGTATGTATACACCTACAATGTAGTTCACGAAATTGAATGACCAGAGTCAGAGATGTGAACTGAAGAAACTTCTGCGCCGATATCGAACGACATACACACCCACGTACTTAGACAAGTTGACTAAACTTTCTCGTACAAAGTTAATGAGCCGAAATTTGTTGCCGATGGAGTTTGATAATTTTATTGATGTTTATTGCATTTTCTTCGTGCACTCAATACAAAAATTTGTTGAGGGTGACTTACGTTTACTTTATACTTTAAAGCAGCACATATGTACATACATATATCGTCGCCAGTATAAATGAGTGTCGTATGTTATATGGGCGTGTATTTCTTTTCTTACTTAAAGTGCAAAAATTCTTAACAAAAATGTAGCTCCACTTAGAATCACACTATGTAAATAGTAGTTCAATTCACCTATCCGAATGCATTTACATTTCTGATGTATTTAGCAACGTTGTCTGCTGGAAATCATATTTGCTCAAAACATGTTTTATTCAATCTGACATTTTGCAGTCATTTCTTTTCTTAAAGTGCACGTGTTTGTATTTATATTAAATCAGATTTTATTCAAACAAACAAAACATGCTCTACAATGTATGTAGTACACAATTCCAATTCCTGGATTCTCCAATATGCTACTTATTTATGAATCCTGGCGTAACCTCTAAATCTTTTTCGATTGGCATACAACTTTTTATACATCAGTCTGTTTGCTATTCGCATATGTCTAGGGGGTAAGGATGAGAAGGGCCACCTTAATGTATATATCCATATGCATCCATAGTTACATACGTAATACATTCATATGCGTTTATTTACAACGGCAAACAGAGACACTTCCCCGCGGGTATTCAGGTGCTCTTCGGAAGTTCAACGCCTGTGGAACGTTCTTCGCATCCCTCCATCTGGTATAAAGAACGAGGTGGTGAAACATAAAAGGATGTCAATGTGTTGTCATAAATAATAAATCAAATATGACGTGCACATTTTTAGCATTCACGGGCACATGTGTACTCAGTTTGTTTTCTTTATTTCTGCATCTTCAATATTTTCCGCTTGCACTTCCATCTTAAATAACGAAAGCATTGAATACCAGAATACGTCAATTTTCTTGACTTCTTGTTTACATACGTTCGCAATTTCTTTGGTTGTTTTTTTTTTTTTTTTTATTGCAAGGTTTTTGCTTGGGAAGTGCGTTCCGCCTATGAATGTTTTATGAAAGGAATGAAGCTTGGCCGACGTAGCATTATTCGAAAGACGCACAAAAGGATATGAAACCAAGCAATACATTGTAAGATTGAACATTTTTCTCAAAATTAAGATGAATTTCTCAAAACGACAGTAAATTCGGCACATTAACCAAAAACTTCAGGTACTTGAAAATAATTCGAATTTTGTCTCATACTTAAACTTACTTCACTGTCCATTGGGATCAGTATGACCCCAATAAAATGGCTGTACAAAATAGAAGGAATCTCTACCTATAATACCGATCGTTTGAAATTAAAAATTTAATTATCGGGAAATATAATTTGACTCGTATTTTAATAATACATATTAAATCCAATTTGTAACATCAGAACTCTTGGGGGTCATCAAGGGTAAAGGGGAATGGTTTTGGAGTTCAAATTACTTCTGCAGCATTAATAATCGGGTATTGGGGGAGAGAAAAAATACCGGAGCTCGTGAAAACTAAAAAAAAATATTATAATAACTTAAAACACTATACTACCCGTGATACTCTTGCTTAAATCTTAAGAGGGGAAAAATCACACAGTCAAGCAATCGAGGACAACTACAAAATAAAAAACATAAATCGCGTAGGATTAGGCGGCTACAACTTATAACGAACAAATTTAGTTATTTTTCGCATAAACTTTTATATTCAACCAGTAAAATGTTTACGCTGAAATATTTATATCGAAAATGTCCTAAGCAAAATAAGTAAAAATAGACAGTCAAGAAAACTGTGTTTGCTGAATTTAAATAACACAAGAAACTAAATGTACAAAATACACAAAAAAGCTAAAAAGCATATCAGGCAGTGTAAGCGAATAAAGCACATTGTTAGCCTTCCAACGAAAGGTCTTGACTTCACGTTGTCCAAGGAAATGGGGTCAAAAACTTGGCCAGTATAACGCAAAAATGAAATGCGTCGTTGAAGTATTGCAACGTTAAACGCCACAGCTCGAGTCAATGCACAGCGTATGGCACACGTATGCACCTCGAAAGCTCCATTCAACACCTGATGCAAGGGTGGTGCACATGTGTTAACACACAAACTGCATTCTTAGCTCGCCTGATCCTTACATACACACATGCATTTTGTAGAAGCCCTGGCGACTATGAATTACTTTTTTCCTTTGTCAGGATGTTGCTGTAACTTGATAATATCCTGTAGAGTAAGGGATTTCGCTATGTCTGTCCTATTGACTTTGTAAGGAATTCCACTATTTTCATCCTTTTTTAAACATTGTCGATTGTCTGTTTGCCTCTTTGCCGCACCTAGAAGGTTGTGCATATCCTTAGATGCACGTGAATTTATACGAAAGCTCAAATAGCTGTTCTTTCTTTTTTCCCTTTGGGTGTCACACTTTTCGTTCATTGAGTTCAATCCACTGTTATACCTAGTAGTGATACGCACGGAGGATTAAAACACATATTTTGTTCGCCTAACGGCAAGCCAAATTTTAGACTTTCTCTGAAAATCATGTGCGAACTTATCGGTTGAGAAATAGCAACCAAAATTGTGGTTGCTTAAAAATTTATCATTTGCTGTCATTTAATTAAAAAAATTTCTAGGCCAGCATAGAAGCGCGGAATAAACGAAATTCGATCGAAAACATGATGATTCATTTTTGCATTCTAACTTTCAAATTCATTCCTCACTGAATGGTTATATTAAGGAAGGGATTGTGGTAATTTTTCCTAATCAAATTTTGGATTTTTTGATTTTTTATGTATGTATAATGTGCAGCTACAACCTAGGCTTTCTTACTTATTTTTGATATTATTGTGTGCAGATCGTTTCATTGACTTTTGCTGGCAGAGGCTTGTATGAAATTTATAAACATATGTACATCGAAATACTTTGGAGTACTCTTCCCAAGCGATAACACACTTTGCTGTTGCCATTTTGCTCAATTTCGTAGAGCTATATACTTTTGCTCTTACAATTTATTGCTTTGATGTGGCTCAATTTAGTGGGAGAGAAAATTGTCTAAATCGTTTGTGAGCCAAAAAATTCTTTTGTGTAAGTTTAGATTTCGTAAATGAAGCTGAGATAAATGAAGATAAGCTAGGCGGAAAATGTTAGTCACTAAATCTAGACCTAGCAAAGTATTAACGTGTCCCAAAATATTGTAATCGATATCTGCACATAACTAAATACATACCCTGCAGCGAAACCTCAAACTAGTCAGAAAAATACTAGTATGCAACTATAGATTTATGGTGAACTCATACTACACCTTTTCAACCCAAAAATGAGAAAACGTTGACTAAAATGAGAAAAAGTAAATTAAAATGAGAAAACATAAATGATAATAAGAAAATAAACATTATAATGAGAAAAAGGAAATTGTATTGAGAAAACATAAATTGTAATGAGAATATGTAGCCTTGTAATGAGAAACCGTAAAAAAGAAATGAGAAAACGGAAATTATAAAAAAACATAAAATATAATGAGAAAGGGTAAAATAAAATGAGAAAACGTAAATTGCATTGAGAAAATATGATTTGAGAACATATAAAATTTTATTGAGAATATGTAAACTTGTAAGGAGAAAAAGTAAATTAGTAATGAGAAAACACAAATTTATTTTGAAAATATGTTAATTTATTATGAGAAAACATACGGCACACATATAAAAACGTAAAGTTGTAATGAAAAACATTTCAAAATATATCTTTTAGGTTTATTGACCCACTGCCATGTTTTGGAGTGCAAGTGCATCTGCATGAAATGTTGTTATATGTAAGCTGCGCAGCTCTTGCGAAGTCGCCTCCTGTCAATTTTGATTTGTCATCATCAATAGCTCTTTCCAAATACTGTAGTCGCTGTTCACCTACCCCTGATCCGCTCACAACAGGTATCCGAAAAAGTACCGTTAAAAGATAAGCCCAACAGGTATATGCCAGACTTTATTTCCCCAATGTAATTAAATTATTCTACCTACAGTGGAAATGTAGTTTGAGTGCATAAGTTTCGTAGCTACATATTTAATTTTTTTATACGAACTTCATTTTTTAATATAAATCGAATGGACTCCTAAACATATATTAAATGAGGTCAAGTTCGCATAAATGTAAAAAAATAACAACAGCAACATGTCAAATAAACTTCCAGTCCTTCTATCAATTTTATTGACATTTCTTTGTTTAAGTGAGTATGCCTTAGTTGCTGTTGCAAGATTGCTTCTGTTACATATTTGTGTGCACTTCTTGGCATTCCAAGCTTAAGATGTGAAATGCTGCACTCTGCATAAATAATGGATGCACATTTGGGACGGAAAAATGTTGTAAGATTCTTTTCCACTTGGCTTTATTCTTTGTCATCTTAGCTTTTCTGCATTCTATTGAGAGGAAATGCAAAATTAATGAAGCTCTACAAAGTAGCTCGATCGCAAACAAATATAAATGTACATAAATGCTTGTCAGAGATGCCGAAAACTGTATTATTGCTGAAGAGTCACCATAGCAGCAGATCGCTAAATGTACTTATTTCGAGCCTTGAATTCTTATTCCGATCTCTGACATATTTATTTGTAAGACTAAAATCTGTTGTCACCTGAAAAATTTTGAGAACTGAAACACAAGAGGAAATTCTTTATTGATATTTGATTTGCTTTTGATAAGGAAAAAACCCTAACCAGGCACCGCGGGTGGACAACCCCACAGCTGTTTCGATGATACCACAGTACATCTGTTCAAAGGTTTTTTCCCGGCAGTGAAACAGAAACTTGCACTTCTTCAATCGATTAAGAACGATAGGCCAGAGTATCTGCTTGCGTTGGCATTGCTATTTTGCTCTTTCTCCATTATTATGTTTGATATGTACCTTCAAACTAACTGTTCCACGCGGCTCCGCTCTCGCAAAGAAAATAAGCCAAAAAGCGAAAGTATTTCTGAAGACCTTTTAAATTTGTGTTCAAAGCTCACATGAAAAACTGACTCTTCCCAGTGGGAAAAGGTAATGTTTGGTAATGTATAAAGTAACGTAGATCCCCTATACAAATTTTTATGTATAATGGAATTAATGCATTACTTTTTCTACAGCAATGTCATAGGAAAAGTAATGTTTTTGAAAAATAAAACCTAACGAAATACATTACATGGGAAGATTTTTCAAATATTTTTTCATGCGTTACTAAAACAAATAATTATGCGTTTTTTTGCTCATGCTTCTTTTCATGGATGAAAAAGGTAATGCATTGCCTACTTTCCCACTGGGTTACAAAGAATAACAGATCAATTTTAAATGAGCAAAATAAAAGAAAGTATGAAAAGTTCACAGCGAAAAATTATTTAGAATTTTAAAGTTCACATGTAGAATTTCCCTTAACAACGGAATTTGATTTAAAATTTCTTTTAATATTTATTTGTAAAATGCACATAAAAAAGCAGCTATTAGCATTTTTTTTTATATAACATTTTTAATATATCGAAATATAATACATTTCGTTACCTATTTCATACTCCTCAGAACAAGTGTACACAATTTCACAGGCATGGGTTCAGTTGTTAACATGTAAAAGGCTAGCGAACACACTCACAATCTTAATCATTAACAATACTAGAAAAATAAAAAAAGGGTTTTATGATGATAGTAATAGTAGTAAGGATTAAAGCGACCCTTTCATTTCCGTATTACACATATGTATTTTAATGTGAGGCTTGGTAAATAACATTTAATGACAAGCGTACAGGTATTATGGGAAATTTTGTTGACACACACATTCATATATAATGTGCATATGTCATAGCTCACAACGACATCGCTACAGCTGCTATCAACCGTTATTTGCAGTTTGAATGAGACCGCAAAACTTAAAATTTAAATCTCTGCAAATATGAAAATTGAAAGGTGCAACTTTCATGCCACACAATAACTGAACTTTTTCACAGAAAGATGCTTACGATCATGTGTGACTGCATGTTGCAACAACGTAATAATATTGTATGTGGCAACACTCGAGTGGACACTGAAGTACGACAAATCCACTTAGAGCCAAGTAAAAATGCTTGTTGTCCCACATTTGTGTTTTAAAATTTGCCTGTGTTGAGGTTTTTATTTTTTATTCTTTGTTGTGGTGAGTGTTTTTTGTGTGTGTGAGTTGGCCACACTTGTGTTGTGCTTGAGCATATTGCCATGCATGAGTGCTACACACACACACACACACATAAAATAACAAAACCACTTGAGCAAATGTTGTTGGAGTGGCGCTTTTGTTATTTACTTGTGATTTGCACTTTATTTATTTGCTTTGTATGTCGTTGCAACAGTGATTTTAATGTTTTTTTATTTGTTCTGGGTTTAAGTCACAATTGCAATAAATATAAGTTTTACAATAAAATTCATATTAAAATTGTGTTTATATATATATATAAAAGTTATACATATGCATATGCACTTATGTATGTTGATATGAAATTAGTTTGCGTAAGTGTAGTTGTAATTATTGTATTGTGGACAAACTTAGTCCTATGTACATATATGTATGCGCAATAAAGCAAGCGTTACTTAGCTGCGCTGCTTTATTATAAAAATCATTTGTTTACAGTTTCTGAGTGGCATATTTATTCAGCAATATTTGACTTTTAAGCTCTACTTAGCTGCATGTTATAACTTTTCTGTACGATGTGCAAATTCTTGGTTAACCTATGTCTCGTTTTAAACACCTTTGATTTGAGTTGGTATTTTGCAAAACAAATTAAAGGTTAACTTTGGGACTTAATGTATAAAAGATCTAAAGTTTATATATAAGTTATAAAAGTCAGAGGGAAATAAATTAGTACGAGAGCCCCCATAGGCATATGGTTGTAGATTAATAACAACTCACGAATGTATGTTTCCTACAAATTGGGTGCGACACAAAGTGGGTCCGACGACCCAAATATGTAAAAAAATCAAAATATTTATTATTAACAAGCATTTTTTGCAGTGAAGTGCATAATTCAATAGCGTTATTGTGCTACAATGCAGCCAGTCCCTGGCCCCAAAGTCGCCAATTTGATGTAAAATTATTATTGTTTTGTATTAATAACAAGCTAGTTTTTTTACAATCAGTGATGGGCATAATTCAATGGCGTGATTGTCCTACAAAAATTGCACAATGTAACACAATTTTTGGCTATTGAATTATGCTCATCACTGATAATTAACTATAAAAAACTAGCTTGTTATTACTAAAAATTTTCATGAGGCTATTTTGACATATTTGGTATCTGGCCCACTTTATATCGCACCCAAGTTGTAAGACACGTATATTTCTGAGGTGGTTCCGACATTGGCAGTACCTTCCAATGGTCGCACTTTTCAGAATTTTTTAAAATAAAAAAGTTAGGCATTTCAGGGAAAGGAAGTCGTTCACAAAAGTTTAACTTGTTATTAATCCACAACCATATGCCTATGGGGGATCTCTTATTAAATGTTTTATTGTCATTTTTGCTGCGGACTTGCCTTCGCATCACGATGTGATGGATGGCGTAATCCTCTTTATCTTGGGATCAGTAGGGCTAGGGGCAGCTCTTATCAAGTTAGCTCTTTTGGATATTCAATTGAATAATAATTGCAGAAAATCCTTCATTGCATGTGCTGGGTAATCAAAAAAAAAAGGCCAGTGCAATATATATGCATATATTCAGGGTTATAGACTGTTCTAGTGCGTATATTTCTTTTGAAATGGTTAGCTGTAAGGCTAAGAAGTCTCAAGCCCACTATATAACATCGGAAGTAACAAAGACATGAATACATTTCTATTGTTGCATGAAACTTCAACCTCCTACGCTAACTCCGGCTCTTGCATGTAGGCCGCTAGTGAAAAGTCTAACTTTTGTGCATTGCATCTGCTTCTCGGAATCATTTAAATCAACATGCCGCTCCTATAGCCCACCATTGCAGGTATTTATTTCGTTTTGTTTTGCATTCTAATTGTATTTAAATAAAAACGTATTCACCTCAAAGGAAACTGCTGCGTTGATGGAGAGGGGCGTTAAAGGAAATTACAATCTTGACACAAAAACACAATTTTCCAACTGCTAGGCATTTTCAAGTGAAATACACTTACACTTTGCCACATTGCAAAGCACGACCAACAAAAGTAGCCTCACATGACATGGCATAACAGCAACAACTGCCTCATCCAATTCTCTGCGCATACAAACAAACACACACAAGAACAATTGCGACAAATTAAGAAAGGGTGCATTTTTATTGTGTGTTGCCATAAATGCTCTGCGTTGGGACATGGCTTGTGTTTGCAATTCGCTTTTCACCTCGTTTTTTGTCTAAGTAAATGAAAATGCACATATTTTTGTCATTAAATTTTGTTGAAAGTCGAGTCCACACATATGTTCGCACCGATGAGTTTATGTGTGTATATTTATGATTTGGGGGTGTCAACGTTTCTTGTGAAAAATTTGAAATGAAGTGTTTAAATGACACTCTCAACACTACTGTTGGCGCTCATGAATTATTACACGTCCGTACGTTTACAGGCCACTTCAGTTAAAACCCTTTTACAACGCCAACGCTTGACCTGAACGAGTTAAAACGGGGATGCGGTAAAGCGAGGAATGTGCTGAGTAGCATTAAATTTTTAAATATAAATGCACACAATTTAGGTATCTCATACATATTTGGGCTTTATGTTCTCTATTTAGGTGCTCATTTACTTGACATGTGTTTATGGGACCATATGCGGACGCCACTGCGTATACGTAACATTTGCTACAAGTGGAATTGTAATTTCTCATTTGTTGCCCATTACTCAAGTACAGGAATAGGTTTAGTAGATAGAGTACTGGGGTTCGCAGGGAAAATAATTTTAATGAATGTTGCTTTGCTATGAAAAGGTTGCGTCAATAAAAAGACTTACATCCTAATATCTACTGGGTAAATTATGTAACGGAACTCCATACTCTCATTCGAATTTCGGAGACACATTTTATTGTTTTTTGGTCTACTTAGGCATTCCCATATCATCTTTCTGGATTCAACTTAACTAATATTTCAGAGTACAGGGGATCCTACCCTTTTCCTTTAGAAAGAGTTTATTTGGGGATCAACTTTGGTAAAGAGACTATGGGCCTTTCTTCCCAATATCACATTTTGACCATGTATTTGACAATCTGGGTATGCAGTTTGAGATTGCTTGACTTTAGGTAAGTCGCATAAAAAGGAATGTTCACTATAATACAGCGTAATAGTTCGCATACAAAAAAACCGATCCATTCAATTGTCAATAATCTTTATTCTTTAACTCGAGGTTAATGAGAGGCTAAATACTTCCGTTAGAAGAGCTTAATGATGCTCTTCGGAATGATCATGTACTCTAGGCAGGGCGAAGCACTGTAGCAACATCAACACAACAATTTTGAATCTTGCACAAGTTTCTCGAAATCAAGTAGAGATTGTTTTTCATTCGAATTATATTTTATATTCCAAACATATAAATGCAGCAACAAATAAACTTTACCACCTGGAAAAGTGTGTAATGCTAAGATTTTCTTTCGAGAAAATATTCGCAATCTACCAACTACAAGTTCATTACATTTGAAAGTTAGTCGGAAATGAAAATGATTATATACATACATAGTCGATACATAATGTATGTACTAAATCGACATACATATTTGTTCAAAAAGTTTTTGAAATTGTAACACGAAGGTGTAATAAAGTTAACGGCATGCCATTTGAGATTCTGCTAATGTAAATACATCAAAGCAAATTACGTCGAAACTGGTATCTTAAGACGCAACAAAAATCAACTTTGAACAAAACTCATTCATTTTAATGACGAATTAACTCAATGAGTCCCCCAGCAAAGTTCAGATATTAGAAAATAGAGCAATGAGCACCTAATAGAAATGGCCTTGACGTCATAGACGAAGTGGTATTTGTCAAGTTGATTCTGTTTGATTTATTTGTAGACGATTTCTATTCATGTAAGTTTCAATGTACGAAAGTATGAGCTTAAATGGAAAAATGTAATTGTTTATGACACATGCGAACGTTTTTGTTTTTGCATGTTCAATAGCGTAATAAGGAATTTCCAGCGTTAAATACAAAAATTATCTTGAGAAACTAAAACATAATCAAAAAATAGAGATGTATAAAAATTCTACAAGAAAATCCACATTTAAAAGAACAGTTAATTAAAATCGTAATTAAGATTGGCAGGCAAGTCGCTTGAGCTCATTTCTACAAACTGCATTTTTGTTCAGCATTTTACCTGCTCGACACAAAGTGACAGTTTCAACGACAGCAACAACAACATTAATGATTATAGTACAACAATAAAATATTTCTAGCGGCAGATTTTTCCTTCGTAAAAAGTGTTTGTTGCCTTTTTTTGTTGGCGGAGTCTTTGGAATGCAAACGAAAATGAGGGATGAAACAATTTTACTGTACTAATTATTTTGTTTAAGTGGGTCATGCAGAGTGACAACGAAACGTCAGAAAAGTGTTACGAATGTAACTTTTTGAAAGAAAGAAACACAAACTCTTGTCGTAGGTAGGTCACACCAGCACAAAAAGCCATACATATAAAAATTTATTTAGCTTAGTTTGGATTCAGTTTGCTCGAGTAACTACATATCGTCGGAAAAAGTACAAAACCGCACATCGCAATTCTGCAAAACCGCACATACGTAGCCGCACAATTTTTACAGGAGACACTGAAAACTGATTAACTTTTGTACGAGCCACTATGTGGTGGGTCAAATTCAAATGTCGTTTTTTTGACATTCTTTTGCACAAACTCCTACTTCTTTGTTACTAATGAATGGACCCAGAAGCCCTGGTAGGGAAATCTCATTTTTGACAGAAATGTCGAATGTGCGGTTTTGCAGAAGTGCGATGTGCGGTTTTTTACTTTTTTTGACGATATATGGTTTTGAAACAATTTGAGATGTATTGAAGTACTCCAATTACCTTTTAGGAGCAGATGGCGATATCTTCTCAAATAGCAACCTTAAAGTTATCAAAACTTCCAAGTGGCAAATACGACTTACTTATGTAACATAAAGTCAACTTCAAAATTACAGGGACTTTTAAGAAGCTGTAATAGTTTCCCTGACGGTTTGCGTTCCTCCATTGACTATTAAAGTTAAGAGACTGGCAAGTGATTAGTAATAGTGAAAACAGGAGCTAGACTTTGGAACTTGTTTCTTATCGTAGATATAAGTACATAAGGGTGGTCCTTATTTGGGGAGGGAGACAATTTTATCATCAGATTTTCAAAGGCTCAACCTAAACTAACAAACTAATCGATAGTAAGATAGCCGAAGATATCACACACAATTTTTGGTCGCGATTGTGAACTATTTAGGCGTGTGGCACGTGGATCAAAGTTCAGATTCACGTCGTATGTGATATATCCGTCCTAGTGCATCGATTTCGAGTATTAGATAAAAACAAAAATCTTTATTATTGTTAGAGCTTGCATAGGGAAATCTGAACTTTGACCCCCACCCGACATGCCTAAATCATCTCCAATCGGGAGAACAATTTATGTGCGATATAGTTGACCATGGTGCAACCTATTTAGGGGATGATAGTGGAAAAAATGTTACATTTGATTATAAGGACCAACCCAAAGTACGTAAACCACTTAACGTCAATTGTTTCTGCATCCTCTTAAATTCAACACATTATCAACAAATCATGCCCATGCCACTTCCCCCGAAGCTATGAATATTGTAAGTCCTTGATGATTTAAAAATGTATTACTCTCACTGCAAAACATACGCAAAAATGTCTGTGAACACATATGTGTGTAATTTAAATTTATGCCAACGCGAAAGTTATACCTTTGGGCAACCCCTAACCGACACTTCAGGGAATTAAACATTCGCCATTAAATAGCAAACAGTGGAAAAAACTAAAATAAAATATATGAAATTGCAATTTCGCACCTTCAGTCTCACTTCTGTGTATTAAAATGAAGAACGTGTGCAATATTGACAATTTAAATGGTGTCGCTCTCAACGGACCCATAATTTATTGGGCTACGCAGTAAGCTGTGAGAAATTTTTGTTAATCAACGCTTTAATCCAATAAAATTACTCCACAGCTGAGGCAATGAGTAGCCAAATGAAAATGGTTTAAGTCCTTTGCAATAAATGAGATTACCTGCACAAATACACACAGGTCCATCAGCTCAGGCAAATGCTATGCTTTGCTGAGCTTTGTTACGCTGTGGTCATGCCGTGATGCAATTAAAATTCAATTGAAACAAGTAGAAATCTTCGAGCTTAATGATTTCATTTTAAAATAAATTTTGCGCATTTTTCTTTTCGCTGCTTGTTTGTAGCGAGCTTAGCCGCTGGACTATCGATAATTTCCCGCATTGCAATTTTGATTGGATTACCTGGCACATGGCACTTGGGGTAAGATGAAACACGAAAGGGGATACAAAATTTTCACTTTGATTGCAGCATTGCAGGTGGTCTTTAAATATTCTGCAATTACTGATGTGTGTGTGTGTGTTTGTGTGTGTTTGTGCTTTGTAACTAAAAAAAAAATTGAGAAAATTAAAAGTATTTTTAATTAATGGAGTTCTTTGAAATGCACGTCAGTTGAGACTTTGCGCACTCCCCTCACTACTTGGTGTTTGGACTTTAGTATCTAGCAGGTAGATCGTAATATGTAGCACAAATGAATAAGAGCATTTATGGAACTTGATGTAAAAAACCTTTCCTAGTCCTACTAATATGTATATACATAAATGCCTAAGTTCGTGAGTGACTGAATTAGTTCACAAGTCTTTTGCGTGTGAACTAATGCGCCGATCTTTTCAAAATTTTCCATACATATTCATAGGAATATGGAATAGGTAACAAGGATCATCATACTTCGATATACATATTTATCGAAAACAGATTTATCGGTCAAAATGTGGTGGCGCCTAATCTTTGGAATTTAAGGAAAGGTCAAAAACAGTTGGACCCAAACAAATAAAATTTGAAACGTAGGCTAAACAAAATAGTGAACAAATTTTAAGCCCGCATTCCAAAAATTAATGAAAGCTGGCTTCCGAAACCCTGCAATCCATGAAATAATTATTCCGAAAGGAATGCATTCTTTAACAACTCTGGTCCCTACAATATGGGAACTAAACCAAAGGTGTTGATGAGTATTTTAAAATGGTTAGGTTATTAGTCTCTTTCTTTGGGTAGGGATAGGGATAGGGATAGGGATAGGGATAGGGATAGGGATAGGGATAGGGATAGGGATAGGGATAGGGATAGGGATAGGGATAGGGATAGGGATAGGGATAGGGATAGGGATAGGGATAGGGATAGGGATAGGGATAGGGATAGGGATAGGGATAGGGATAGGGATAGGGATAGGGATAGGGATAGGGATAGGGATAGGGATAGGGATAGGGATAGGGATAGGGATAGGGATAGGGATAGGGATAGGGATAGGGATAGGGATAGGGATAGGGATAGGGATAGGGATAGGGATAGGGATAGGGATAGGGATAGGGATAGGGATAGGGATAGGGATAGGGATAGGGATAGGGATAGGGATAGGGATAGGGATAGGGATAGGGATAGGGATAGGGATAGGGATAGGGATAGGGATAGGGATAGGGATAGGGATAGGGATAGGGATAGGGATAGGGATAGGGATAGGGATAGGGATAGGGATAGGGATAGGGATAGGGATAGGGATAGGGATAGGGATAGGGATAGGGATAGGGATAGGGATAGGGATAGGGATAGGGATAGGGATAGGGATAGGGATAGGGATAGGGATAGGGATAGGGATAGGGATAGGGATAGGGATAGGGATAGGGATAGGGATAGGGATAGGGATAGGGATAGGGATAGGGATAGGGATAGGGATAGGGATAGGGATAGGGATAGGGATAGGGATAGGGATAGGGATAGGGATAGGGATAGGGATAGGGATAGGGATAGGGATAGGGATAGGGATAGGGATAGGGATAGGGATAGGGATAGGGATAGGGATAGGGATAGGGATAGGGATAGGGATAGGGATAGGGATAGGGATAGGGATAGGGATAGGGATAGGGATAGGGATAGGGATAGGGATAGGGATAGGGATAGGGATAGGGATAGGGATAGGGATAGGGATAGGGATAGGGATAGGGATAGGGATAGGGATAGGGATAGGGATAGGGATAGGGATAGGGATAGGGATAGGGATAGGGATAGGGATAGGGATAGGGATAGGGATAGGGATAGGGATAGGGATAGGGATAGGGATAGGGATAGGGATAGGGATAGGGATAGGGATAGGGATAGGGATAGGGATAGGGATAGGGATAGGGATAGGGATAGGGATAGGGATAGGGATAGGGATAGGGATAGGGATAGGGATAGGGATAGGGATAGGGATAGGGATAGGGATAGGGATAGGGATAGGGATAGGGATAGGGATAGGGATAGGGATAGGGATAGGGATAGGGATAGGGATAGGGATAGGGATAGGGATAGGGATAGGGATAGGGATAGGGATAGGGACAGGGATGGGGAGCCAGCAAATGGTTAAAGTGATATTGATGCTTTCCCATTGGCTGAGTTCATGAAAGAAACAGTAATTCACCTCCTCGCCTGCTTCTTCGCGCTTAAAGAAAGAAAACACAATGCTCGAATCTTTCTGTGCTCTCCCGGATGTGAGAATATTTCTATAGCTCTTTCTTCTTCACCATTGATATGTCAAAAGAATCGACGCGACTAAAATAGACCTATCCGATTTTTCCAAAGTCTCAGTGCCTACGAGCTGTCTACATTTAGCTCTTACTTCGTTTTATTGTTTTCCATTAAGCTGAACGCGTTTTTTTATTAAGAAATTTTTTAACAATTATTAAATAATAAAACAATAAATTAACGTGTATAATAAAGAAGGTGTGGGTTTTTATACCATTTGTTCATTTTTCCGACAGCACTTTGGCACCTACCCTGCCCAAGCTTTAACTAAAAATACCCTGCACGGAAGCATCAAACTAGTCAAGCAACCTACTAGTATACAACTAGATTTTTTTGATGTTGAACTAGCAGAAAAGGGCTATAACTACCAGTAAAAATGCAAAATGAAGTAGACTTCTGTAACTTATCGAGTTACGAAAAATTATCCCTACAGTCAGAAAAAACATGTCTTGTCGCAAGAAAAAAATACCTTATTCGGAAAAGTTTCCTTTAATTAGCTTCCTAACATATGTATGTAAGTAAAATATTTTACCCAGTTTAATGAAAACCCTATTTCCTAACATTAGGTACTTATTTCCTTGTTCTTATGAAAAGCCAAAATCGCCAAGGCGATTAAAGGCTATTTTCAGTAAGTATGGAAAGTAAACAATATTTAGCCTGGTATATTTCTCTTCGAGATATCCATCATATTAAAAATACCAGCTGCTTATAAGGAAAAAGGTAGTTGATTTGCAAGTAGGTGCACATAACAGTTTTGAAGTAGTTTTCAACTAGTTGGTTTGACAGCAGGGTACTTGGTAGCTCATGTGTATAAAACGCTTACGCCCAACTTTAACAATTTACAAAGTTATAAATATCAATTTGGTTGGTAAATTCAATTTTTTATTAACCCAAATCACACCTTCGCGTAGTAAATCTCGCTGACTTTCTATAGCCAAACTGAAATAAGTATTTACAACTTCTCAGCTAAAAAAGTTGTCCATTCATAAACCATCATACCAAAAAAAGTTATTTCAATATTATAAACATTTTTTGTTTTTACTAATATTTTTAAAAACATTTAGTCTCGTATCTTCAAAGTGTCTCTTTTGGCGCACCCTACTGACTTGTTAACAAAAAGGAACTGTGATAACTATCTGATTCAGGGTACGAACATGTTTAAGATGAAAGTAACTATTTGGCATACATACATACGTTTGTGAGCAGAAACAAACAATCGAGTGAAACGATAAAAACCGCCCAAGGTCAACTTTTTGAAACTGTCACAACGCACAATTTGTGGGCATTTCGGTTAATTGCTGTCATTCCCTACTTTGAGTGCGTGCAACAAACAGTCAGTTATTGCGTGCTTGACCAATGTAAGTATGTATGTTTGTATGTACAAACATACATTTTTCCATGACACCGAAAAGAGCACAGCTTATCGCACTTTGTCAAAACCACGTAAGTCTCAACTTAGTTAAACGGTTTGTCAACTACAAGTTGCAAAGTTTTAAATCGAATAGCTTCTCTATTAATCAAGTGTTCATCAACTTCAATTCTTTGAATATTTTGACAAAACACCAGTTGGTGTACTGAGCAATAAATTAATAAATGTATATTGATGGTAGAGTTAAAGACAATTTTTGACACAGATGTTGCTTAAGCGGTTTCACAGAAATTCGATGCGAAATTTATAACACTATATACATATTACCTTTTAGCTATTTTTATAACAAACTTCATAGACGAGTCGGAAAACACGTTGGACCTTAATTGAAAATTAATAATTAATCAAAACACAATTTCGAAGAAAAAAAGAGTTAATATCTAAATATCAAAAAGTAATTGATGATTTATATAATCAATGGCTTTATTAGAGAAGGAAAACAGAAATTAAGTGGCACTGCTTTTTTCAATTTCGTGTTACGTATACGCCCTGTCGCACACGTTCTTGTGCAACCAGATGATATCTACTAGTAAACATTATTGTAGTCTATGCCAATGGAGTATGAAATCAAAAAGTCAATTCCCTCTTTGCAATCATTAAATGTTTACTTATTTCCTATTTCTTTCACTTTTCGCATTCTTCTGCATATCCAACAACAAATGCGGATACAAACAGCAAGGGAGAAGCGCTTCATCGATACAAGGAGTATATATACGTACATATGTACGTCTGTAGTGCAAAAAAAAAATATATATTTATATTGCTTTACAAAGCTTTGGCAGTTCTGTAACCCATCAAATTTTAGTGTAGCAAAATACATCTTTTGATTTTTGCGGCGGTATAGTGCTGATCTACTATACCGCAAGATTCCAGCTTAAAGTAGAAAAAAGCAGTGATCGGCAAATCTCCAAATTTATTTTTCCACGGAAACCTCATCATCCTTCTTCTTTTTTTCATAGGAAAAAAATATTATTTTTGGTTAGCATATCCAAATGTGCTATATACATACACGGCTAAAAATATGAACCTAAAAATTTTCAATTTCTTCTGGTTTCGATTTAAAATCTAAATGAAAAAGCAGTCTAATTTTTTTATTTTTGGTTTGTTTGAATGTAATTGTATTTTGCCCACAAAAACTTCATGTGCGTCATAGCTCAGTGATCTTTTTCCAGAATCAGGCTTAGGTACAATGACGGAACGATTTTCGAAAACGAGGTGTAAAATAAAAAGCTCTGCCGGGCTTAAAATTTATTATACCTATACAGTTTGTATGATTTTTAAAGTTGGGTTTCAAATTAAAGGGTGGAGTTGCACGAAGGCAAAATTTATTTGAAAAGGTCTGCCACCTGTTGAACACATTTTTTTTCTGTATAGGTTGTTTCATTTTTAACGTTGAGATATGAAATAAAAGGCCTCAAATGAAATACTTCATCCAAATTTCTTTGCTGAAAAAAGTGTCGGACAAGGAACAGTCTAATGACGAGCACACATGGAATACTGAAATCGCAAACGAAGTGAAATATCGAGGGTAACGGTGATTTCGAAGCTGTTTTCCTTTCATTAAAAATTGATTGCGTTGTTGCACATTGACTAAATATTTGCAATATGACTCTGAAATTCCATGCATCCAAAAACATATGTACACATTAGGGTGGATTTTATTTTGTACCTTTGATTTTAAACCATGGTTTTACTCAACATCTTACTTTAAATAAAAAAAAAAAAAAAGTCTTAGCGTGTCCGCACACGGAGCGAATCGTCATAGACGCGTATTAGACGCTACATTCGATTTTTGTACGCTTTTTGCTGAATACGTATATTTGCATGAAGAGTTGACAGTTCTTTGTGTGCTTTTTTTCTGCAGCGTCGTGTGCAGATCTTGAGACGCAGGGAAATTCGTCATCAGTGAAATGACAAGTACGCGTTTTTCTAAACGGGGTCGCCCCTCGGCAGTAGTTTGGCAAACTCTCCGGGTGTATTTCTGCCATGAGAAGCTTCTCAGCAAAAAAAAAAAAATCATTTGCTTTGCAAGTGCCGTTCGGAGACGGCAAAAAACTGTAGGTCCCGCCAACTTGTAGGAAAACTCAAAAGCAACACACCACAAGTTGGAAAGAGAAGCTCGGCTAAAAATCTCGTTAGAGGCTATGATATCCTGTTGGTATATTGCCGCCATTAGTTTTTTTTTTTTTTTTTTTTGAGAAAAATTTACCCACGCACTGCAGGACCAAGCAACCCGACATTTGTTACGTTGATACTGGATATACATACATCTCTTCTCCCGGCGCTGTGAGTCAAATGCCATTTTTTCTGCTCCTCTATCACTTTAATATCGTCCACCTTCTGTCTTAACCACGAAACTCAAGATAAAAGTCTATCAGAAAAAGAAGAAACCCAACTAAAATTCTTAAGTTTTGTATACTGAAAATGTAGATACGTGGTAACTGATCGCACCAAAAACCATGAATGATTTTAGGTCATCATTATGTATCACAAACGAAAAGCCAGACGAACGAATAGTCTCCGGACGATATCGTCTAGAAATTGAACTCTCTAACATTTTCGTTCGTTCACATGAATAAAAAACACTAGGCAAAACTATTATAATGGTAAAATAAAAATAAATCTGTATCTTTGTATTTAATCAAGTGTTAAACTAAAAAGTCAAATAAGCTGACCGAGTTTTTTCGTGCGTGTTTTGTTTTTTTTTTGTTTTCGGGCTCAACACGATCACGCACGAGCACGACACGAAATCGCATTTTCAAACACGATCACATGGACACGCGTGTTCCGTGTCACGGTCAAAAACCGCACGACGCCCACCTCGGGTAAACCGAACATTAAATACCCAGCGGTAGTTTTCTTATGATTTTCGAAATTTTCCATTTCGGAAGTGGGTGTGGTTGGAAAGTGACAAATATGCCTCCCTGAAAAATGGGCGGCGCCACGCCTACTTTTAAAAATGTATCAAAAAATTATAAAAGAGTGACTAGGGGATTCGTCCTACCAAACTATATCATGTTAGCCGTTTCCGTTACCGAATTATGTCAATTTAGGTGGTTTTCGAAGTTTTCTATATCGAAAGAGGGCGATTTTATACAATTGCATCAGGTATACTCCCAACGTTAGACGGATGGAACTCCTCTTTTTGAACTCCTCTTTTCAACCCAAGAACTTTCATATATGGAACTCTATATCTATCTCGATGGAAAGGATAGCAAAAATACAAAAGGAACAACAACAAAATGCTATAACCCAAGATACCAAAAAATGCATACAAAGGGTTCTTTGGTTCCTGAGAATAAAAAAACGTAATACTTTTCCTCCTACTATAAATTAGCTTATTGCATACCCCGATAATAGAGAATTAGAAGCTTGTGAACTATCCCCAATAGCCGATTGGGAGTTACAGGCGTATTTACTAGGAAACGCAGCTTCTATTTCGTACATCGTTATCACACTCTTGCTAAAAAAGTATGCATGTGAATAGATCTTGAATGCAGCTTCGCAAAACTCAACAGTTCGATTGGTTTACTTACTTACTTAAAATAGCCCTTAAACGCCTAGGCGATTTTGGCCATCCAAAGTTGGATCTCATTGGAATTTTGTTTTATGTGGTGGATCCCAAACCCTACGCACAACCCGTTCGATGGGTTTAGTCTATTAAGGAATTGGGTAAGGCCGGTTACTATAAGGAGTATCTAGAATGGAGAGATGGACATATACGAGGGAAAGGATGGCCTCTCTTAGGTGTTAGCTCCTTCTCCATCACATCGGTATATTTCATTAGTAGTTGGGGTAAACCTACCACATCCACTTCACTGGACGCAGAAAATTGATTTTCCATTCGTTAATTACGCACTCCCATAAACGACATTTTCCAGAGTTGAGAATCCTAGTATAAAACTTGAGTTATTTTTGCATAAAGTCGAAATGTTGACAGCAATATAGTTGTTATGTGATTCGATTTTATTAAAGTATGTATGTCAGCTATGAAAATTATTTAGTACCAGATTCGAGGTTGCCACCCTGTGCTTTCTATGAGCTGCCAAATATTATTTTTATCAAAATTAGGACGAGTTGAGTTTGGGTAACTTTTGAACAGTTGGCTTCATGTAAAAATGATGGTTGAATATTTATTGAATAGTAATAGTGATTTTGTTGTTTGCTCTTATTTAATGTTTTGCTGTAATCACTTTTGGGAAAAATAAAACAAAATATATCTAGTATATTCCATAGAGTAGAACTAGCAGGTGGACACGTGTGGATGTAAAGTAATGATAGATAAATAATTACTAATATTGTAGTATTGTCCTTTATATAACAACTTGAGGTCGTATTGGCTCATTTCTTCAAAATGTAACCTGCAAATTAAGCATTTTTTTTGAAATTCATATATGAAGACATGCATGGATGAAGGAGGTATGTCGCATTCTCACTCAATTTCTGTTTTTGTCATTGGTGAATAGTGTTTATGCAGATCTATATTTCTGTCTTATCAGAATCTGCCTATCGTCAAAATTGTAGAAGATAATTCATGGATGAAGGGGGTATGTACACAACTTTTCAATATTATTTGTGGAAGAAGGGGGTATGTTTCTATTTTTTCATATAAAACACTAAATATAAACTTATGCTTTTTATTGCATATTATGCAATGTCTTTTATGGCTTTGCATAATTTTTTTGTCAGTTTTCCATAAAGATTCGAAAAAACCTCAAATGTTTAAGCAAAACTTTAAAGTCGATTTTCTCGTTTCACTCAAAATGCGAGATACCCCCTTCATCCATGCATGTCTTCATATCAGATGTATGTTCTCAACCCTGACGCCACGTAGTGGCAAGATTTTTTTTTTTTTTGGAACAATTTGTTTTCCTGTATATGACATATGTTTGGAGTATGAGCCAAATCGGACCTTAAATGCGGATTTTGTAAATATCGTGACAACAGCGCCACCTAGCGGATATTTTTTTATATACACTTCACATTCTTTATGGGGAATATATATTCATACTTTACTTTGGCTGCACAAATTATCCCAAGTCATTGTTCTGCGTTTGGTTATTTACTTTTACGAGCAGGAGCTTGTTGCGTTTTGGCCAAATAGTGCCGTACACGACCTATTTTTAGAAGAAAAGCATACATTGATGAAGTTGACACACAGGAGAGTTCGCTTTTGTTGTTGATTTACCGTTTGATTTGCAGAATCTATCAGACCTATAGCTACCCTCAATGTCAACATCATCACCGACTCATTGTTTACTAAATTTTATGTTTTCCTTTTTTGTGTAATTGTGTGTACTCTGCGTATGAATGTGTGCTTGTTTAATGCTGGTATTCTTTTATGTGACGGTTTCATTTGTGGCTTTCACAAATGTGGCTGCTGCAACCGACTCTTTGGTGGGCGTATAAATCGCTGAATTGCTAAAATATTGATCCTTTGTGGCCACTGCAAGCATTTTATTGCCATTTGTTCTCATTTGGATGCAGTTTTGCCTTTTTCTCGCATCGCTCAACCATTGTTACTCGATTTTACGCAAACATTGTTTTGTTCTTTTAAACTTCGCTGACGAATTGGATAATTGGAAGTTGTTCTTAGGTAGTTATTTTACTATCGCTTTCGATAAAGTTCCATTTATTGCTACTGCTTTACCAGAATCGTTCTAGCGTTGTAATTTCATACTTTGCCCAAAAAATCCCTTTTCGTATTATATATAAATCTTAAAGATAAATTTGTGTGAATTGTTGCACCCCTTTTTATAGCTTGTTTTCAGGCTATAGCCTTTCATAGCACAACTAAAATTTCAAAAACAAAAAAAAAAACCTAATATAAATTCAACGATAAATTACCTCAAGATTAAAAAACAACACATGTGGCTTCGCTTTATAAAAAATAGCTTCCTGCAATTCGATAAACTAAGCCCTTTCATTTGACACATCAAATTATAAAACCACACACAAATAAACAGCTCCTTTAAATAATTTTACCTTCTAGTGCATTTATGGCCCTGAATCCTTCTCCATTTCCCTGTCACATTTTGGTATATATCTTTGAAAACAGTTGAAATATTTAAATTAATCGTATTTAATCACCTATTGTTAGATACCTAAAGAGGGTCGCAAAAAATAAAAAACTATTTTGTTATCTAATACTCAAAATCGATAGCAGTATTGTCGGAGATATCACATCCAAAATTTGTTTCCGATTGAAACACCTAAAGCCTAGCCCCTTGCGACACGCCTTAGGCATTCCCGATCGGCACCAAATTTTTTATGTAATACCTCCGACCATAGTGCTATCGATTTTTAGTATTACATACAAAGAAAAATCGTTTTAAGTTTTTGAGCCTCCATACTGCAATCTGAACATTGACCACCGTGCGACTCACCTTAACTGTTTCCAATCGCGACCAAAATTTTTGTGTAATATCTATCGATTTACAAATAAGGACCACCCTAATATACATATTTCTCAATAGCACCTAAAACGATCGAGATACCGAAATAAGGAATATCATGAGTGAGGTGAAAAGTGCATTCAATTCTATTTATAGTAACTAATATCTCGCAGTATCGAACTAATAATTCGTTTTATAAAATACTCACCTTTTTTTTAATGTTTAGGTACTGCACCTACAATAAAGCTCAATCCATCATGTAAATAGGCCGGCCTTCAGTATTCAATTCAGAAAAAGCGGCAAAAAACAAATATTTTTTTAGTTGTTTATTGTATTTTATAATGTACTTGTATCATTAGTTGGTTTAAAATGCACAAACATTTGTTTCGCACTCCTGCTCATGGGATGAGGGGAAAAGCATTTTCGGCCACGATCTTAATCGGCGACAATTAAAATAATTTCGACAATATACTTTCATTTTTTATAGCTATATCCACCACTCACACAGGCACAAACACAATACTATTTCACTCGATTAGCCAAGGATGTAATAAGGACCGCATGCGGGTGGGCCACACGGACAATACCATTATTCACTATTATACTTTACGGTTGGCATTGTGTGGCAAAGCGTTTAAATGAAAACGGAAATATCGAAAAATGTGCGATTCACAGCACGCGATTGCCTCAATTCAAATCCGCAACAGAGCAAATAACAGAGCGCACGGACACACTGAAACACGCCCGCGCGAAAAAACACACACGCACGTGTACGTTAATACAAACGACGAACGCGCACAGGTTCACGATATTGCTTTTGCTTTTTTTTATATTTGTTTACGCCTCTTTGCGGCTTAGCACTTTTCTATTTCACCGTTGCTACTATTTTTGTAAAATTTCTGCTTTTTGGGAATATTACCTACACTTGTTTGAATTCAACTTTATTTATACTCTTCTCACAACGCGCATGGGATCACTGCATAAACTCCTTTTCAACACACTCGCAAACACTTGCACACAAACACTTGTAGCAGTATCGCTGCATCAACCGACTGACATGGCGTATGAGTGACATTTAATTTCGGCAGGCTAAACCTATTTATCAATCTAACAACATTGGCTGTGCAATAGCATCGCAGCATGTGAACATGACGGAGCGTACAGCAACTATTTGCAAATATGGACAGAACAAATTTCGCTGCTCTTGCAATGGAATCAACAATGTGGCACAAGAGAGATGGCAGTTGGCTAATCAAAAGACAACAAATTTTGGCTGAAATGCTTCTTCTCATAGTAAAATAAATGCGTTTTGGATTTTGTTTGTTGATATGTTTTTCTTTTGGCAGTAACTGGTTATTTACTTTTTAACTAAAACTTGCATCAAACACTCTTACTCTTCCACATTTCACATTTGAATACAATCCGAACGAAACGCAAGAAGTTTTATGGTCTTTTTAATGATTTCCCGCCTCGCGAAACGCGCGCTTATTTCCGTCTTTATTTTCCGACGTCAACTGTTCCCGCGCGCTGTTCACAAACTGGCATGCTATCATTTCCATTTGAGCGTTTTGCACTTTTGCCATCGCTTGTGTCAGCATTTCTCACGTCGTGTTCTAAGTGTCAACAAAACATTGCCGGTCGTAACGTCCTTTGCCTTCACTACACACTGAACTCGTTTCGAACAAGTCATACGTGTTTGTAAAAGCTCCAGACTCTTATACTTGGCACAAAGGTTGCGCGCATGTCCTTTCTCTCTATACCTCTCTCTCCATACTTTCGACTGTTCTCACTGTCCTGCATAACTGTGGTCTACAGGTTGAAGGCTTGGACAATTCATATAAAATTGCGGTTGCATCATTGAGTTACTTCAGTTCTCGATTGCACTGCCACATGCGAAAATGTTCTTATCGAGGACAAAAAAGTTGAGAGAATTTTAAGTTCGTCTTTACTGTGATTTTGTATTGGAAATAGACCACTTTCGAAAGCCTCAGCTCTGCAACGTCATTAATCATTTTGGCAGTGTTACTTCACTTGTTTTTTGCTGTTTTGTAATGTCTTCTCTGATGTGGTTTGTGGTTACGCTCATACATACAAACACATTTACATAAGTAGAGCACAATTTAGTTTGCAAACACAAAAAACCCGTTTCATTTGCTTGACTATTTTGTAGTTGGATTCGTATCCAACCTACTTTCAATTTAACATTTTTTATTTTTGTTTTTGCTTCGATTGTCTCACTTTGTTAGACTATGGTTTTGTTCAACTGGAAAAAAGTGAGATATATAAATGAAATGATAAAACCAATGTGACAGGATCGAGACCTAAAATATACAACAACAACTATAAAAAGTTGTTAATTAAAAATTTCGTATGCAGCATTAAAGGGCTATAATTAAAATGTATACTTGCAAATTAAAAACGTTTGACTGTTGTTTCTTACCCTACACTGAGCTTTTATAAAAACCTTTTCATTTATTGTTGTCAACGCCCTTAAATACACTTCAGCACCCCTGTTCCAGCTAACTCTTCATGCTCTGCTTTCGGTACAACCAACTTCTGCAGATGCATCAGAACAAAACATAGAAAGACAGATTAGAATGCAAGTGCACTTGACGGGATAACCAAATGGGTAAGAGCAGACAATCGCAAGAACACTCATAAGAACTTCTGAAAAAGCACAAGGCTATAAACTCATGTACCTAAGAACCAAAGGAATTTCTTATTTTCTACTCCCTTTCTGTGCAATTTGCTTTATATTGTTTCACAATTTTATTGTTTCATCCTTATTTTTTATTACCTTCTTGTAGTTTTCCACTTTATTTGGTAGTATTAAAAAAGCCGATAAGTTCGTTCATTGCATTGTGTAAGCGAGAAATGCAGTCACAAAAGTTGCACCACTTCAAAGTGCAAATAGAGGAAAAGAGGCAGAAAAGTGCTTAGGAACATAAAAAAAATGAACTGCAACTTGAAACAAACTGGCAGTATAAAGAAGATACTCTTAAAATGTGTGAGTAGTAAAAGAATTGTTTCAAAAACTTATTCGTACAGATTTTATTCTGCCTGGTTTTGCCCTTACATAAGCTTTTAGATACACGGAGAAAAATGTCGATTCAACCAATCACAGTCATTTCTTATCCATTATTCAATGCTGTTGATTCAACTGCATTGAAACTGTTAACCCTAACTTAACTCTTGTTTTAACAGAAAATTTTGTTGTTTGAGGTGTTACTCTATATACCCCACTATCTTTCAAGCGGAAATCCACGCAATAGAATTATGTGGCAGAGAATGCCTCCGAAGAAGACTATCCTCTAAGTGAATCTACATTATGTCGGACAGTCAGGCCGCCCTACGTGCCCTGCAGTCTTACACTATAACCTCGAAGCTTATCGATGAGTGCGTCGCAGTCCTTAATGATCTGGGAGCCAAAAACAAAGTTTTGTTAGGTTGGGTCCCAGGGCATGAAGAGCATGACGGCAACGAAAAAGCAGATCACCTGGCAAAACGTGGTGCTCTAACAGCATTTTATGGTCCGGAACCCTTTTGTGGACTCACTAAGGCCCACGTAAAGGAGACCATAAGCAACTGGGAAAATAAACAGTTTAGGCAACATTGGCTTAGCAGCCTAGGGCAGAGACAGGCCAAACTCTTTATAGAACCCTCACAAAGAGCATCAGCCAGGCTCATTAATGTAAGGAGGGTGGATCTAAGAACCCTCCCTGGGTATTTTACGGGACATTGCGGTCTGCGTTATCACCTGAGTAAGCTGAATCTTCAGATACAACAATTTGTCGGTTCTGCGAACTGGACGATGAAACGATGGTTCACATACTCTGCGAATGCATTGCGTTAGCAAGAGAGTCTGCTACCTAGGTGGGGTCACTCTCAATCCGTTCGTAATATGGAATAAAAAACCTGAGGAGGTGCTTAAATTTATAAAGAGCCTCCGCATACAGCAATAAGCTGATAGGTCACACAATAGAGCGTACTAATAGTCGCGATGTAATAAGGCCTTAATAATAATAATAATACTCTATATACATATAAACTGAAACAAGTGTTACTTTGACATCAAAAGGAAAAAAATAAAAAATAATCGCGTACTTATGCTTGCCGGCGTCTAATTACAGCTTTGTTCTATGATAGTAATAACAGTATCTTCAATGTTAGATTAACTGCAGGAGTTAGTTTTTAAAATGTTTTTATTAGGTCGCTTTCGCCGTTCTTGTGCCCGGATTTTGCATTCGATTTAAATCAACTTCCTGTTGTGCTAGGGTCTTGAAATTTTCACCAAAGTTCAGGTCGCGATGACAATGCAATATTGTGAAAAAAATCCGATAGGTAGCGCTTGGGTCGCTATATTTCCAAAAATCGCATTTATGTTCCGATTTGGCTGAAATTCGGAACATGTATTATTACCATGAAAAGACAAATTTTCCTAAAAAAAATTCCGCTAAGTGGAGCTGTGATCGGGGTAATAAAAAATGAAAGTCCTAATTATGGACCGATTTGGCTGATATTTAGCGTGGGTATTACTTAATCAATTTCCAATTGTTCAAAAAAAAATTGGGCCCGGTAGGTGGCGCGTGAGTCGCTCTATTTAATAAATGCGAAGGTTTGGTTTCGGTGTCGATTAATTCGATTTTCAAAAAACTTCCCGTTGAAGTAGGAACTTGAAATTTTCTTCATCGCTTAGTTTTCTATCCCAACGCACCATAACAAAAAAATAATTCCGATAGGTGGCGCACGGGTAGGGATATTTGAAAAATTTTATTTCCAGAGATTTTGCTTTGGATTTTTAATTAACTGCCCGTTGAGCTGGGGTTTTGCAACTTTCATCATCGTTCAGGTTTAGCTGACAATGCATTAATGTCAATCTACAACCTACAGTCTACACAATAGATTTTCTACAGTCCACATAATAGAATGTCTACATTCTACACAATAGAATTTTTTCCAAAAAGTTGCTTATATTTAGGCGCACACCGTCGGTAATGTAGTTCACTGTCAAAAACGATAAATGCGCAAAAGTGAATAAAATGTAAATGCAAACGAAATTTCGTGCAAACAAGTGCTAATATTGTTTATTTTTTCTCGCTAAATAGAATAATGGTATTCATGTAACCATAGAAACATCGCGCAAAGCGTGTTAACATAGAAAATTGCCAAATGAGTAAATGAACTGTCACAATGTGAAGGAAACAAAGCTAACACAAACTTGGAGAAATTTTCGTGTGAAAAAGCTCGTAAATTTACCTAATTTGATGAAGCTGTTTGACATGAAATTTATTTAATGCATTTAATGCACGCTAGACAGAAGTAGAATATGCTAAGAAATTACTTTTTTAAAGGAAATTTTGAAATAAAAAGTATTTGTTTGACATAAAGTTTTAATTTATCTATAGCGTTTATCTAACTGTGCTGCATAATTGACGCATTTCGTAAAGTTATACATGAATACCATGTAATATATTTAAAATTAAAATAAAAATGTGATTTTATGAAACCTGATAGAATATCCGATTACAATCTTAAAAAACTTTCACAGACTCACAACTAAAAAACATATTTTTAATTTAAAAAGTACTTGACAAGATTGATATGTATAAATACATTTGCGCACACTATAGGTGGTTCAATCAAGTTTCTAACAATCTTATTTCCGATTTGAACTTTCCTGAAAAATATTCACTTTTCACGATATACATAGCAAGCGCCAAATGTTTATATATATATATCAATCTTGCCAAATACGGTTTAATACCTTTAAGAATTCTCACTCACAAATGTTCAGGAAAAGCTTTACGTGGTGAAGAGTCTGTGTAGGCAGAGGAGAAATTATTTTGCAGTTTTTAATTCATTTTAAAAACATTTTAAATTTAAAAAAAATGTTTATTATATTTTTTATTTCAACACAAAATATTATTTGATCAACAAAAACACTGTCAGTTCTAGTAAATTGCTGTTGAACTAACTATAGAAAGTTTTTGTTTTAACACAAAATTTTGTTTGATTGACAAAAACTCTGTCAGACTTACAAAATTTTGTTAATTAAAAATTTACAGATCTATGACTGTTCTATAAACAATTGAATGCAGTTACTTCAAACAAAAAATTTCGTTCAAATAACAAAAATTTGATTAATTTGAAAGAATTTTGACAAGAAAAATCGAAGTAAAATTTTCCTTCTACATTCAGGTATTCACGACTTTTTATCAAAAGTTTTAGAATTTTTGAAAATGTAACTTCCATCGTTAGCTCAAATCTAAATAAAGTGAGTAAAAGGGGTAAGAAATAAAGTTTCAGAAAAAGGTAGGCAGAGAGTTTTTTTATTAAAAGGGTACAGTATTGTTTATTTCAGCAACGATATCAAAGCAACTGAAAAGAAGGAAAAACTCAGTTTGAAAAACTATTCAGAATTGGTGTGATAGTAAATGTTCCGAGTGTTGTTTCAAGATAAATACTGCTAGCGTTTGTGAGCTAAAAAGTAATTTCCTGTTCTTCAGTGAAACAGGCGGCAATATTTATTAACAACAAACAAGTGTAAATAAAAAGCGAATTCAGCTCATTGGCGTCAGACAGAGAGACAGCGATGCCACTCGCTTGCATTTTATGTGAGCAACAAAACATGAAAATGACAAGAATCAGCGATAGACATTAAAGAATGTCTGCCATACACGCGACACATACAAACGTACAAAATTTATGAAGCGAAGCAATCAACTATTTCTGCTAACTGACAACTCATTTTTATACCCGGCGTACTAGTACTAGAACCAGGGTATTATAATTTTGTCCACATAACGGTACTACATAACGTCACAAAATAATCGAGATAGATATAGAGTTCCATATATGAAAGTTCTTAGGTTGAAAAGAGGAGTTCATTAAGGCATGTCCGTCCGTCTGTCCGTCTGTCCGTCTGTCTGTGTACACGTTAACTTGAGTAAAAATTGAGATATTTGCATGGAATTTTGTATACAGGTTACTTTCTGGTCAAGGTAGGTTGCTATTGACGAAATCGCTTCCCAAACACGCCCACTTCCGAAGTGGAATATTTCGAAAATCATATGAAAACTACTGCTGGGTATTTAATGTTCGGTTTACCCGTACTTAGACTTCCTCACTTGTTTTTATGTATAAGTGTACAAAAAAACTCAAGCTTTTCATATTGGTAAGAAATACTAAAGCCCATTAAAACCGTTTCATACTTCCTACAAAAGAATTGCAATGTAGGTAAAAGCAAAACCAAATTTTTATTACTTATAGTGATTTCGTTTCAACAATAAAATGTACACTTGCACGGTGAAAATGCTTGCACTCTTGCACGCAACCCTGTAAAACTGTAGCCGCCCTATATGCAGGTGCTATCGATAAAACGAACACATGACGCTACCCTGACTATTCGCTAAATAGAATGTCAAGAAAAATCTGCTACAGTTGATTTGAAGGGGAATGGTCTACCCTGGCAAGGCTTCCAGCGTAAAAAATTAGCATTTTTTACACTTTGAAAATTCTACTTTTTATGAAAGCAGGACATCACGAGGAAATCACCATTAATTTTTAACATGCTTATGTAGCGCAAAGGGGCTTGTTTTTATGAATTGGGTTTTTTGTTATGTTTTGGTTAATTCTGCTCAGAAGTTTAGAGAAAACAAGTAAGGAAAGTTGTCTTCGGCTGTGCCGAAGGCTATATACCTTTCATGAATAAGCGTCACGATTTTCACTGTTCGATCCCCAGTACAGCCTGTTTCAATTTAACTATATTTACTACACACATTACACATCTTTGTTATAATTTAAAAAAAACTTACAAAATAATAGGATCCGAGTTATCGGAACAATCGATTGTATGGAGGCTATATATTATACGTGTTCAATTGTACTGACTTACACTATACACATTACATATGTAGAAAGTACTAAAGGTGCAATATTTTACGTTCCTAACTTTTTAAATGCGGAAGTATTGGCCAAAAAACCTTATATCTGAACAACCGGTTGTATGGGGCTAAATATATCTTATATTTACCCGATCTTCTTGATTTTCCTCTACACACTACATAAATTGAAAGTACTCAAGTTGCAAAATTTTATGTTCCTAACTTTTTAATTGCAGAAGTTTTGGCCAAAAAACCTTATATCTGAACAATCGGTTGTATGGGGGCTATATGTTACATTTGTCCGATCTTGTTGATTTTCCCTATATACACTACATAAATAGAAAGTACTCGAGTTGCAAAATTTTACGTTCCTAACTTTTTAATTGCAGAAGTTTTGGCCAAAAAACCTTATATCTGAACAATCGGTTGTATGGGGGCTATATGTTACATTTGCCCGATCTGGTTGATTTTCACTATATACACTACATAAATAGAAAGTACTCGAGTTGCAAAATTTTACGTTCCTAACTTTTTAATTGCAGAAGTTTTGGCCAAAAAACCTTATATCTGAACAATCGGTTGTATGGGGGCTATATGTTACATTTGCCCGATCTGGTTGATTTTCACAATATACACAACATAAATAGAAAGTACCCGAGTTGCAAAATTTTACGTTCCTAACTTTTTAATTGCAGAAGTTTTGGCCAAAAAACCTTATATCTGAACAATCGGTTGTATGGGGGCTATATGTTACATTTGCCCGATCTTGTTGATTTTCACTATATACACTACATAAATAGAAAGTACTCGAGTTGCAAAATTTTACGTTCCTAACTTTTTAATTGCAGAAGTTTTGGCCAAAAAACCTTATATCTGAACAATCGGTTGTATGGGGGCTATATGTTACATTTGCCCGATCTGGTTGATTTTCACTATATACACTACATAAATAGAAAGTACTCGAGTTGCAAAATTTTACGTTCCTAACTTTTTAATTGCAGAAGTTTTGGCCAAAAAACCTTATATCTGAACAATCGGTTGTATGGGGGCTATATGTTACATTTGCCCGATCTTGTTGATTTTCACTATATACACTACATAAATAGAAAGTACTCGAGTTGCAAAATTTTACGTTCCTAACTTTTTAATTGCAAAGTTTTGGCCAAAAAACCTTATATCTGAACAATCGGTTGTATGGGGGCTATATGTTACATTTGCCCGATCTTGTTGATTTTCACTATATACACTACATAAATAGAAAGTACTCGAGTAGCAAAATTTTACGTTTCTAACTTTTTAATTGCGGAAGTTTTGGCCAAAAAACCTTATATCTGAACAATCGGTTGTATGGGGGCTATATGTTACATTTGCCCGATCTGGTTGATTTTCACTATATACACTACATAAATAGAAAGTACTCGAGTTGCAAAATTTTACGTTTCTAACTTTTTAATTGCGGAAGTTTTGGCCAAAAAACCTTATATCTGAACAATCGGTTGTATGGGGGCTATATGTTACATTTGCCCGATCTTGTTGATTTTCACTATATACACTACATAAATAGAAAGTACTCGAGTTGCAAAATTTTACGTTCCTAACTTTTAAATTGCAGAAGTTTTGGCCAAAAAACCTTATATCTGAACAATCGGTTGTATGGGGGCTATATGTTACATTTGCCCGATCTGGTTGATTTTCGCTATATACACTACATAAATAGAAAGTACTCGAGCTGCAAAATTTTACGTTCCTAACTTTTTAATTGCAGAAGTTTTGGCCAAAAAACCTTATATCTGAACAATCGGTTGTATGGGGGCTATATGTTACATTTGCCCGATCTGGTTGATTTTCACTATATACACTACATAAATAGAAAGTACTCGAGTTGCGAAATTTTACGTTTCTAACTTTTTAATTGCGGAAGTTTTGGCCAAAAAACCTTATATCTGAACAATCGGTTGTAGGGGGGCTATATGTTATACTGGTCCGATCATGTCAGTTCCGACAAATGATTCCTATATTACAAAATGGTGGCCACGTACAAAATTTCAGCCAGATATCTCAAAAATTGAGGGACTAGTTTGCGTTCAAACAGACAGACGGACAGACGGACAGACGGACAGACGGACAGACGGACAGACGGACATGGCTAAATCAACTCATCTCGTCATCCTGATCATTTCGGTATACTTATTGATGGGTCTATCTCTTCTTCTTCTCATATTTACAAACATCGGACCAAAGTTATAATACCATTTCATGTTCATGAAAGGTATAAATATGACATTAATCAAGGACCGCAAATAACAGTTACTTTTATTATATGTATATGTTAGTTGCTTATAATAGTTATTTTTCAATTTTTCTATTTTGATCGCAAAATAAGAGTTATTTTTAAACTTGTTTATTCCGTTCCGAAAATGAGAGAGATAGATAACTATTATTTTCCGATCGAAATTTAATAATTGGAAAATAACTTTTATTTTCAACTTTTACGGAAAAAACAGAAAAAAAAAAAATGTTCACCAATCGATAACACAGAGCCAACAATGCCTAATAAAATAATATCTCTATAGATTTTCTTCTAGAAGAGAAAATCTTATTAATGTTTACAAAGGGAAATCTTGCAAAAAACAAACTGATTTCTTAGGGTTCCTAACAAGAAGATTTGACTTATTAATGTTTTCAAAGAGAAATCTTGCAGAAAATGAATTGATTTCTTAGGGTTCCTAACAAGAAGATTCGACTTATTAATGTTTTCAAAATAAAATCACATATTATTGAGAAGATCTTCTTTTTAATATTTTAAATAAAAAAAATAAAAATTATATTTCAGAGTTCTTATATTGTCTTCGAGAACTTCAGATTATCAGTTACGATTCAGTTTTAGATTTCTCTTGTATTGCCTTTACCTTCTTTTGTTGCCTATTTATTTCCTTCAAGCCATCTCACCGCACTCTTCCTTACATTGCCTTCCACACTTGCCATATTGCCTCCACCGCGAATCGAACTAACCCATATTGAATGCTGAACACAGGTGCTTACCATCGAGCCATTGGGTACTTCTGCTTCCCAGCGTATAATTGTTCTACATGATGTCTGCTCATGATGATGCAAGATTTCCCTTTGAAAATATTAATAAGTCAAATCTTCTTGTTAGGAACCCTAAGATCATCTTATTAAAATAAGAAGTATTTTCTTTTTCATCTTTTTTTCATATTTTTAAGGAAATCTTGAAAAGATTTTCTTATTAATAACACATATAAAAAGAAATCGAAAAGAAATAAGAAGAAATTGCACTTAATAATATCAATAAGAATTTCCTCATTAAACCAAATAGATTTGTGTATAGTTTTTTTTTCGTTTCCGTCGTTTCGACTACTCCTCAGCCCAAAAAACCGCTCATGAAGACAATCTTATTAATTTTATTAGGCATTTTTGGCTCTGTGAAGGATAGTAATAAAAAATGTTTCTATTTGCTCCTTATGGCAGTAGCACTAGCATATCATAATGTTTTTTTTTGGTTAAAGTTCTGCTTGATAACTGTTATTTGCGGTCCCTGCCATAAATTCAAATAAAAATTTCACTTTCAAATAGATAAGGCGTTTTCCCCCTTTTTATAATGTGCAGAGTAAAACTCTCAGTTATGATTTCTCGTTAGGTGGTTGGCTTTCCTCCTATGGATTCTTTATGACTTCATGTTGGATTACTAGCAAAAACATACTTATCCGATATGAACTTTAACAATTTTACCATTCTGAGAATTGCAAAAATATCCAACATTATTAGCGCCTAACTGCCTAGAATATGTTGGCTGTTGCATAACAAATCCTTTCCTAGGGATAACTTGGCACAACAAGAGAGGATCCTCTGCAGCCAAAGTAGGGTGTCGATAATATGATAACATGACCTAGCCCTTATCTACAGTACCTATGTATTTAGTATCAACTTTTGGCAATTTCTGGCATCTTAATAAACAAAATGAGAAAAGTTGTAAGCTTGTTAATCTTGAAATATCAAGAGTTTCATTAAACTTACTCAACAAATACTGTCGAATATTTTCATGTATTAAGAACACCTGCTTTCTTGTTGTTTTAATATTTCTTTATACTTGGCTTAATACTTCCTAATGTACTTATACACATGGAATATTCGCACACGATTAAATGTGCACACATATTTAGTACGCTAGCACTCATCTTCATCTACATCATCTTAAAGAGGTACGAACAAGCGTATGCAAAGACAGTTTAAGTATGAACACTCGCTGATGAAAGAGTGTGTGCCAAACACGAACCATTCACTGATAGCACTTAAAGTGAACGCTCAGGAAACAAGCAATAACATTAACCCCCCCTCTCCCCCTCCCCCCATTTCCTTTAGGGCTCATTGAAGTAGAGCGAAGTTGAGATATGAAACTTTTATTTTAATCCTGTTGTGGTAGCAAAATTAAAGTTGAGGTCTAAGCAGAAAACCCCAACCAACACCACATCCCACCTTCGACTATATGCCTATGCACCATACGAGTTGAACTTGCATTCACAACACTTTAAGTGATTTTATAAAAATTTGAAACTTTCTAGCCATTGAACCCGACGAGCATGCAGTTCAACGAAGTTCATAGGAGTTCACAGACAAAAAACAGCAACAATGGCTGGTAACAGCTAGACGGTGTTCACTGAGTGGAAAACACTACATAAATTCGATGGTGATGTACTACAAAAGTAGGAGTACTTTGGACTGAGTGTTGCGATAGTAGTTTTTAATTGTGGCAGACAAAAGTATTCTTGTGCAAATGCACCTACTCCATACCCACAATTTGCTGATAAAATGTGTGGTTGTGCTGTATATGGAAAGGTGCCAAATAAATGCCGAGTTCATTAGCGCAAAACTCTTCCAATAAAGTGTTTTACTTCAATCTTAAATGTGAATCGCAAAAGCAAAGCGAATTCATCTGAAAACTGAAATGTTTCAAGTAATTTGCGGTACCAATTTGCGAAACAAACCATTTAACTTGATTGCTAGCCGGTATCTGGTTTGCAGGGATGGCACAACGATTAAACCAAAAAACGCATTAGGTTGCATCGAGAAAAACATTTATTTGAAAGTTTACGTCGAAAAAAAGGTGTGCCTTTCAAATTTTTTTTAACTTCCTTATTCCTTGTCCGAGTTTTTTAATTTAAATGTCACTGTAGAGGTCTTGCTCGGGCCTTTGAAGTGTTTTGGATTAAATCGAATTTTGGACTTATATCAGCATTAATTTCGGACTTCCTATGTACTAATGTAAAGATCTCACAAAACTATGAGGATTTTGCAAAAAATGCTTTGAATTTTTGCCTGAACAAAAAAGTTATAACGTAACCGTATAACCGCTAGGTGGGGGGTACAATTTTCCTAAACATCTTTTTACTTTTTTTACTTATTTGGTTTTATTAATTATCGATTTTCGAAATAAAATAAGGTACAAGTCCGAAACTAATGACTTAAAAGGTCAACGAGAGGCCCCAGCAAGACCTCTACGATGACATTTAAATTAAAAAATCGAACCAAAAATAGGCAAGTTATAGCAAAAAGGCGAATTATCGTTTTTTCGCGAATGTCTGAAAATAAAATTTGAACGCCAAAGCTTTTTTTCTACATAAAATTTCAAATGAATGCATTTCAAAATTTTTCGAAATTTCAATTTTCAAGCTTATAGCTAAGAAATTTTTTTTTTCGAATTCCCCTAGTCTGTCCATAGTACCAGACAAAATTTATTATACAAAAGTTTCTAATTGATTTTCCAACAACATTATACTAAAGCGCAATTTAAGTAATGAGTAATTTTTTCAAAAATTGGTTTGTTCGGTTTGGCCAATCGTGAAAAAACGACAAAAAGTAGGGAAGTTCGAAATATTTACCCCAACAAATGTATATTTTTTGGTTGTTGTTGTGAACTATACAAAACAGTTTCCGAAAGATACTAAGTAGAACATATTCTAGACCAGGGCCCGGCAGATGAATTTCTACTGTGAATTGTTATTTGTTTTTTCTCCGTCGCTCACTCGCAAGCACCAAACAAACATCGTATGTTCTTGAGTCGTTGCTCGTCAGTGAGCGACTAGGTATAACAAACGACGTCCATTGATTGGTCAGTGTGAACATAGCGCTCTCACAAGCGCACCAACAATTTCATTGGTTCTCAGATTTACGGACAATTGTCCCACTAGATGCCGGGGCTTGTTCTAGACACACAAATGTATGAGAACTTATTTTTTTATTCTCAATGGTTACCAAATTCGTGTTCTATGAAATGATAAGATACAATTTTTTAAAAGAAACCTCAAATATATACATATAATTTTTTTTTTTTTTTTTCAGTTATCATTTCATAGAAAGAGAAATTCCCCAACAACTCCCTTTAGCTAAACTTTCGGAAATAAAGTTTCAGTAGCCCCATTTTTATATATAAAATGTTAATACCAAACCAGCCTACTTTTGAGCTTCTTTCTACATAATTTCATTAGCCTCAACATAAAACCAAAAAAAAACACGTAAAAATGTATTAACGATAATTGAAGTTATCAAAAGAAAATATGCAGGATACGTATATAAGTACGAGTAACAAAAAAAAAGGAAATGCTAAAAATCTGTTCTTGTTGCAATTGCTATCGCACGAGCATCATCTGTCAAAAGTTTTAAAGCCCAATCTCTACTATTAAGTTAACACTTTGTTCACCTGACTTGAATGCTTAATCGAATTAATGAAAACTTGAGCATCCGATTTGGTTTTATCCTCCGCTGTATCTGCTGTAGTGGGGAACACAACTTTCACATGAAAGTACAAATGCATGCACATCAGCGCATAAGAAGGCGTTCATATGTAAATATCCTGCATACGTCGGGGAAACATTGTTTGCAAAAAAAAATATATTGGAAAAAAAATTGGAAGAAGCAGCCCGGGCGACATGCTACATACATACATATAAGCATACGTACAAACATTGCCACTTGAAATATAAATATATTGATCCAATGGATTGGCTTACTTTCGAAAGTTGAGCAGCAAATTTTTCACATAAAACAGCGAGCATATGCACTCGAAGAGAACTTTGGGAAAGTATAAAAAATGAAAGTTTTACTACGAAGAATAAAGCAATAAAATACACAAATATTAGCACTAACATACATACGAGTATATGGCACTAAGATTCATATGACAGATAGCAGAAAAAACACAGAAAGAAACATTTTAAGTAATGTTCGAAAAAAACATCAAATAACAAATTCGCTCAGCGAGAGTTTTTTTGTTGTTTTGGTTTCCGCACAAGTTTGATGATTATTTCTACCACTTTCGGTGTCAGCTGCATGCATTTTTTTCTACTAAATATAATCGATTGTTGTTCAGATTTGAAAAAAGGTAACTAAAACTAAAAGCCTCAAATATTTACCAGTATGGTATTGTTAAATGCCAGGCCTGTCTTATGCATAAAGTTTTGATTTTGTAAGTCCTTAGTAAGAGCAAGTATCTTGTACTGAAACACTAACGCATGCGGGAGCATTTTATAGTTTATTTTTAGCTAGTGTAGGAGCTTGTGTATATTTTTGCCTATGTGGCTCATATTAATTGTGTGGTATATTTCAACTAGTTGGGTTAACTGCAGGCTAGTTGCACTATCATTACCGCAGCACTTGTTCATAGATATCACTTTCTTCCAATAAAGGTCATTGTTGTGGGTTTAATCATATCTGCATTCTCATCAACTTTCAGCCACTCGTTCGAGCATTTCTTAAGAGGATTCACAAAATCTAGCCACCATAATTTCTTGTGCACGCCCTGAATTTTTTATTATATTGTTGCTATTAGTACGAAACACGAAATATTTAATGTGAAAGCGACGTGCCTGGAATTTCCGACTGAAATGGCTGCGGGAAGCGAAACAGACCTCAACCCCCTTGCACGCGTTTAACTGCTGATGAGTGACCATTTGACATTCTAAAAATGAATTATTTTATTCTATCTGCGACACAAGTACATATGTACATATGTGCCTGAACATGTTTTTAGGCATAAATACTTTTATACATAACAAACACACATTTCCATAAAAAATCTGGCATATTTTTTTTAAAGAGTTCACGAGAAAAATATGCTTTCAAATAACTTTTTCATAGATTCAATAGAAACATAAAATTTAAGTACATTATGGAGCTGAGAACATTCACATGTGAAAGTTCGCGATAATGGCTATATGACACTAAGTATTTTCACTATGACTTTCCCGAGTATTTTCCTCCAAATTTTTGTCTAGGAAGAAGAGAGATAAAGAGTGCACGCATGCGCACAAAGGAGTCGTTTGACATGTTTTTGTTTACATAAAAGTTTTTTAATTTTTCTGCACTGTTTTTTCACAAGAAACACACAAAAATTAAGCAGAAAACTGTTTGAATGTCCATTGAATTGATTTATTTCACAAGCAAATTGCTTTTTATATGAATCCGCGCACAAAAATGAAAACAAAAAATGAAAATAAAAAATTTTCACATAAAACTAGAGTTCGGAAAAATACGTCAAATCAAGCGCCTGAAAACAACTTGGTAAAAAAAAAAAAATTGGGTAAACTTCTGGCAATTATGTTAGCATAATTTTTGGCCCTTGATTTTGACCTATTTTTCGAATTCTACATAAAAAATAAAGAAGAAACGTCCAAGTTCCAAAAAAAATACAATTTTTTTCGTTTGTTTGAAGTTTTTTAATTTTTTTGTTAGCTTTTTTTAACATAGCTTGCCCGCTTGCACTAATATGATAATTGTATAAGACCAGTAAATAGAAAAAATACAAGAAAAAATCAGGGAAAATATGTAGTGTTATATAGCTATAAGACAAAGAACATAGTTATTTAGATATACATATCGTTACCTTAATTCACATAAGCCCTAACTAACATAAAAAAAATTTTACAGAAGAAGCAAAAAACAAAAATTTGTTTAGGTACATTGAACGTTTGTATGCGTAAGTTTTGTAAATTTGGAATATCTCCGTTACTTCTAGTAACTACTTAAAATTTGTAGTGAATTAAGGTAACGATATATAACCTTCTCACGCTCTCTCAACGTGTATGTACTTTACACTGTCTCAAAAAGTCCAAGTGCTTTATTGAAACGCATACCCTTTTATTTTGACCATTATGCACCAAAAACTATCGTGACAAAGTTTTATGCAATTCCGACCAGACTTGCAAGTGATTAGTAAAATCTCAATGCGTTTTGCTAATTTAATGAGCACTTCATAATTAGTAAATCGGTATTTTTTCTATACCAGATGATCCTGAGAAGAATCAAAATATGTATCTAATATATAGAATATTTGAAGCATCATCAGGAATAACGTTTTAAGTGCCAATTTTTCAAAACCGGTTTTAATGCATATTACCTTTTGTATTGCTGTCTTTTATTCTCTAAAACTGTGCACGCCATAACTGTAAAAATTCATTTGGAAAGAGTAGGGCAATGTAAAGTGACATACATTATTTTGCATAGAAGCGTCGAAAACGTCGGTTCGTAGGGGCACTGGAAGATCATAAAGAAGGTGTAAACTGATAATAATAAAGATATAAAATAAAAAGTTAGGGAGACATTTGAAAGAAGTCTTGAAAAATTATTATTATTACACGGAGGGAAATCTATGGATGGAACATCCATAATTATTGATACCACATTAAATAAAAATTGATAATCCTGTCCCATCAATGAATATGGATGTTCCATCAATACATTTTTGATAAATCATTATTGAAGTGGTATCCATATAAACTATTGTTAAATTCTAAATACTTGGTTTAAAAAAACAAAATTTCATACAACTTGACATCTGGTTTCAGTGGGACTGCTGTTGTTGTTGTTGTTAACAGCAAAACACTCCCCGAAGGTTTTGGGGAGTGATGCCGAAGTTGACAGTCCTTGGCCGGATATGAACTCGGTACGCTGCGGTACTCCCTTGCGGTACTGCCCGACTGTCGTGGTAGCGATTTGGTATGACCAGTGGAACCTTCTAGGCCATGTCATCCCTCCATCCGTGAGGAAGAAGAAGATAGGTAATGAGAGGTGAGAGGAATCATATCCGTAGATCAACCATCGAGTAGCATATTAGTCGCCTCTTACGACCGGTATGCCTACCTCGGGCATATTCTAAACCCCTAACCCGCAGGGGCAACTCGAACACTGCTCCTCTGTTACGTTAGCCCAGTGTTCTACAATTCGGCTTATTATGATAATGCGTTCCAGAAAAATTTACATTTCGCCCATATATATTAATAAGCTGCCTCTACCATTATTACTATGCAGAAAATATAGATATAGATATAGCAACAATAGAAATTCATATTGCGACCATAGATATTGACATGACGTTCAAATATATTAGTATTCTATCCATAAATATAAAAAAACAGTACATCATATCGAAATGGTTGACATGTAATTTGACTTTTTATTGGAAGCTAATAATATTTGATGAATTGATCATTCTGAATGAATGTTGAATCAAACTCGTCGCTATCAATAGTGATATTGTCACAACATTCAAGGCATTTCTCTCAGTGTATTTATTTAGACTTAAAATAAATTCCGGTATCCCGAATGATGCTTCAATTGGAGTAAAGGCTAAATATAACATTACAAAATGGGTATCAAGTGTGGGGTTTTCGTGAGAGCCTGAACGATTCGATATCTCAATCGGTTTCGGAAATATCAACCAAAACATGAACACAATTTACCTGAACTTTTCTTACTTGAATAACAAATTGTTACTCATACTCTGTGTATGACCTATAAAAAGTGCACTACAATTGCAAAATTTCAAGATATAGACAATTCTCTTTGCTAGAAAACATACTGTTACGCAATCAACTAAACTTATTTTTAAATTCCAAAGTCCTTTTCTCTGAATACTTTTTTCAAATACACTGAATAAAAATGAATGAATGAATGAATGAATATGATATCAAAGGCATTCTCACACATAAAAAAGGGGGGTTATCAGATAAGGGGGGCGTGGCACCTCTAATACCATCTAAATTTTCAAGCAGAATATCTGTGAAAGGGTTCAAGGTAGGGACCTGAAAATTGGTATACACATATATGATATCAAAAGCATTCTGACACATAAAAGGGGGGGTTATCAGAAATAGGGGCGTAGCACCTCTAATACCAACTACATTTTCAAGCAGCATATCTGTGAAAGGGTGAAAGGTAGGGACCTGAAAATTGATATAGACATATATGATATCAAAAGCATTCTCACACATAAAAAAGGGGGTTATCAGAAATAGGGGCGTGGCATCTCCCATACAAACTTAAATTCTCAAGCAGAATATCTGTGAAACGGTCTAAGGTAAGGACTTGGAAATCGCTATAGAGCTATAGGATATCAAAACCGTAAGTAGGGATTATGTGAAAAGGGGGTGTGGCACTTCCCATACAAACTCAATTTTTCAAGCTAATCTTAGATTAGCAGTGAAATGGACAATGAACAATGTAATTGAAGCAACAATTTTGAAAGTCAAATTTAAAGGTATTCCGCGTATTCCAATGATTCCAACAGATTTGCCTTTTGATTTTAAGCGAATTCAATTTCTCATTCGCCTTGCTCTTGATATTACAATCAATAAGGCTCAAGGTGAAACACTTGAATTGTGTGTAATTGACCTAACTTATCCATGCTTTGGACATGGACAACTGGATGTAGGATTTTCGCGATTAGGGAAACCATCGTTACTGTATATTTAGAATAAGTTGTTATTTTACAATAATTAGAGTAAGTCACTAAAATAAATAAAACATTGTTATTAGAATAAGTCACAAAAAAATGGCCGAACATGAATTAAATGATAAAACAAGAATAAAAAAACATTCATTTCTATTTTTCTTTCACCCAGCGAAGCGGGTGAGGGTCCGCTAATCCTTTATACATATATGGACACAATGCAGCTGGATAAAACTTAAACTAAAAATCGACACGGGTTACCGTTATCCTAGAATAATAAAACTTCGCAAACATTTTATTTAGGCTGAAACACGCCGGTGTACAGTGGTTCGTCTAGAACAAGCTAGCGAGAAAACAATATTTTTTGACTTTTTCTGTTTCATATGTAGTCTCTTATTATAATTATGCAATTTATTTTGGTCAGATGCTTTTTTTTTTCTTTTGCTTCCTGAGGACTTATCATGTTTCTCGACTTTGACAAAGTTGTAGCCAGAGACACTTACCACAAGGCCTGCCTGGAAATTTTATCATCCGCTCTCCCAGTTCCAGATTATGGCCGGAAAACCTCTACCCGTACCAAATTTTGGATCATCCTAGCTCCAATTACACAAATTTGATAAAATGTTACATTTAGATTGGAATTGACGTTAGTAATAAGAATATGAAAAAATTGGATAACGGGCGTGACAACGCACCTTTTCAAAAGCAGTCGGACGCTGCAACTCAAGTCATAATTGGCATATGGCAAAAAAATTGATAGTGACATAACTCATAGAAGAATACTAGTTCCTGCAAAAATAAGCCAATTTGGATAATAGAAATAACCCAAATAACTCTTTTGCTATTTTCGTTTCTTATCGGTTGCCGGGATGAACCAATTTCCAGATATGGAGAATTTCACAACACAGGACGTAAAAACCTATGAAGCGAAATATTTGGGAAAAGCTATTTTTTTTTACCTTTGACCCTGATTTTTCCATGTTTAGGCTGGGGAATTTTCAGGTTTTATTTTTAATGATGTTCCCAGTATCCCAGTATATGCAAATTGTTGTACTCTGACTTCTATTTTTTGATCTAATTTGAGTGTTTTTAATGTTTCGTACAAAAACGTTTAATATCAGAAAAGAAAAAAAATAAAAACAAGTAGGGAAATCTAGGTTCGGATAATCCGAACATTAAATACCCAGCGGTAGTTTTCATGTGATTTTCGAAATATTCCATTTTGGAAGTGGGCGTGGTTGGGAAGCGATTTCGTCCAATTACATCAGGTAAACTCCCTATTATGCTAGTATACCTTGTACCAATTTCATTGATCTACCGTAACCAGTTTAAAAGTTATAACCCGTAAAATTTACAAATATGCCTCTCTTAAAGTGGGTAGTGCCACGCCTACTTTCAATAAATTGTCAAAAAATGATAATATAATACTAGGGGATTCATCCTACCAAACTATATCATTTTAGCCATTTCCGTTACCGAATTATGGAAATTTAGGTGATTTTCGAAGTTTTCGATATCGAAAGTGGGCGTGGTTGGAGAGCAATTTTATCCAATTGCATCAGGTGTACTCCCAACGTTCAATGTTCAAAAGAAATTTTCGAAAAAAATAAATTAGTGCTAATTGCAGCATTTCCTGTGTCCTTAATTCAATAACTTCAGAGATAAGAAGGTATTCCTTTTAATTTCTATCAAAAAAATCTTGAAATCAAGAAGTCGTTTTTGTTCCGCTAGCTTGTACTAGACGAATCACTGTGCGATGAAGCGAGCATGCCCTCTAAATATCAGATTTCGAACTAAAATTTGCTGCCATACATTTGTGGGACGCTCTAACGTACACACATAAATACTCCAACGAATACAACGCACGTACAATGGAGGACAGTTGTTGTAGCATGTTTTGCTTGTTCCTCTGTTCCACACTTTCCGCCTTTTCCAACTACGGCGCAACTATCTAGATTTACGTTCACGTTTCCTTTTTTTGCAAACGCGCAGCTATATTTTGCTTTCGTGCACTTGCATTTACGAGATAAAAATTTATACAAAATATAAGTTGACCATAGAACTGGCGAGTTAGTTGTCGATGACCGCGCACGTACCAAGTGTATACTTAAATCACACACAAAAAGGATAATTATAGTCCACTCTGGGGCTCATCGTGCATTTTGGTCATTTGTTTCGTCTTCAATTAATTAAATGGTTTATTAGTATGCGCTTACATGCTCACCATTAATACATAGACAGAAATATATTTTATCTAATGCTTTACGACTACCCTGCAGCGAAAGCAACTAGTTGAAAACTATTTTACAACTAGTTGGTGCACCGGGCCCAACTAGTCAGTGTTTTGTCTTTTTTCCATATAAGCAACTGTTGATTTCCTACTAAATGCCAATTGTCAGATTTCGCCAGAACATACCAGTCATCTACTAGTCATGATATACTAGAATTCTACTAGTTGTAAAATACCAGTCCCATACTACTTCAAGCTGGACTTGTATGATTTCCATAAAATGAAATAGTCCCAATATTCTAGTACCATACTAGTCCAAAAAGTATTGAACCTGGATTAGTATGATTTCAACCAGAATTTTCATGACTTACCCTTTATTTAATCATTTGCCTTTATTTTCATGTTTATTCTTAAGAAAGCAGGCAGCTATTATTGTATTCACTTGTGAATTAAAAGAGAAAAAAGTAGCAAACGAAACGAGTGAATTTTGTATTTTTTAACTGGTATAATTTCATCCAGAAAAATCTAGTTGTATACTAGCATGGAATGGATGTTTCCTGACTAGTATGGGTTCAGCCAGAAAATTCTAGTTGTATACTAGTATTTTTCTGACTGGGTTGAGGTTTCGCTGCAGGGTATGTGCTCGTATGCCTTAATACTTATCAGCCAGGTTTCGTGTTCAATGTGAAAGTTTATGAAGCCAATGAAGAAAACACTTAAAAATGTGTATTCTGAATTGGGTTTGTGACGCTCATGAAGATTTGAGATTTTGTGACGGACTTTTCCTTTAAAGCTGAGGTAGACCCAGTCCGTCCAGGGTTCTGAAAATAAAATTCCCTAGCAAGGTTCCTCTCAAATGATAAGACCCGGATTAAAGTTTAGAATTCAAATTTAGTTTATTGTTGGGATCCTTGTCCTCTTTTCTCAAAAGGTTTCTACAATCTTAGATTTAGTTCACTAACTACAATACAGGCGGCAGAGGTGAAAACCCCTACTCGACCCGACGTTCGACGGAGGTGAAAACCACCGCCTACTATAACGATAAAGACGGCTGAGGTGAAAACCCCTGCTTGGCCTTCGGTCAGCGGAGGTGAAAACCACCACTGAATATATCTTAAAACTCCTGATCTAGAATAAAGGCGGCTGAGGTGAAAACCCCTGCTTGGCCCAACAGTCAGCGGAGGTGAAAACCACCACTGAATATAAATCTCAGTAATCGTGAGGTGAGAACCCCAGGTTTACATTCGCCGAGGTGAGAACCCCGACTACTATGCCTAGTTTGTCGCAAACGACTCTCCTTTTCTATTGAAATCATTGCCCTTTTATACTATTTTTGCGCGCAGGCAGACTTCCAAGTTCCAATAAAATGCTTAAAACTAATTCCCTTAACTTAACGGCGCATCTTCCAACTTAATTCCTACGTCCTTAAGTATATATGCGACATTTACATATTTGCAATTGGTATCATACGTTTTTAACAGTTTTTTTTTCACTGCTACTACTTGCTCTTGGAATGCCTCCATTGCTTTAAACTTTCGGTTGTTGTCAACAAGAATATTTTCTGATGTTAGGCCGCTGATAAATTCCGGTAAATATCTTCTATTTTACAAACATACATCAGGGTGTGCCTAATATTTTCCAAATTAGATTTCATTAGCAAATTATGAAATTATGTAGATTGTATGTTTGTATGTACATATAAGAGTGAGTATATGGTTTTGTGCAAAAGCGTGTATGTGCTTGATGTGTAAAATGGCGTATGTGCAGAAATATAAAAATTCATTATTCTTCATATAAATGGCTATATGAAAGTGTAAGTATATGGCGTTTGTGCATAACCGCGTATGTACTTCATTTAAGAAATGGCTTATGTGCAAAAGCATCAGATCTCAATGTTTTGCATAAAAATGAATAAGTATAATATCTAAGTGTTTTTCCTTGTGTAAAACAACGTAACTCGGTGGGGTTTGCAAAACGGCTTATGTGTAAAGGTATAAAATTTCAAACAGCTCGTACTTCATTTGAGCTTATGTATAAATGTTGTGAGGGCTCTGAGCCTTCGGATTGGAGTCCTCACAATTTTCTGCGCAAGCACTTATTGTAAATTAATGGAATATTTGAGAATTTTTTTCAGTTTTGATTTGTTGTACTAGAATGACTTGGGGACCAAGGGCTGTAGTTTCGTTTTAACCTTGTTTAACTCGTCATCCTGCCTAACTACGGAAATTCTGTTCTCCCCAAGGAAAAGTGATTTTAATCAGTAAAGAATTGAATTTTGCCAAATCTAGAGCTGATGCCGCGATAGTCGGATGCACTCTAACATAAGGTATTGCCTTCAAATACGTACAAGTAATTAGCGAAACTATTTCCTACAGGGATGCTCTTCGAGGCAGTCACGCATAATTTTTTCGTTCTTCCGCATCTTAGGGTCATGACCAGTTGATGAACAACATTCTTAATGCGCAATAAGTCGTTCAACATGGGATCGGTTTAAAATGCTTTTAGTCTTTAATTGCAGCGAACGATACTTTAAAAGGGAAGCCACTCTAATTTTCAAACGTTAATGTAGAAAACTGTATGGAGTTTTCGAAAACAGTCAGCTTTTAAACTTGATTTCCCAAATTTTTTTTTTTTGCCACATTCATGTTTCTTTGCAAGCGAGTGACGATATGTAACTTTTTTATTGAATTGGTCAACTTTAAACATTTGTGCTCTTCGTTATATCCTCAATAAAGATATCAATTGAAATTTATACATATCATGCGCCATGTGGTATTCATATGCCATTCATTCACAGAACGGCCAACCGCCATTCACGTAAGTGCAGTCGAGAGCAGATAAACCACTACGCCAGCCGCAAGTTTCACACCCAACTGGTATTCTTTACGAACAAATTTCATATTACAGGCACAATATACAATCACAACTACATTCATACAGGATTCATATTCGCAAGCTATGTGAGCTTGTGACCTGTGAACAAGGACGATGGCAGATACCAAAGAAGTGAATGGCCATGACATTGTGTAAATAAAGTTACAAAGCTGAGAAAAGATTTGGCTGCTCCCACGGTGAACAGCATCTTCCTCGTACAATAGGAGAATACCAAACATTTCTGTGAACTCAACTGTGTTAAATGGTCAGTGGTGAATGATGAGGTGGCTTCTACATGTGCAGCATCAGTGAATGATATTCTTCACGAATTCCAAAAAACGGCGATTGTACAACTTAAAAAATTTAAGATGAATCACAATTAATGATTGAAGAGAGACTTAAAGAGAATTTAATAATCGAACTAAGAAAATTCTAGCTTTAGTTAAATTGGTATTGGAATCTTTATATTTTAATTTATTTACTAACAGACCCAGCAGTGCAGTCACTGCACTTGAAACATTTGGCTCCTCTTCTTATCATATTTCATTCCTTTTTTCTCTGGCACTTCATTTCTCTTATTAGCTTCTTCTTTTTCAACTCCCAGGCCAATTTTTTCCTTTTTTCCCTCTAATTCCATCTTTGTATCCGTTGAGCCATTTTTGAGATAACCGCGAAAAATATTGGAAGAAGCTTCCCTCCAGGTAAACCAGTGCTATAGAGCAGTAAGTTTTGGTATAAAAAGGGCAAGTTTTAAGTAATTATAGATTACCGTTGATCTCTGGCGATTTTCTTTCCTCAAGTGACTCTGTTTTGTTTTTTAAGAAAGGTAATTAAAATGTGGTTCGAGCGCAGCTACGGTGGCGATTTAGGCAGATTATGACTTCGAACGTTGTGAGGAGTTAAGTGTTTTGTTAGGGGAATCCAGCCCTCCTCTTCAAAATCATGTAAGTGAGCTAAAATATGCTTTTGAGTATTTGACTTTTTTAAGTCTTTTTCGTAGACTCCCTATCTGCTTTTAGGATTTTAGGATTACACATAGTCCTCCAAGAATCGGGGCTTAAAGTTCATATGGCATATTATTTCGACATCTATAACTCAAGAAAATGAAAAAACTCTAAAAAAGGACAACAAGAACCATTAACTTTTCTCCAGTAAACGTCAAACCCCACGTAAAGCAAATAAACATCTTTTGGAAATTCAGCTTACTTCATGTATGACAAAGTCACATAAATAATTCTGCTAAAGCACTCCGCCATCGTTGCCAAATTACTGTTAGTCATATTCCGCGACATAAAAAGTTGATGGGTATATTCAGTTCCACTTTGACACCTAGGCTATTTCGCCCTCCCAGCAAATATAAACAATTTGCACAAAGTTTTCCGGCAGCAATTGACTAGAGAATCCTTTCGCTGGGCCGCTGGCTTTCAAGAACAAAATAAAACTAAAAACAACAAGATGCCGACAAACAGGCGACAAATAACAAGGATAACGTGGGCTCACGCACCTGCAATCGCACTAGTGCATCTAAAATGTCCGGCGTTTGGGTCAGATAAATACTCAACTTGTGGTGGCAAACTTTGGGGGTACAGCCGCGTCCTATACTTTTTAGTGATGCAGATGCTGTTGGGGTGACTGCTGCCGCTGCTACAACTACTGCCGTTACTCATTCAGGATATTTTTTTTTTGGAAAGTGTAACGCTAAAGTTTAGATTTTATTTTCATTTTATGTACTTCACCAGAGACTAACTTCTTTTGTTGATTTTGCCTTGGCTTCTTGTGAAAGTTTTCGAATCTACTTTTTGGATTTTTTTTTATTTAACTAAATGTTTGCACTTTCTGTAGTATTGTTCGCACATTTGCTATTGTATTTGTTGTAGTATTTGTTTCAACTCAGTGCAGCTAATTAAATAACAAATTGTTAGCATTTACTTTGAAATTCCTACACTTACACGAACTTACATTGGTGGGGCAAATCGTTCTGCTTTCATTTCGCTTACCTTCATACACGTGTGTGTGTGTGTTTGTACGTGGATGTCTATGAAAAGGGGATTGCACTGAGATTTCATTAATTCACTATTGCATTGTTTATTCATTTTAGTTAAACAAAATATTTTATTAAATTGCTCTCTTTTAAAGATTAAAGCAAGTTCATTTCGTGATGAGATTTTTAAATTGCATACTTAAAGGCGTCGATTAAGCGTTCTTTTTTCTTAGTGGGTGAGCAACAATTACCACCTGCCAGCCGAAAGCGGTTCTCTTCATGCCAATTCATTACAGCAACGGTATTGGCACAGTCCGTTCTGATTACGAACCCAGCTACGGCTCACCGCACTGCCTAACCGCGTTTCCGCACACCGAAGGCATAAACGACTGCTTCATTCTCTTTGTATTACTATTTGCAGTTCCATTGTTGCATGAGGTGACGGCTGGGCGCTGTACTGCGGAGGAGAAGAGATGTATTGACTGCATGAGAGCGTTGAGTTTATTTAGTTTGCACTTTAAAAAGTGCAATAACGGACACTAAATGCTAGAAGTGTACCGTTAAGTATGACAAGGTGGCTGGAATGGAGCAGTGCGAGCGTTCTTTTGAGTAACAAAACTTCTTCTCCTTTAATTGCTCAGAATAGTTGGCTTAAAATTATTCTAAATGATGTAAAAGCGAAAGTTAAATATAATTTTTTAGTACTGCAGAAAATACCTAATGCAGCAGTTTTTGGAAAATTTACTACGCGAAATGAGAAACATAAACCTGGTTTTAAATTCTGATTTAGATTTTTTAGTATCAAAAAATTAAACAGTTTTTATATCGCACTTAAGTGAAATATCTATTATTAGTAGGGTGTTTAATTTAATTTACAGGTAAGTCTATTGATAGTAATAATACATTAACTCTAGATATTCAATAGTTCCCTTTTTTAGGAATTTATTTTAGAAAATTACACTGTACAACAGCCAAAACATCCCAGAGCGTTTCTCATCAGCTCCTGAAGCTTTTGGATGTTCTGAATCCGAAATCCCTAGGTATTTTGTCCAGAGAGTAGTTTGTTAAAGGTCGGAAGTAGTAAAAATAAAAAAAATAAAATTTGTTTTTCCTAATAACTCACTATACCAAAATTGTTTCACTAAAACTTCAATTTTGTTGTAGTGTTATCAAAAGCCTTTTTCGTTATAAATTTAGCCAGATTGGAGATTGATAAGACTGATTTGACACCTGATATGATATTAAAAGCTTTATAGATTTGCCCTTACATATGTACATATGTTTGTAGGTTAAGATACATATGTATATGGACACATTGCAAAAACTGTTTCATATCTGCAAACACACATTTTATTCATTTAAAAAAGCCAAATAATGAAAGCATAAGTCAGCTTTAATTCAACTAACATCGACCAAATGGTTCGACGTGTTAAGACCAGAGGGAGCTATGGATGATGTATTGCAACTATAGGAATGTGTATTTACGTTGAAACGTGATGGCGGTTCATTCATAAAATGCAACATCAATGGGTTAGCACTTTTTCATGTTAACAATTTTGGCAACAACTTCAGCTTGCTCCACCCCCCCGGGGCTGACTAAGGTGATTTGTGAAGGGCGACGTCAATTCAAACGTGACTCGAATATGCTATCATACTGGCATACATTCAAACATCATAGTATACATATTAGAGGGTATCACCATAAAAAAGTCGGCCGTACCTCCCCTCATATGAAGTGTTTTTGAAAAACATTTTAAAAAAAAAAAATTTTTATTTTTTTTCTGGCAACCCTAGATGTCGCCCAGTTATATTTTTCTTCATATCTTTGGCATTTGTTATCGGATTTTAAAGTGTGACACATCATTTTTTTTCCTCAAAGAGGAGGGTTTTCTCAACAACGTTCATTGAGCTCTTGCGTTTCGTTGTGGTACTTACCCACCATATCTCAGTTTCAACGACCTTATGTCAGTTAATTAAAGACCGTAAAAGATTTACAATTTTTACGGTCTTCAATTTACTGTTATTAGATTGGTACATTAGGGCGGTAGCAACTGAGATATGGTGGGTAGGTACCACAACGGAGCGCCTGAGATCAAGGACACTCCCTGAGACAAAAAAATTGGTGTATCACACTTTAAAATCCGACGATAAATGCCGAAGATATGAAGAAAAATGCAATTGGGTGACATCTAGGGTTGCCAGAAAAAAATTAATTTTTTTTAAAATGTTTTTCAAAAACACTTCATATGAGGGAAGGTGCGGCCAACTTTTTTTTTTGCCTGTAAGGCGAGACGCTCTAATACATATGTATATACAAACTGCCAAATACGCTCCTATACAAGCATGAGATATGAGAAAAAATCTTCTCGCGTCAAACTTTGTGGGTTTTTTTAAATACCTATGGGTAGGGGCGCACAACTGTACAACTGTACCAACAAACACACATATTTATATAAATACCTTCATACGTACATACAAATATTTGTTTATGCATGCAAAGGTGAACTGGTATTACGAAAGAAGGGACGTGTAAGCGCGCTGAGGTGTGAACGTGGTCGCTTGCTTTTGTGAAGCTTTCATGCATTCCATCAATGCCACTGGCTTTCTAAACATCAGAGCTTGACTGTGTTTTTAAATTTTTATGCATTACGCTGATCCCTGCAAACTAAACTCAAGCCCGCATATTTCCAAAGCATCATTTATTTGTAGCTTCTTTTTTACCACGCTTTTATTAGGTTCACTTGTATGTTTGATTGTTTGTTTGTTTGTTTGTCTCTTTTTTTGTTTGCTTGTTTGCTTGTATGTATGTGACTCTCGTTCGGTCTAAGCCCCAGTGGCCCAAAAACCGTAAAATGTCCCTACAATATTGGTTATCAAACGAAAGGGGAAGGCCCCAGGGTTCATTTGGACTTCGATATATTTCGATAAATTTATCGATAACAGAGTTATCGGTCAAAATGTTAATGCCAAAAAACCTTAATATTTTCCTACAATATGGGTACCAAACGAAAGGGGAAGGTCCCAGGTTTCATTTGGACAGCGACATATTTCGATAAATTGATCGATAACTGAGTTATCGGTCAAAATGTGAATGCCCAAGAACCTTAATATTTTCCTACAATATGGGTATCACACGAAAGGGGAAGGTCCCAGGTTTCATTTGGACAGCGACAAATTTCGATAAATTTATCGATAACTGAGTTATCGGTCAAAATGTGAATGCCCAAAAACCTTAATATTTTCCTACAATATGGGTACCAAACGAAAGGGGAAGGTCCCAGGTTTCATTTGGATTTCGATATATTTCCATAAATTTATCGATAATTTCATAGGACACTTGACTAAAAAGTAAAAAATAAATATAATTTAAAAAAAACTAAAACTCACGCTTTTAGAGAGTATTGAACTAAAAAGTTGAAAATAATTTTAAAACCCCTACACAGTAGTATTGTGGAAAAAGCGTGGTCCGCTTTGTGCCATAATTTTGGTATATCGAGCGCAAGACGTTTTCCCACATAATGCTAGTTTTTTTACTACGCTTTCATTAACTTTACTTGTACATATGTACATTCATATATATGTTTGCTTGCTTGTATGTAGCTCCACTTCAGTCTGTCATTTGGACTTCAGACTGTCCCAAAAAACCTTGAAGTATGCCTTCAATATGGGTATCAAACGAAAGGGAAGGTCCACAGGTTTCTATTGGACTTTGGAATATTTCGACATATTTATCGATAACTGAGTTATCGGTCAAAATGAGATTGTACAATAATATTGAAAATTGCCTACAATATGGGTATCAAACGCAAGTGGAGGCCCAGAGGTTTCGTTTTGACTGCGGTATACTTCGATATATTTATCGATTACTTCATAACACATTTAACTAAAAAGTAAAAAATAAATATAGTTTAAAAAGTGAAAACACACGCTTTTAAAGAATATTGCACTAAAAAGGTAAAAATAAATTAAATATAAAACGAAGATTATGGAACAAAGTGGACCACGCTTTTTCCACAATACTTCTGTGTAGGGTTTTCAAAATTATTTTCAACTTTTTAGTCCAATACTCTCTAAAAGCGTGAGTTTTAGTTTTTTTAAACTATATTTATCATTAGGTTAGGTTAGGTTCAAGTGGCTGGTATTAAAAGGCCCGTTGTGATACCACCAACACTAAGAAAATCAGTTCCGGGACCCTGCCATATGGAAAATCCCGATATTCTTTTTTATTATATTATGCATATACTGGCATCGACTTCCGTTCAAACCAACATCAAAAAATTATTTAGAAAAAGCAATTTGTAAACGCGGTCGCCCCTCAGCAGTGGTTTGGCACACTCTCCGAGTGTACTTCTGCCATGAAAAGCTTCTCAGCAAAAATTCATTTGCTTTGCAGATGCCGTTCGGAGTCGGCAAGAAACTGTAGGTCCACCAATTTGTAGGGAAAAATTGAAAAGCAGCACACAACAAATTGGAAGAGAAACTCGGCACAAAAATCTCGTCAGAGGTTAACTGATAACCTGTTGGTATATCGCCGCCATACTTTTTTTCTGCACATATTCGTAAGTCGATGACAAACATGTAACAATTTTTCGCGGTCAACGTGAGTAGGGTAACGTGAGAGGCTTGATGTAACATCATTTGTAACCCATTTTTGGTTTAGGTTTCGATACATGTAGTATGTTTGTATTAGACTGTCCCAAAATTTCAAAGTTATTTTATTTAAACGTATACCCCCTAATTTTGACCATTATGCATCAAAAAGTATCCTGACAAAGTTTTATGCAATTCGGACCACGGCAACCCGTGCCGACTTGCAGTTGAATTTATCAGTCAAATCATATGGCATTCCACTGCGTTTCGCTAATTTAATGAATTATGTACTCGTTTTTTTTTTCAAATTGCTGTATCGTTACTTTTTCTCTACCAGATGCTCAGAATATCCTTTAAGGGATCAAAGTTGTAGGGCCTCCCGAAAATGTTCAACAAACTGTGGATATGTGGTTACTAATGGAAGTAATGTCCTTTAAAATTATTATCCTTCAACTTTTCTATGTGTTTTAAAAAATTGTATTGTAATAAGAGTTGTGAAAATGTGTATACAAATATTTAAGGATGCAAAGGAGATGTGCAGGACATATGTACCCGAAAATCGAATTTACAATATGAGTGCCAAATGAAAGGTGTTCATGAGGGCATGAAAGTAGTGTAAGTTTTATTTCGATATCTCAACCCGTTTCGGAGATATTGGTCGATACTACAATTTACTTGTTCTTCTCATATGCAAGTATGAAAAGACCAGGTAAATGTTACTCATCCGCCATGTAGGACATATAAAAAGTGCACTATAATTGCAAAGTTTCAAGATGTGATCAGATATTTTTGATAGAAAACATATTGTTACGCAATCTACTAAAACACTTTTGAAATTCCAAAGTCCTTTTCTAGTGAATACGTTTTTTCAATATCCTTGCAAATAATCATTTAATCCTTTTAAAAGTTCAAAGGTAGACATTTGTTGCACAGTCTTTTAAAAAGTTTAACTCAAAGTCGGCACGGGTTGCCGTTATGCTAGAACAATACAAATTCGCACACATGTTATTTAGGTTAAAACGAATTGATATAGGGGGTATGCATATCAAATTTCGAACCTTCAGTTTTTTCCATACATTTTTAGGACAGTCTAGTATGTAAATTCGATTTTGTTGGTTTGTCTGTGACTTGGGTGCTATATTCACCAATATAAACAAATAAATACGTACTTATTTAGTCCCATAACATCCTAATATTCATAACTATCAACTACATATGTACATAGGCAGATACATTCATTGGTACGTCACGTGAACATTTTTGAATGCCTTTAGACGACGTAATCCAATTAGGGTTATCTATGATCATTAGGACACTTTACAATTGTATAGTTAGATAACTAGCATTTCAACTTGCTAGCGTTTTGGCGTTGCACAATAATGACATTATGTTTTATCGTTTGGAACAACATCGCTAATCGGCTATCAACTAATAAATACCTGAAAAGATGTCATACGTGTCGTATACGCAACAAAATAATTTCACCAGTACCGTGGTTCACAGATCAGTTTTGATAATAAGATAGGACTCGCTAAGTCTAGCAACGTGCCCTATGCCATCTTATTCGAAAAAAATTCATAACTTCTCTCAGTTAAAAAAGTTATTTTTTATCATGTCTACTCGAGGTTTTTTAAAAGAGAACAAAAACAACTGGGCCACATTGAAAGTAATTAACTTTTTTGTGCCACGTAACTTGTAAACTAAACTGGCTAAACAAATATTTCAGTTTTCAGAATTGCTACAAAAGTTTAAGTTTCTTTCGCTGATTTAAGGAATACACCGCTTTTACCAAAACTTAAAAACCTATGCCGCTTTACAGCATTTCAAGAGGCATCAAAAAACATTTATGCAATGAGCGTCTGTGTGTAGGTATGACCAAGGTTGTGTTTCCTGACGCACATAATTTGTGCGCCCATTTATTTTCGACTTGGCAGCACTGATTGCACTATTTCACCCGTAACCGAGGTGGAAACATTTTGAGCGCGCATCTTTTCCATTTACAACCAACAACGCATTTTTTGTTCGTGTGCGCATCCCGCAGCAAATTCCATTATTATTTTAGTTATGTATAATCATGGTTACAAAGGTAATCGACGGTGTGTACGTGGCTACATTTCCGTCAGCACTAAGCACACAGACTAACAAATATAGTTTCATATTTACATTCACATAAACGAATGCTCGTAGATATTTAGGAAATCAGCGGTGAAACAGTTCACGCGCGCATTTTACAAAATCTCTTCAAATATGCATCCGGATGCGAAGTAAAAGCGTGAATGAAGTTTAAAATTAGTTTTCTAGGGAGCTTAAAGTGAATTTAATTATTTTGGTGCAACACCTAACAACAAAAGCACTTTATTTAATGAAGGTGGCGAGAGAAATGAGATGTTTTGGATTTTTCGTCGAACATATTTATATTTTTATATTAACTTCTCTCTCGTCTTTTGAGGTTAAAAGGTTAAGAATATGCCCGAGGTAGGCATACTGGCCGTAAAAGGCGGATAATATGCACAAAGGTAATGCCGTGCAACTCGTTGTTGATCTTAGGATACGATGCCTCCCACCTCTCATTACCCATCTTGTCCTTCCTTACGCAAGGAATGGTGACATGACCTCAGGATGACGAGAAAAGTTGATTTAGCCATGTCCGTCTGTCCGTCTGTCTGTCTGTCTGTTTGAACGCAAACTAGTCCCTCAGTTTTTGAGATATTTGGCTGAAATTTGGTATGCGGCCACCATTTTCCAATATAGGAATCATTTGTCGGAACCAGCAAGATCAGCCCGAATTTCGTAGCTGTTGCTATTTTAGAATGTGGAATGTGGATGTTAAAAATCAATGAGATTGTATTGGTCCAACACAATCGCCCCCATATAATCGATAGTTCCGATAATTTCGGTATGAGCTAAAGTTAAATTCACACAGGCTGTGCTGGGATCAAACAGTGAAAATCGTGACGCTAATTCAGGAAAGGTATTTAGCCTTCGGCACAGCCGAAGACAGCTTTCCTTACTTGTTTTAATTTATTTTATTCTTAAAACTTTTCGGTTTAAAATTAAAACCTTTTCAGTCTACAGTTTTTGTTTTATTTTTATTCTTTTTTTAAAGCTTATTCAAGATTGAATTTTTATTTATTTTATGTGCGTGTGTAGCTCAGTGGTAGAGCGTACGGGCATGATGTGGAGAGTCTTGGTTCGAATCCCTGCCAACGGGGCATAAAATTATTTTTTCTTTAAAAAATTGTTAGGACGTTTCTAGTTTAAAGTGGAGACTCCATTAATTTAGCCAATTTTCTTGAAAATTGGTGTACATTAAATTTGAAACCAATTTTGATTTGGTCTTATATGTAGTTCAAAAAAGTTTCAAATTTAGGCTCAAATTTTTAATCCTCTTAATCTAGCGCATCTTAAAAAAAGAATATTATATAAAGCAAATTATTCTTTGTGGCAAGAAGTTAAGCATACCATAGTCTCGTATACATAATTGCACGAAATGGATTTCCTGGTCAAACAACAATCATAAAGAAACGCGAATAACATTATCTAATTGCCTCAAAACAACAGAGAATATTACGACACGAAGTGAATCTCACCTACCTGACTTCATGCCCCAACACGTTCCGGAATTATTTGTGCTACATTTTGCTTTCCGCCCTTTTTCAGAATGCGTAAAAAAAAAATTTAAGAGAAGAAATAGCGAAAGTTGCATCAACACCCTCACGTTCGCTCATCTGCTTTGCATAAAAGTCACGAATGAAAGTTTGGCGTTGGAGTTGTTGCCAGCTTAAATACAAAAACAACAAAACGGAATTAAAAACTAGTTTACAGTTTGCTAAGAGCGACATTCAAGAACACATAACATTAGAAAAATTTAATTTAGAACGCAGAAGGATTTGCCAAAACCAATTACAACATCGCTGTATAAAAACAAACAAAAAAGTGGTAGAAGAGCGTTGTTTTCGGCTGTGACGCAGGCTTTATATCCACGGCCGCCGGGATATGGCTATGGCTCGGTGTTTCAGTGCAAGTTTAAACCACAGACAAAGTTGAATAGAGTTTATCTCATACAAATTGGCCGTTTAAACTCGCACTGAAGCTTAAACTTGCACTGAAAAACCGGGCCTAAGTCATATACCTTATCGTCCCGCTAGTGAAGGGCTCAGAATTTACCTGAGGTACTAACGTGGCATTTATGGTTGTTCGACCGGCTTGCCACCGCTCCTTACCCAACAAACTACCATCTACATAACATAAAGTAGCATATCGGATATTTTCAGGTAAAGGACTGTTTGTCAACAAGGTGGGTCCAGCTCTTTTTCTCATACTTACAAACATCGGACCAAAGTTATAAAGTGCGCAATTTCATGTTCAAAAAAAGTATAGCAATGGCCCTAAACTAATTACGTGCGGCTCTAACACCTTCGTTGTTTGTCAAGCTTATTACCATTTTTCGCGTTAACCCAAAAGTAAACAGTGACTAGAAGGGACGTATTCGGCTGGGCAGGAGAAACAACGAGCCACCGAAAGCGTACACAATAAAGTAAGGAGCTCAAAGGAAATGGCCAAAACCAGTCTTTTGCAAATTATGTTTGTGCGTGTACACAATCACAACGACAACTACACCTTGTATATAATATGTAATAGTGAAGCAATACAAGTATGGTGTGAACAGCTGAGCATGACGAACGAGCATGGCAGTCAATTTATTTGATTTGGGTCACTAACCAAGCGGCGTTATTGTGTCACGCTGTCGGACAGAGTATACTTAATTATATACATACGAACAGGGTTCGAAAATGCTTAAAAATTTTTAAAGCACAGTATTATTTTTTGCTTTTGCTTGAAAAAAAAAATACCGAAGCTCAGCAGCAGCACGGAAAATGCTGATAAGTAAACGATCGATTGCTCTTGCTTGCTTTTTGAAAATTTAAAAGCACAAACAAAAGCAATCGAGACGTTTTCGATATTTGGTGGTTGATGCTGCTGCCAAGTCTGAAAAGCGAAATTCTTAGCAGCAGTAAAGTTATAATTAATTCATTCTACATATTGTCGGAAAAAGTACAAAACCGCACATCCCACTTCTGCAAAAGCGCACATTCGTCATTTCTGGCAAAAATTAGATTTGCCTACCAGGGCTTCTGGGTACCCGGCCGGATCCATTCATAAGTAACAAAAAAGTAGGGGTTTGTGCAAAAGAATGTAAAAAAACGACATTTGAATTCATATTGCTTCTGCTTTTTTCATTTTCGATCAGCAAGCATCAGCAATCGTCGTTTGCTTCGAAGCATTGCTCATGCTGCTGCTTTTGCTATTGATTTTTTTCAAGCAGAAGCAAAAGCAAACATGCTGCTTTTCAAGCATTACAAATTCCAAAGCACAGCATCAGCAAATTGTCTGTGCTTTTGCTAATACTGCTTAAGCATTTTGAACCCTGCATACGAACATGCTTCGTAGTAGATGGAATAAATTGGTGTGTGTACATTAGACTGGCCGTAAATATTTGTTTTGGAAATCCTTAAATTTTTCGCGTCTTAAAATATGTGGTTAGGAGTCAAAACAAACCATGTAAATTTTCAGCACGATCCGATGATGCCTTAACGTGCCGAGTTGAGCTCAAAGTTCCGGTACCCCTATGGAGACCAAAAAAAAAATGTTTTTCTTTTTATCTAATACCTAAAATCGATAATACTATAGTCGAAGGTATCACATATAAAATTTGGTTTCGATCGGAGGCCGTTAAGGCGTGTCACACGGGGATCAAAGTTGATGTTACCTTATACGTTTTATTTTTTGAGTCTGCATAGGGCAATCTGCAGTTTGATCCTCGTGTTTCACGCCTTAACGGCCTCCGATCGAATTAAAATTTGATATGTGATATCTTCGACTATAGTATTATCGATTTTAAGAATTAGATAAAAAGAAAAAAAATTATTTTTTTGGTCTCCATAGGGGTACCGGAACTTTGAGCTCAACTCGGCACGTTTTAGCTTCATCTGATCGGGCGAAATTTTATACCATGTTTATTTTACTGCTGACCACATGTTTTTCGAGGCGAAAATTTCAGGATTTTAAATTTTTAATTTTCTTCATACAAGCTGTGGCCAGTCTAGTGTAAATAAGTTCATATGAATGAGATCTTAATAAAATAAATGTTAATCAAACAACAAGTTTTACGTTAACTTAAAGATAACTAAAGAGCACTTCCAGGTAGCCGAAAATTTTATTGACCTTATAGCCCACACTTTTAAATTACAATGTACTAGATTCAAAACCTTGAATACCCTTCCATATTTAAAGGTAGGAGACTCAGAAAATTGGTCACACAAATGTGAATACACAGTTTCTCAGAACCACTTTATGAAGTTTTACACCTCAGAAGACGATATCTTCATGCGTATTCATATGCAAACATGTCGAACCATCTGTTCCGCGAAATAAATTCTTTAAATCAACTTAGACACACCTACACACATATGTATATAAACAACAAAAAAAAAAAAAAAGTATAAACTCCCTAACTAACAAATCTGCAAAGCAAAATTAGGGCGAAATTTGTAATAAAACAAATATCAAAAGTGGAAGAGCAAGGCCAAGAGGATGAGAGCTAAGCAGCAGAGGTGAAATTTTTCCTCAATGCTGTAAAGTATGCATTACCGTAGTTTATCTTGCTGCTCGCTCTTCTGGTGTGTTATTGAACAAATCTTATAATCTGAACAAGCTTGGATGTCAAAGCAATAACAACAACATAAGTGCAACTTATAAAAGCAAATAGAAAAAATTTTTAAAGGTCATATGCTTGTATAAAAAATTGCCAACAACATCTCCCTAAAGTTAAGTGCGAAGGGCAAAACGAGAGAGTGAAAATAAATGTGAGAACTTATGTATTAGAAATACAATGTTGAATGTGATGAATACATAAGTGGCAACAAGAGATATGCACGTGCCTAGTTTATACGAACATAAAGCCGAATTATTTCAAAACGAGTTTTTTAAGACACATTTCAAAATCCCTTTGAATTAAAACGCAAAAAGTTTTCAAGTGGATTCGAAAACTCGTTTATATGTTAATGTGTTTTGAAATGAAACGAGTTGGAATGAAGCGTTTTTTGTATTCGTGTAAACTTGGTAACAGTTACCTTACATTCTTATGTTTTATATTAAAAAATTGTTTATGTGCATCTTCTCAAATGTTTACAAATTACCATTATTTGATAATCCTAGTAGTATTTACAATATGTTGGGACCCCGACAGAGCACACTGAAAGTTAACAGAGAGCCTATTAGGCACCACCTAAAAAGAGGAGCATCCTCATAAAAATGTGTAACGTCGCTAATTGGTAATGAGTAATCACTGAAGCCTTTATTTAGTTTAGGGGTACCGTATCTCATCCCAATCCACATTTGATTCCCAAGTGCAAATAAATGACTGATTGTATTTAATACCAAAGACATCTAACCTTGTCTTGCTTAATTTATTGACGCTTAACCGCCTAGGCGATTTTGGCCGTTTCGTATCAAAGCACGCCAGTCATTCCTCTTTAGCGATATCTGAGGCCTATTGGAAATTCCAAGGAGTTTCAAGCCATCCTCCACTTGTTGTTTCCATCTCAGTCGAGGCCTCCTTCTTCCTCTGCTGCCAAATTCGGGTGTCGATAGGAAAACCTTCTGTGCTGGAGCTTCCTTGTCTCATCTTCTCTTGACACTGTCCATGATTCCGAGCCGTACATCAGGACTGGTGGTTAAGGCCAATTATATCAATATCATTGGCATACGCCAGCGATTTCTCGCTCTTGTAAAATATTATACCATTGCGGCTTAGCTCTGCTCGAATTATGTTCTCCAGCATCTGGTTGAAGAAATCACACGAAATGGATTCGCCCCGTCTGAAGCCTCGTTTGGTTTCAAATGGCTCAGAGAGGTCCTTCCAGATTCTGACGGAGCTGTTGGTACTGCTCAATGTCATTTGACAAAGCCGTATAAGCTTTGCAGGGAAGTCAAATTCAGACATGGCGGCATACAGGCAACTCTTTTTTACGCTGTCAAAAGCGGCTTTAAAATCAACAGAGATGGTGTGTGTCCATTCTTTTATCAAGGGTCTTCTCCATGATTTGGAGTATCGTGAAAATCTGGTCGATGGTAGACTTACCAGGTCTAGAGCCACACTGATAAGGTCCAATCTTTTTGTCTACGATGGGCATCAGTTTTTCACACAATACGCCAGAGCAGAGCACCCTCGTCTGCACTCGTCTAACCATATTCTGCATAATAGCTGATGCATGCTTTTTACCAGCTCTTTGCCTCCGTGCTTTAATAGCTCGACGGGCAGTCCGTCTTTTCCAGGCGCTGTGTTGTTTTTGAGCCGGGATATAGCTATCCTTCCTTCATCCTAGTCAGGTTGTGGGACGACTTTTCCATCGTCAGGGATTGGGGTATCGGGTTCGACGTCTCACTCGCAATTTAGCAGTGACGACAAGTGCTTCCTCCATAATTTAAGTACACTCTGTACGTCGGTTACCTGGTCGCCATTATTGTCCTTACAGGAATTTGTCCCGGTCTTAAAACCTTAGGTCCTCCGCCGGATCTTTTCATAAAATTGTCGGGCTCCTAGTTCCGTTGGGCGATGTTATATCGTGGAGACTAAATTTTCCAACTGTAGGACCAAAGACTCCTTCCTTGCCCACCTTGGCACTAGCACGATTTTGATATCATGTTGGGGGCAGCGATTATAGGTATGTTCAAGTTTATGGTAGAAGGAGTCCTTATCTGCGTCGTCCTTCTCCTCAGTTATGTGCAGATAAATTCTATGTTGTAAAACCTTGCCTTGATGCGGATCGCAGCGAGACGCTCGTCCACCAGGGTGAACGCTAGTACCTGGCGGCGAAGTCTCTTTCCCACCACGATTCCTACACCACGCGATTTTCCGCGTGTCTGGCCACTGTAGTATACGTCACAAGGTCCGATAGTCGTCTTTCCTTGTCCCGTCCCTCACATTTCCTGCAGGGCGATGATGTCAGCCTTTGCGTTAACGAGGACATCAACCAGTCGGGCAGCGGTACCTTCCCTGGAAAGGGTCCGGACATTCCAGGTCCATTCCCTAATATCCTTCTCATTGTCTCTAGTTCGTTTTGCCGGGTCGTCAACATTAAAGGATTTCTCATCTGAGGCTTTGTTTTCTTTTTCATTGGAGTAAATTTTTTACGTGACGGGGTTTTGAGTCAAAATATTCACACATTTGAATCGTCTATTTTCAAAACCGGCTATATCCACTCAATTCGTTTGTGAGAAGGCCCGGTTTGAAAATAGACGATTCATTAATATAGCGAGCCGATTGCTATAAGACAGACACCCGCTTGCAGTCGCACCATATGGTGAACAGACGCTGCGAAACAAGAAATCGGTGAGCCCTTAAACCGAATATGTTAGAGAGGCCCCACCGGTGTCCCGTCTCTTTCTGCCGCGAGCATAAGTAGTTCACGTTGCCCAGAGTGCACGAACGTGGACGCAAGTGTCGGGATTGAGCAAGGTCGCACAGTTGGAGCTGTTTGGCTAACTATTACACTCCTATACCAAAGGCATGATTATATATATTCAATCTCCTATTATATTATTCGGTAAAATTAAATGAAATTTCCTTTATGTGGTTTTCCAACATATTTCTGTTCGCCACATTACCCATTTTAAATTATACACTTAACCATTGTTTTTATCTCAGTTGAATATTTTTTGTGTTGTGTTCTATCCAATTTTCTGTTATCACATAGTACAACTCGCCTACTAATTGCTATCAGCCAGACCTGGTCGAGCTCAGCACGCACGACCCTTGTCAAGCCAGGTGTGCAGGTGATGAAAATATCTCGCATAATATTCACTTAAGTTCTGTTATGTTTTAAATTCATTCAGATCACGTTACAATTTAATATTTGCCATTCAACACATTGTGTTTTACGAAAAATTCGAACACACGTATTACTACAAGGGCAGTCTTAGCTCGCCAGGATGTACCCTGTAGGAAAGCTGAAACTTGTCACACACGAAATTGTTGTTTCTTTCTGCGTGCAAACAGTCATACCTCCATTGTAGAGCTGAAGTTTTACCAGTGTTAAATTTTTAGAATTTCCTGCCAGAAGCATGGGTACTCATATTTGTCGATTAACGGTACGGCGGGCGCCGTGGTGTAGTGGTTAAGTGTTCGGCCTTCTACACCAAGTCGTGGCGGATCAATGCGCGGCAAAAGTACCAACAAAAATTATTTACAAAAAGAATTTTTCTAAACGGGGTCGCCCCTCGGCAGTAGTTTGGTAAACTCTGCTATGCGAAACTTCTCAGCAAAAACTCATTTGCTTTGCAAGTGCCGTTCGGAGTCGACGAAAAACTCTAGGTCCCGCCAACTTGTAGGAAAAATAATAACCTGTTGGTATATCGCCGCCATTATTATTATTATTATTATTATTATTATTATTATTTTCATTAATTTAATTAACTAACTATTGAATGCTCTATAATTGACTCAAATCTAAGTTCCCAGGATAGCCCAAAATATATATATGTGGTATTTGTTTTATATTTCATATAAATAAAAGTTAAAATGGATATTTAAATTTACTTTAATAAAAATGAGAATCTTCGAATAAAATTAAAATCAACCGCCTCGTGCACGTCTTAAACTTCAACTCCTCGATTTCTGTTTTCAGATATTTTATGTTGCCTGTCATGTTGCTTTGACATATTTCACAGTGATGTTGCGATATATTTTTTGACATATTCGTTTAGAGCACAACCAATCAAATAATTTTCTGCTTTCCCAGAGGGAATCTTATTGCCTTCGTACTCTTCGTACAAACAAACCTATACACGCATAAATTCACACCTACAAATGTCTCACCTTTGAATTGCAACCCACGTAAAGTTGCCTGCCAACTGAAAAGTGTAAGTAACAGCGAAAAAACAGCGAAAAAAACACGAATGATTTCACTGCAATCGTTTTGAGCTGGGCATACACCTCAACCCATCGGATGTGCTGGGACTCAAAGCTACCACCAATCAATAAACTCAGACTCCTCCCACATTACACCCTCTGCTCATTTCCTAATTTTAAGTTGGCTCAGCATAGTTTTTGTTGTACTCGTTTGTTGTTGTATCGAAAAGGCAATGAAAATCACGTAGCAAATATTTAAAATTCTACATGCAGCATTATGAAATCAGAGAAAATGAATAGAACATACAAATACGAATTGGCTACACCAACCGCAACCTTACTATCTTATGTTTTTACAAAAATAAGGAATTTGAAAATTATAATTTTTTTTTTTTTTTTTTTCAAATTTAAAGTCACTTTTATTTTGCTTTGCTTATTTTATAAGTTTTTTAAGATAAGAAGATTACTATCAAACTCAAATAGAATTTGAATCCTCCCTTATCATTAGACACATAAATCATGAAGTAGCGGAGGTTACATTTGACCAAAATTCCTAATAAAATACATACGAAAATACCGCATTATTTTGAAAAGGTTAGTTAATAGTTAAACCAAAGAAAATTTTAAACTTGATTCTTGATCTTTAGATTTTGTTAAAATGACAAAATACCAAATTATTGAAATCGAGCAGGTATGCGGAGATATAGCCTTCTATTGAGCTTGTCCTACATCATTTTTTGAGGTAAAATTATCACCTGTTATATGCGACTATGTCATGACAGGATATAAAATTAAAAAAAATCAAATTCAACAAAGGTTTTTTGTCAACAACACACACATAGCATATAGTTGTACTTGTCCCATTGCTGGAGTGATTTTATATGACCAGTATGTGGTTTCTGGAATTATTTAACGAAGTTCGATCCATAAAAATCATTAATTTTGGCACAATTATTTGTTCAAAGTTTGTCAAAATCGGTGTTAACAACAATAACAAATATCGTTAAAAAGTTACAGAAACCGGGTGCAGTGGAGACATCGAGAAGGTTGGTAATGAGAGGTGAGAGGTCTCATTTTCGTATATCAACCAAAAATTTGCTCTACATTACCTTTTTTTGTCAACCCTACCGAGAAGTATATTTGTTGAAAAACTATACCTATCGTTCGTTCGAAAATACCTTTAATTTTCTACCCATATTGGCATATCTTGCTCAATATTTAAAAAAATTCAATTTCATATCTTGCGAAATATTAAAAAAATTAGATAAGTGGAACCCTGTAAACCAGCCGAAGTGGCCACGGCAAAGAAAACAATCTAAAAATAAAGCATAGTTTCTATAAGATTACATCGATTCTCCGGCAAATTTCCATTTCAGAAAATCTGCTACAGAGCTAGTACCTCTGTTTTTTTTTTTTTTTTTTGGAATAGATCATGTGACTTCAAAAGTTTTGCAGGATGTGTACGAATACAAGTATGTCTGAGTAGATAAGTGTTGGTGAGTGCATTAACATGGCCCAAATAGTTGCACACAAAATAAAACCGGAAGCAGCAAAGAAAGGCAATGTTTAACTAGAAGCCCTGCTAGGATTCATTTTACAAAAAACTCACCGCTTAGAACCATATTAGGAGTTTGTCGACTTAGCACAAAGAAACGAAAATGCCATAACAGCAGCACAACAACAACTACAAGTACTCTAATAGCTCTACTCGACTATCAGCAACTTCATCAGCCCAACAAAGCAACAGTCAGTGCATGTCATTAAACACTCAGCTCGAGAGGAAGCGTATAGCAAATCACTAACAAACAGCAAGATACACACACCGATGTTGCATTCTACTATTAGATGTGAGTAGTGAAGAAGAAAAATAAGAAAAGGAAATGCCTAAAGCTGAGCACAAAATGGGCATATGAAACTGGGCAGTGAAAATGGAGCCGGAAAGCCAAGCAGCAAAAACTACGAAAAGCATATGTGAACCTGAGTTTACGTTCAAGTGTTTGGCTGTTGTGTGTATGTTTGAAGTGGAAAATAAAAGATGGAAGATAGCCGAAGTGGAGAGCATAATAAAAAGGTATTATTTTAGTTGGTGAACGACAACCTGTGTGGGGTAGGCTTTACAGACGAAACAAACACGCACACATACATACATACACGCATACACACATGCAAGTAGGTAATGAGAAAAGTATGTCCTGTGGCATTCTTTGTTCTCAAATAAGTCTGCCTTCCGCTTTATATACGGACCAAGCAACACTTTCAAACCGAACGTCCTGCAACTGGCATCCGGGTCGTAGGGGCGTTGCCACGAAAGTTGCGTGTTGCTCACATAAAGCGTGTGGCAAATAATATTTGGCGGGGTATGGGCAAGTAAACTACTATCAGCGTTGAATAAAATAGCAACCCTGATGATTTTCCCATCCCACACAACTTCTTGGGATGGTACGGCTAAGTGCTGATGGGAAAAATGTTACCAACTCCACTTATTCGGATTCATCGTGTCGTGCCTGCATCCTAGCGATAGTTGAAAGTGTAATTTTTGTTTTTGTTGTGTTTCTTTTGATATATTTTGATTAAAAGAAAGGCCCAAGGGCGTTATAAAATATGCAGCCGACAGATGCTGGAGCATTAAAAAATAAAGAAAAGCGAAAAGTTCCCGGCACAACGAAGTACTACTATTTTATTGAATTTTTTTGTTTTAAGGGAAGGCCAAAGAATTTTTACGGCAATTTTAAGTTGCATAAGAAATTTGCGAAGCAGTTCATGGCAAGCCTTAAACGAATTTACAAGATTCTTTGCGATTACGGCAATCATGGCGATCACAAGGCAGACATAAATGTGCAAATGAGGTATGAATAATTAACAAAAAGGTCAAACAAGAGTTTGTGTAATTATTGTGCTGTTTGCTTTTTCAATTTATTATTAGTAAGCGAATCTATTTCTTTTGGTTTTTTTTTATTTTTTTTACAGAGTAGCGTTGATGCCTCCACTGTTACTCGAACATAGACAATCAAGACTCCAGAGTTTGTACCGGATTTTGGGGAATTTTTCTACATACGATGAACAATCATACAAAAAAATAAAAACATAAAAATGCCAGCGTTGGCGAGCTCTTACCAATAATCAATGTCAGTGAAGCTGTGTTTGTTTTTGTACTCTACAAATTGATGGGACCTACAGTTGTTTGCCGACTCCGAACGTCATCTTCAAAGCAAATGAATTTTTACTGAGAAGCTTTCCATGGCAGAAATAAACCTGCAGAATTTGCCAAGTCACTGCCGAGGGACGACCCCGTTTACTTGGTGTAGTAGGCCGATCACACTACCGCTACACCACGGCGGCCGCCACATTCTAAGAGTAATAATGCAATGATTTCTCGTATTTTTCTTGCGAATCTGGTTTGTTTTTGTGGGTCACAAAAGTGCCACATGATGTTGTTGTTGTTGTTGTAGAGCAACAGCGGCCCGAAAGAGCCACTACGTGGCGATGCCTGGATTACACCATTGGAGTGTAAACAAATTTTAAAACATTACTGTGAGAGCGTGAGGAATGATTCTAAGTCGGGTCCGTCTTTAGGAGTGACATTTCTTCCAAAAATAACAAAATTGTTACCAAAGTCATGAAATGGCCTTATTGCTAAACTGAATCTATGAGGTCAGTCTCTTATTTTCTCCTATGAAGAGTGCAAAAGGAATGCAAGTCCCGAAATAGTTTCAAGATGGGTTAAAATCATGGGTAGTATTCTTGCAAAACACCTTTTCGAATAATATCAGAGTTTCAACCCCATGCAAGTGCACGGGACTTTATATTCCACTACACAAATGCGATGGCAATTTCTGAGCATATTTTGCTACCAAAGTGCATATGTTTGTATGTATGTGTGTACAAATGTATGTCACTACTACATCAATAGACGCCACAAGCACCGCAGCATCAGCATTATTAAGTCTCGCTCAGCTGAAACAAAACGACCCCCAATCAACAACTACAAACAACTCATTTACTAGACACTAACAAGCAATTGTGCTGGGTCGTTCACTAAGTTGCTAGCAAATCATCAACAACAATATCAAATAAGAGTAATGCTGCAACACAGAGACACACATACATACATATGCAGCACAATATCGATGGCGCACAAAAGTAGCCAAATACAATCCAGAGCTTCGAACGTTGAATCGATTTCACAAAGTGCGTCAGAGTTCTACCGTAGCATACAGCGTAGATTTCCAAACTACCCATTTACTCTACAAACCACACATTTTGGCTGTCACGTGGATCTTGCCACTGCCATACTTCATTTCCATCGATTAATTCGAAAGCAACAAATTTTTGTTGCTAAAAGCAAGTTTTAAGGAACCCACAGAGGCAAATATTTACGCAGCTAAGCACACTAACACACCAATATAACTCACAGTTGGAATTTTTTAATCGCTCACTGAGTCACTGGGTTTGTATTAAATTTTTGTGTGTGCATTTCGCTTTTCATTCAGTTTTGATTTTTTTTTTCGAGCGTTCACTGGAGCACAAATTTAATTTTAGACTATTGAAATTACAATCCTTTTATCTGGAAAAGATCTGCATATTCGCTCAATCTGTCTCTGCCTACCAGTTCTACTTCCAAGGAGTGGTGTCGATATTTACCTTTCCACCCAAAGGAGTACATTTAATTCACAGATTACTGTTCGATAATAACAAATTGATATGCTCTTCAAAATAAACTCCTACATCCTCAGCTGTTTCATACGTCCTCGGTCAGTTAGTTTGGATTAGTTTACCATTTAACATCCTATCACCGCGGATGTTTAGAAAACCGTAAGCGAGTTTCATATCAGCGATGAACAAATCTGACATTAAAGGCTTAAGAGCATTCGACTTCTAATGGGTTCTGTGGACTCGAGGGATTTTTTAATTTTGTTTCACGGTTAAAAAAAAAAACCGCCTGTAACCAGTACACGTGGAAGAAGTTAACTTCTTAAATTCAGAAATAACGAAATATGAATAAGGTGTGTATTCGAGAATGGTTTAGATTCACAATTTCTTTCTTCCGAGAAGTGGAACAGGGGACCGATCAATTCGAAAATATCTTACACATGGTGCGGATTCAAGCAACAGGGGCAATACGAATAGGATATAGAGGAAGAGGGGCGTTGTAGAAGGAAAGAGGAGACTGAAGAGAAAAAGCGAGGGAGATAGTATGAAGGCGAAGAAAGATAGGAAGGAGAGGTGTGAAAGGGGGAACAGTGAGCTCACATTTAGGCAGGACGTCTGCCTCTACTACATATGTAATATATAAGATTCAAATATTGTATTTGTGTATGTATGCATAACTTAAGTTGCATTCTAAACGGATTGACCGATCATAACCAACTTTAGAACAGGAACTGAAAACCATCGATGAATTAAAAGGGATAGGTGCAAATGGGATTTTTCATGTTGGAAGTATTCATGCTAGGCCACTAAAATTCAACAGAGTTATTGAGAATTTTATGATACCACTCGTATAAGGATTTGAAGAACGGGCATAATTGGTACCAGCTCTATCGACTTTATCGAACTTAAGGGTGAAATACATAAAGCTTTGTTAACCTCGCCTGACATTTGCTACCTCAAAACTTTGCGTCCAACTTCAGAGGTATGCCACAATGAACGCCTTTATTTCTTTGCATTCAAAGTCTTTTGGTTAATTTATTAATTTAATAGAGAAAAAATGAATTAATTATTATTTTCTCCAACTTTTTATTCTTTAATTAAAGCAAACTCATCAACATCTGATTGTCAAAGCAAGCAAAGCAAGCAAAATTTGAGAGTTTGCCAAATTTCAACCTCGCTTCAACTTTGAGGTCTCCAATTTGCCATGCTTGGTTTAAATACGTATACTGAACTTTTCTGTCAAAGTCAAAGTTTGAGGTAAAGCCAAAACAAAGTTTTATGTAACTGACCCCTTATCTACATGCTAAGCGCTTGGCCTTGTAGGTTTTTATTGCGAGTTCGAAACTCGCTGGTGGTCATTAACTCATATTTTTCTTTTTTTTTGTGCAATACCTTATCTCATTCCCGCCATCGTCAGACCATCAAGCACAAAAGAAGAAGAAGATTTGACAAAATCAAAGTTTTTGGGGTCGTTCGTTTTGGAAGGCAACAACTATTGTGTGATGCAAATGCATCATTGAAAATGTTTGAGAAATTGCCAAAAATCATCGAATTTTTAACATTTCATATCGAACCTAAATGATAAATTAAATAAAAATATTTCGAATTAAGCAAAATGTCGTCCGCTGCCTAACTTTTATGTTTGCTTGGTAGCCCAAAATATTGCTTCTTCAAAATTCTAAGCGTAGGAAAATACGCATAACAAACGAGAATGAGACTTTTGCTTGCTTGTTTTTATGAGCACCAACTTAAAAACATTCAACTTAAAAAATCAGCTGAAATTACTCCTTCAACTACTAAAATAATATGCTCCAATTTTGTAGTACCTGGGTGAATGAATGAATGATTGAATGAATGACAGAGCTTTCTCGGTATTCCTCGAAGTTGTCACCAAATCTTACCTACCAACAGCATAAACTTTCCAAAAGATATTTTTAAAAAAAACCAAATAGGTGGCAACCCCGTAACACACCGCAAGTGGCAACACCCAGGTGTAACAAATTAGAATGAAGCATACTAACACTGTAGTAAAATTTCATCCAAATGGGTCAATAGGCAACCGAAATACTTAGTGGTCGAAATAACAAAGAATAAATAAAATGCGGTCAGGTGGCAACCCCATACCCATATTGGCTTATCTAGCTCAATATTTTAAAAAAATCGAGAAAGGTGGTAACCCTGTAAACCGACCCAAGTGGCAACACCCATGTATATAATCTTAAAATGAATCAAATTGCCTATATTGCAAATTTTATCCCAATGGGTCAAGCAGTTCCCGAGATATACGAAAAAGAAAAAAATTGCGGTTAGTTGGCAGCCCTAAGTGGCAACCCTGCGTGCAATTGTCATATTTTGAATACGGGCGAACATCGGCTACGCCTGAAAGTCGGCTAGGATTTCTATTTCCGTTGCATAGTTTCCGTTGCATCATCAGCCATTTTCTCACATTTTACTCTCAATCAAAACTTCATATCGCCGCCTAAGAAGTCAAAAATGAGCCTAAATTTAAAACTGTCTTAAGTTTAAGCGATTTTTTAAACTTTTTTTGGAATACTTTAAGCTCAGCGGTAGAGCAGTCGGCTGTGACTCCTGAGCGCTTTCGTTCGAATCCTGCCAAGTGCCACGTTTTTTAATTCTATTTTATCCATAAAACTTTTCGGTGTAAAGTTAAAACTTTTTGGGTTAAAAATTAAACTTTTTGGTTTTAAAATTAAAACTTTAGGGTTTAAATAGAACCATTTCGGTCTACAATTTTTGTTTTGTTTTCATTTATTTTTGAAAGCTTATTCAAGATTGAATTTTGCCAACAACATTTATGTGTGCGATGTAGCTCAGTGGTGAGTCTTGGTTCGAATCCCCGCCAACGGACAAAAAATTTAGTTTATCTTTAAAAAATTGTTCAAATACTTCTGGTTTATAATTGAAACCCGATTCATTTAGCCAATTTTCTTGAAAACTGGTCTAGATTGAATTTGAAACCAAATTTGGTTTGGTCATATACTTATGTAGTCCAAAAAAGTTTAAAATTTCGGTTCAAATTTTTAACCGTGTTCTAATCGTCATATTGCACAAATCGAGAAAGAAGTAATTGTTGGTTATCTCAAATAAGAATGCATTAGTAAAATTGTATATAGTAATAATTGTATTTATGCAGAATTTATTCAAAGTGAAAGCTCAAACATTTAAAATAACAAACATACAAAAGAACTAAGCAAGCAAGTAGATCTCGGTGGATTCGAGCTGAGATGTTTTTAAGTGGTTGCCAATGGAAATTTCAATGGTCTTAAAGTGACCCAGAAAAAAGAAAGGGACAAACTCACACACACACGCGCACACACATGCACTTAAATTCAAGCGAAATTGCTAAAAGCTTTCGAAAATGTGTTGCTCGGATAATAAAGAGATGTTTACACACAAATTGCAAGCGTCAACATCACATGCGAGTACGACAACAGCACACGCGAGTACATATACATACGCAAAAGTACTTTGGAATGCATGAGGGGAGGACAAAGTTGTTCACTCCTCTTGGTATGGAGAATCTTTATTTGCCTTTAAGCATTTAGAATTTCAACTTTAGGAGCTATTAAGCGTCATTGAACGTACATATAAATACATGTATGTAATCTACACTCATACACACAAACGAGATAGAGCCTTAAAAATCATACGCTGATAAGACCAACCTTAAACCAGTATGTTTAACCCAACAATGCTGAGGATCTGTGTATTGCGGTAACCTATGCCCAGGGTGCGAAAAAATTCACTGTGGTTCACTTGAATTCACGAATATGAACATTAAAAAAAAAAAAAACTAATGCGTTCTTATTCACGAACGCGAATGCAAATTTTGTTTAACGTCCATGTTCGTGAATGAGATGGCAAAAGAACGTACTTGAATACTTATAAATAAATGATTCTGAAACCTGTGTATGCCCATAATACAAAGAAATACGAAACTTCACCGTAGGTTGGTATGCAACATATGATGCCGATCCATTCAAACATCTATCAATTCATATTCCATCTTGCTAACATATTGAAGTTGCAAACACCGATTCATCTATGTCGTCGTATATTCCTCTACGTAGGTATGCCGTCCAAGCTGTGCCAACGGTGTTCAAACAACAATCTATCATATATTGAAGCGCTTGCAATTGACGAAATGTCGCACATATGCCAATTTTTATTACAATACTAAAGTTACACGCACGCACGCACATTAAAAGGAAATTCGAATGTTGGCTTTTGCGACCACATTGAGTGGGTGTTGGCAATATCTGCTCGAATTCGGTACTGAAGCCAATTGTCGCTTGACGTCTTGAACTGAATAAGCAATCCCCGTAGGAAATGTTCGAGTTTATTGTCACGGGATTTTGGCATTTGCGAATTTGTAAATCAATGTCTGGAATAAGAACACGGTTGAAAATTTGAGTTTAATTTTTAAACCCGTCTAAGGCTTAAGCAATTTTTAAATTTTTAGTAGTATATTCCCAAATATTTTAATTACCTGCACGAAATTTTTATTTCTTTTGGGTTCGATTTAAAACGCAATTAAAAGCGATCTAATATTTTGTAGTTTGTTTTCTGAAAGTCATTGAATTTTTTTCACAGAGCAGTCGCCTGTGATGCAAAGCGCTTCGGGTCAAATCCTACCAACTGATACATTTTTTATTTTTTGTTATTAAAACTTTGGTTTAGAATATAAACCTTTCGGTCTTAAATGTTGAATGTTTGAAAACACTCTATGAATATCTACTCGTTGATACTGTAAATCAAATATACAAACAAGCTTTTGTTCTTATTTTCAAATGTGAAAATTTAAAAAGAAAATTTTCACTGTCTTTAATAAACCTTTGTTTGAGTTACATATGTAGTTATATCACTTCGTATTATTTGATTGGGAGCATTTCCCAATATTAAATTGTTTATTTTTTGTATTTGTTTTTGCAAGCTTTTTCAAGTCACTGAGTTTTGCCCAAACCATCTATGTCAGCGCCAGAGTAGTTGGCTCCGATGAAGAGAGCTTCAGTTCGAATCCTACCAACTGAAAATTTGTAAGACATTTCTGGATTAAGATTAAGTCCATTTTCATTTTTCTAGTTTTCTCAAAAACTGGTCTAGTTTTAATTTGAAATCAAATTTGGTTCGCTCTTACATACATATATGTAGTCCAAAAAACTTAATCTCAAATTTGTAACCGTTTACTTGTTTTTAGCGGTTATAATATCGTGTTTGCCACAAACTAAGTAAACTCCTTATACAGCACTGACAAACAATAGGCTAGCTTGTGTCTCAGTACAGTCTGGTGAATAAGAATATGTTAAAAAAAGACTCTATTAAGCTAAATTATTAATAAGCTTTCCCCTCAAAATTTTTTTTGTTGGGATTATGTATGTGAATTTTTTAAGTTACTTATATACACATACGTTGTTCGTTTTTTATTACAATAACGCATATTTTATTTGACATTTTACGACACCTTCATGTACTTCTTTCAATGCTTTAGAGTATTCGACACACCAAAGCAATTTGCACCATCCTCCGGACTAACAGTAAGAAATGGGTCAAAAGAAACATTCGTTCCAGAAGAATTAATCAAATATGTGAACAGTCATCATACGGAATTAATTTTTTGTACATACAGAATTACATTGCTAAAAAAAGCTTCAGACCTTATTAAAAAATTTAGCAGGTACCTACAACATTAGTGGTTAGCTGTTTCAGTCTAACATATCTTTTGCTTTAAAATTTCCAAGCCATCGTTCCAAAAAAATTTAGCACCTATGTAGTTTTGCATAAAAATAAATTTTCCGCTTATAAGTTCTGGAAGTAAATGAATGTTAGTCGGCCCATTTCAGAGTAATCCGTAACCACTTCTCCATTATATCAATGTAGGTTAATAGGGAGAAAGAATGTTGTTTGGCTCAGTCTAATATGCAATCTCGATATAAGTAATTAAAATTCAACTCAAATGAGTGCATTAAAATTAATTTTCTTGAATTGATAACTTCACCATCACCATCACAATTGATGATGCCAATATTGATATTAACGCCAATTTCTACTTAGCCGCAAGCACACAGCTGCTGATAGATTTATGTAAATTCACACACGCACGTACACACAAACACTCACGCACACACGTGCATGCACCAGAAGACTCAATTTCCCAGGAACCAATCAGCATTTATTGAAAGTTATAATCACATAAATATGCAACGGTAATCAATCGGATGTGAAGAGCCCATATTTAAGTGGATCGAATATTAAATTTCATGGAATTTAATAAAATTCAAGCGATTCGTAGCACATGTTGTGTTGTTTATACCTACACATCTATATAGTAAATACACACATACGTATGAGTTTATGGATGAGTTTGTACTTATGGCTGTGTAAATGTGAGGTCATCTTTAGGCACTATTTTAATACATAAATGTGAGAAATAAACTTTATCCGAGCCCATTCACACTGCTCGTGAACGAAGAAGAGGTTGGCCTAAAATAACACCAAAAGCTGAAAAAGGATGAGGTAGAATTGCAAAATAGAGTGATTCGTCATCAGGGCAGCATCCCAGACGGTGTAGCGTTTTCAGTTTTTTGTGTCATTTTAGGCCAACCTATTCTTCGTTCAGAAGCAGTGTGCATTGTTTAAGGAGTGTCAGGTATTTACCCACTTCATACCCACCAAAAAAATGTCCACCAAATAGTAATAACGAGATTTCATTTGTTAAAAAAGCTTACAACATGCGGCCTAAAACTTCTCAGGAAACCAATTGTAGGCAACCTTTCCTATTATACACCCTAGTTCGCTTTCCTTATAAGTTTTAACCACTTTAATCCGGAAATGAAATGAAATGACATAAAGTCGACTTATAAAGTATTTATTAGAGTGTAATGAATTGGTTTTAAGCATAAAATTTAAAACAAAAAAGCTGTTAAAATCACAATAGATACTCTGAGGTTTTCCACCCTCGAGCAAGAAATGCTGTTGTATAGTTTTTGCGGGGTATTTACTAAGGATGCCAATCCCTGGATCTCGTGTTTTTTGAGGTGCTCAATCTTGGGAAATATACCAATAAAAAAACAATTGTGATTTATTTTTAAAAGCTATAATAATTTCTTTTGTTGAAGTGCAACATTATTGCTTATTTTAATTGTTTTTGTTGGCTTAAACTAACATTAACTTAAATCCTAAAAATTGTCATCCCTAGTATGTACCCAAGCTAATACATATATGCATATGTGTTCTATATCGTTCAACTACACTTGAGTGGATACAAATCTTCGAAGTGGCATCAGTTGCCAGCTCACAAAGCTGATTTACTTATGCATAATATGAAGGATGTCAGGTGTCTAGTGAAAGGACTTCGTCTTGCATTTGCCAATATTGTGCATTCAACTGGATCCGCACACATACAGACTTTGTCGCACAACTGCATGTCTTCTAACCAATACACAATTTAGATCAAGGCATAAAACCGATTAAAATAACGTTCCGGTTTCGGGTTTGTAACACGATTCGGTTTCGGTTCCGGTTTCGTTCTTCAAAATTTATTTCGTTTTCGGTTACGGTTTCCGTTTCCAAATAAAAACACGAACGCAAAAAATTTTACAAATCTTAAGTATGTAGCTGCAAAACAGGTCTGAATTTTTATTACATTTTTCCAATATAATAACACTGTACGACAAAAGCCACTTTTGTCTGGATATTGGACTAGATCAAATTTTTTTAAGAGATTAAAGGTACGGGTACACCTAGCGAACCACGCGACGCGACAAAATACATAGCTGCCTATTTGATCAACTATGTTGTGTCGCGTCGTGTCGCGTCGTGTCGCGAGGTGCTACTGTCGCTTGGTGTACTCTGCTCCATAAGAACACATGCAAAGAATATTTGATCGCGTCGTGTCGCGTCGCGTCGTTAGGTGTACCCTTAGCTTAAGAGATAAGTATTTTTACTTAGTGGCGTTCATATTTATTTCATTTAGTTTCCATTCTAATATTTATCTATTAGAAAAAGTTCATAGTAATTTTTTTTTTAATTATATTGCAGAAATTTCATCCATACATAGCGTTAATAATATTTATTACAATGCTCAGCAACCGGCTGGGTATTGGACCAAACCAACTTTTTTAAGTTTTTCGAAGTTAGCCTCCAAAAATTAGTTACGGGCTTTCGAAGTTCGATGTTGGACCCTTCCAAGATTTGGTTTTCTAATTGTTTTGTGAAAAAAACTGAAATTGCTCCTCTTACTTGATCGGTGCACTTTCTTTTTATTTGAAAGTGTATTTTTTTAATTTCTTAAACAAAACAATTGGAAAACCAAATTTTCGAAGGGTGCAACTTCGAACTTCGATAGCCCATAACTTTGTTTTGGAGCCTACTTAATTTCGAAAAACTTAAAAAAGTTGGTTCGGTCCAATGCCCAGCCGGCTGCTGTGCATTGTAATAAATATTATTAACGCTATGTATGGATGAAATTTCTGCAATATAATTTTAAAAAAATTACTACTTTTTCTAATAGAAAAATATTAGTATGGAAACTAAATGAAATAAATCGTCAAAATATATGATACTGGCCACTAAACACATTTGTCTCGGATCTCGTAAATTTTTTTCGATGCCATCATTCAGCTATTTGTAGCTCTTTAGGAATTTGATACTGAGGTCAAAACGTGTCTTTTGTAAAATTGCTCGACAATCTTCCATGAAAGCTTTCCAGAGTACCCTTTTTTATTTTCTTCTACATATGTTCCCATGAAAAGAAAAAAGGTTTACAAAAAATTCAAAACCGTTTGAAACCGGTTCCGACATTTAAAACGGTTTCGGTTTCGTTCTTTTTCAGATCAAAATAACGGTTACGGTTTCGGTTTCGGCTTCAGTCCTTGATTTAGATACAAGAACACGCCCTCTTAAAGCAAGCACCGCCAACAATGAAAGCATACAGTACACAATTTTCAGATGAATGATAAGCGTATTGTAGTCTTCGAATTGTCTTAAGGGCCTTCGATGTCTTTTCCCACTCGATATGTTCTCTATTATTTATCACTTGAAATTTTTCGTCTTTTACATTTCTTTTTGAAGTATATAGTAAATACAAAGCTGGCAGATCTAGTGCCCAACAGCACTGTGCAGCCAATGGACACTTTTTTTCTTTTGGCAAACCCGAACTTTGGAGAAGAGACTTAACAGTTTTGTCAAACAGTTTGTATGAAATTATTTTTATCGGGCAGATAAATTTTTAAGTTTACTTGAAAAAGTGCCATTACAGTGTAAACCTGGAAAAACAATATTTTTAAACTTGAAAAAAAAATTATATATTTAGGAGAGACAAACAACCAAGTATATCTTCAACTCTTCGGAATATTGTTTGCGGGTCATAGTTTACATCAGATATCAAAAATTTAGACTCATCTCTGTCTATTAATTTGGCTTAAAGCCAGAGAGTAATATGTACTCCAAAATAGAAAAAAAAAAAAAACAGAAGCACAATAGGGTGGGTTAATCAGCTTTACTCATCGAATATTATTGGGTATTTGCAGCTTTCTATGAACGGTTTGTTCAGCTTGCTAACTATGGAATCCTCTACACCTTCGAACTGTATCAAAATGTCATTTTTGTTAGGACTGTTAGTAGGTTTATGCTATGGATACACACACGGAGATTATCTTCAGTAAATCTTCTTTAATCCGATCAAAATTTTACCCTGACACACACAAAATTGAAGATTAACAGCACCAGTGCAAATTTTTTTGGGATTATGCTCAAGTTACTTCCCAAAAAGGCAGTTAATTCGGAATTTGCGCTAATGTATCAGCCCTATTACACTCTTAGCGCGATCGTACATATGTTACTTTCCGTAAAAAGCATTTACTTTATATCTCGAATCCAGAGCCACCTAGCGGGTAAATTTTGTGCAGCAGAGTGGTTGTTTATATATCAAACATATGTGCCAAATATGAATAAAGTCGGGCCCTTAATAAATATTTCGCACATATCTGTGGTCATAAGCAATAACAGCCTAAGTCGACTTAAGAGTTAGACCAGTTGAAATTTTTGCTGGCGAATTTTTGTAACAAAACTGTTTTATAACTAAGGCAAACGTATTGGATTTAATTGTTTGTAAAGAAAGTAAAAAAAGACCAATGAAAGTCTTGAAAAATGTCTCGATGTTGCTATTCAAAATCACCAGCAAAAATTTCAACTGGTCTAATTTCTTAAGTCGACTTAGGCTGTTAGGCTTATGACCACAGATATATCGACTCCAGCGCCATCTAGCGGGAAAAATATATCATAAGTTGAGAGGACGTATCGAAGGAAAAAAACTGTCAAAATTTGCCAAAAATCCATTACAAACAAACACCCACAACTTTATATTCATAAAATAGAAGACAAATAGCTTGATTCCCTACTGTAGTTTAAAGTTGACCGACACGGCTTTTTTGGGCCACATATGTATTTAAGCTAGACCAGTTTTAAAGAAAATTGATGAAATGAAAAGGGTTTAAATTTTAAACCAGAAATGTCTTAACATTTCTTTAAAGAAAAAAAAAATTATTTCGAACTAGGACTCTCTGCATCATATCCGACTGCTCTAAATCGCGCAATCGGGTATTGTTATTTTGTGTTTTCTAACAGCTATAGCTTAATGAAATCGTCAAGTGTCAAATAGCTGTCGAAATGCCCATACAATTTGTACTAACTAAACCGTAACAGCGCTGCATCAACACCGAACAATTGGAGCTTCCTAGTTCCTTTTTCTTCAACTTACTTTTGTAAGACAGGCTTTTCTGCTTTAGTTTTAATTAAAACTAACACGCAGGTTCTGTAATTCACTTTCGAGTGAATATCAATCAAATTCACTGTGTTTTTTCAAAAATGAATTCCGAGTGAGTTTGGACGTTCTGAAAAACGAATCCGAGTAAAAATGTTCGGATATCATTCAATTCATTTTTAATTTCTGAATTTCATGAAAAAGTCAAAAAAGCGAAACGTGGATATTTTTGAACCAATTTTGGTTATAAATTAGTATGAAAGCTAAGAAAAATAAGAACTTATTTATTTATTTATTTATAACATGAGGTAGTATTTGTAAGATTTGTGTCTTTTAAAAATACATTTTTGTGTGGAAAAATTTAACAATTAAAATTCTATATTGCTAGTGCATTTATTTAAGGGGGAACACAAAAATATTCTTTGGGATACAATCCTTCTGGATTTAATGAATAAAAGTACGGATCCCGCTCAAGGGGGATCTTCTCTCGGAATCATTTCGCAATCGTTGCTTCTTTCGACACCCGATTTATACTACAAAGAAAAGGCAGGCTTCTTCTCACGTTTGATACACAATCGCCTTCGTCTTCTTTGCAGTGGGCAGCTGTTGAATGTAAGCTGACTAGTATGGATTGAATAGTCCAAGAAATATCGATCGATATATGTATGAACCAACTCATCTTGTGCCATACTCATACAATGCAGCACAACTAACGTAGCAGTCATCAATGCAGCACCGTAGCCTTTTTCATAGCGGTTGGTGTTGCCATTGACTTGGGAACGCTCCAGTCGTCTAAAGTTGAGGAAATCTCAAAACAGCAAACCATGAAACTTTCTTAGGAACTCTGCTCCATTTGTCAAAATTTTTAGGGTAATTACTTAATGCAACTTAAAGGTTAATTTTAATAAAATATCCTGAAACGAAAACAAAATACGCAATTTTTGTTTCGAGTTTAATAAAAGTTTATTTGGGGTTGATAAATTGACATTTAAGTCATATATATAATACTTCTATATTGCTAGTACAATATACTCGCAATGAGATTTCAGGTCACCATCAAAGGGAGACAGAGCATATAATTTTTTAGATTGTAGTAGTATACGTGTGAATTAAAAAATATTTTCATAAAATGAAATGTCACATTTTCACAGGGGCAGTTCAAGGTTTTTGTTCAAATTTAGGAACGCGTTTTGGCTGATACTGAACTTCACAAGCACAAGACAGAATGCTTGAATAGCTTGGCTTGTTAAATCTGGTTCCGTTAAACACTTTTTCAAAATTTTAGTTAATTAGTATCTAAATTGCAAAAACTCCAAAAACTTAAGTCTTTGTACAATTTTGCAATTTATTCCTATCCATTGGGATTTTGTTTTATGTGGTGGGTCCAAAACTCTACGTACAACCCGTTTCACGGAAAGTTAGATTTTAGTAACATATTTATTAGGCTCCGACCGAAACTGTAATTTTAGGCCGAAGCCGAAGCCGTAGCCGAATATTCGGCATAATCCTATATTCGGCCGAAAACCGAAGCCGAAGCCGAATACCAAAATAAGAAAAGAGTTTTTTTATTTCATAACAATTTATTCTTTTTTTTTCTTGAATAACCAAAAAACCTTACAAAAATACATACATAGTTGTAAACCAAAAAAAAAAATGTACCCCCATATTCATAAAAAAAAAAATTGGTTTATAGTGCTCTTTAAAATGACATTTCCATACAAATTTTGAATTATAGGAGCTCAATAAACCTTTTATTTTTTTTATGAATAAGGGGGTTAGTCTTTATGTTAATAGCATTTTAACAAGGTATAAAAAAAGTTTAAAAAAATACGTTGCAGTTTTTAGAGGTGCACTAAGAAAAAAACAGCTGACTACAGTCTGAAAGTGATGAGACCTTAAAGGAATTTTGTATAATTAAGGTGACGATATTGAATAATTTCGCGTAAGTTATAGTTCGAAATCTTAGGCCTGTTCACTAACACAAAAATATTACTGGAATTTGCTATTTTCTGTCGCTTATAAAAAACCAAAAACTCGTAAAATTCAGTACATTTTTTTGTTATTAGACACATCTATTGTTCGGCCTCGTTTATACGGCCTTTTCAGCCGAAGGCCGAAGCCGTAGCCGAATAAAAAATACTAGCCGAATAGGCCGAATACCGAAACTTGGCCGAATATTCGGTCGGACACTAATATTTATATAGCCACCCGCTTGATCTAATGCAGACGCCATCTTGCAGCCGCATTTCATAATGACAGACGCTGCTGATGAAATCGACTGACAAGCGCTTAACTCGGTCTTGCCAGGTTGTCGCCTTCTCACATTAGTTCACCACCGAACGAATGTTCAGTGGCTATCCATAGGATACACCGCACATTGAAGAATAGCTCTGGCCATTTCCAATTGAATGGCGTTCATAAACTTTCCCCACTTGTGTGGACTTCTACATACGGCCCCATCCTCTGCAAATATGCGGTGTCTCCAATTGGCTCCAGTTAACTCAACAAAGAAACGACTTGCGAAACATGTTGGACAGCCAAAATCGCCAAAGCGGTTAGATGGCTAGTTTAAGTGTAAAGCTAGATATGAAAAATTTATTTGTTTTGACATACGCATGAAGCTACACGACTTCATTTTTTTCAAATGCAGCAACACCTTACCATTTTTGATTTGCCAAAAATTTTAAGTTCTGTTTTTCTTCTATTGTAATATTTTCAATAAACACTTTTCAATCCGCTCCTGTTTTTTTGAAAACTCAAAAATTAGATTTTAACATATTTTTCTGTGGGACTATGATGAAAAATTTTATACTTTGGGTACATAGACTCAAAATATCTGTACTGTGATGTTGGTGCGTGTACCTTTTGCTTACTAGCAATATAGAAGTATTATATATGTATATGATTTAAGTTGTTATACAAATATAAACAAATATTTGGATTTTGAGAACACTTGTGAGTTTTTTTGCATTTATTGAAAAAGTAAAGGGAGACGAATTAGAGAATATTATTACTTGTCAGGGGAGCCTCAACGAAAAAAAGGTTGGGATACACTTATTTAAATCTTAAATCGAAACCAAAAAAAAGGTTTGGAATAACGTACAAAATAGTTTAACAAATTGCCTAAACTTTAGACAGATTTAAAATTTAGGCTCATTTTTTTAACCATATAGTAATTACTGAAGCACAGTGTAATATTTACAAACACAGACAGGTAAATTGTTATCCGCGCTAGAGTACGGCTTCAAACATTTTGCATAAGAAATAATGTGGACAAAGAAAACTTGGAAGGTTACACATACTAACATAGAATGAAACATTGCATTGATTGTCGATTGTAAAGCAGGAACATATGTATGTTATTAATGTAAATACTTGTAGCTGTGCACACGGCCAATAAATGGAAGTGCATTTGCATCACAGGAGACTGAAAACTGTAAAATTGAGTCATTCAAGCCTGGCCAGCAAAGCTTTGCGAAAGCACTGCATTCTCGTACAAACACATCCTTCTCCAATCGCTCCCTCTATGCAATAGCCCATAGGCACTATCATCCATATTTCGCTTTTGCATATTGCAAACATTCAGACATCCAAAGCAAGTTTATATCAATATTCGCGAATCATTGCTCGCACTCAACCCTTCCTTAGAGTCAGCTTAACTTAATTTCCATTTGTTTGCAACAATGAGCTAACTTCTTCAGTTGAAGTTGCAACTAATGCCACACCAGACAAGGCAGCCACCCACCGCTAAGCACTCGGGAGATTTTCACTTTTGAGTACTTTTGTACATGATTATGTATGCGTTTACTAAACTTTGTGCTGGCATAGAAAGATAGACAAATAGATAGATAGATAGAAAAAGTGACAGACAGACAACTGCGCAGACAGTTGAGTGACTGTAAAATGTATGAAAATTTCACTGAGTCGCGTTGAGCGGACTACAGGCTGTAAGCTGCGCGCTGTCACTTGGCGTAGCTCGGAAAAACTAAATGCCTCATGACATCTGTCACAAAGATGCGCGTTGCTGCGACCGTCCTGTGCTTGATAATAAAACTGCCAACTGCTTCTCACACCACAAAGGAGAGCGAATGTGGCATGCCACAACGCAAATCTCAAAATTGCTCTATCGCCATAGAAAACGCTGACGGCATTTCTATCCTATCACAGTGGGTGTTTTATATGCATTCATTTATGGATGTATGAATAGGGATGTATAGCACGAATTTATCAACCGCAAGCTCCCAAAAGCTCTTAAAGATCCTCAGCAACAGCGCACATAAGCTGAAGGAGGAAGAAGTGGAAACATGTCAGCACACAAACAAACCTGCAAATACGCGTTCAATACTCGTTTCCATACAAATCAGCCGCACGGTGCATAGGTTTGTATTGGCTCCCTCTTCCGAAGATTTTTCTTTCACAGCGCCCATTGCACTTCATTTCCATACATTCATTGACACTCTTTTCACATCCACTTTGTTCTGAGCGTCAAGTTGAAAATTAATGCGTTCATTAACTTGTGAAATGGCTGCGCCGCCGATTTACGTTTTTATTCGTTACGATGAAACCGCAAAGTCACTATAAACGCTTACAATTTGTAGCACCTTTACCCGCTTGTCCTGCATACCTACACGCATTCAGTTAAGTTGATGTTAAATATTTGCTCGTATTTTTTGTTTGCTTCAGTGCATTTTACACATCTTTTTCTTGTTCTTCTTGCTGCGCGGCTTAATGTTCTTGCTTCTCCTTGGTTACATGTTGCACACCATTCCGTGTCACCACACAGGGCGTATGAGTAACAAAGGAGACAGCGACAACCATTTACCAACCTCACACAGTGTCATAGCTGTGAGCAAATATTGCCAACAAACGTCGTTAATTTAGAAAAATATATCTGTTATATAAAATTAAATTTAAACAAAACAAAAAATTAGACAAAATAAAAAAAATATTAATCAAAGTGATGCAAAATATAATAAAATTAAATTAAATTAAAAACTGGAATAAAATTCAAAATAAAGTTAAATGAAGTTAAAAAACAAAAAAAAACTAAATAAAATTAAATAACAAAATATACTATAACCCCTTTAAATATATTAAATAAAATAAAATAAAATAGAATAATACAACTATGTGCATTTACAAAAAAATCTACATGTCTAAAAATATCTACATGTCTTTTCTTTGTGTATAGTGCCTGCATCGCCACTAGTTTTGCTATTTTCCAAAGAAAATATTATGTTAGTTTTCGACTTGTTTTTATTTTGCATAAGTTTTCGATAGAACTTGTATACCATCCATCTTTAAATTCGCACTTTTCAATGAAAACTTAGCCCCTCACTATATGCAGGTGTGACAGACACTGTACGCCACATTTCATCGCATGTACCAATTGGCTTTAGAGCGTCGAAAATGTGGAGCGACGTACAAACCACTTACCGAGTCATTCGCCGTGCGAGCACGCTGTTTTTTTAGCATTTGTTGTTGGAAAGCAGCGAGCAGCAATCGGAGTATGGCAGGTTACATGCTACGTATTTATTTCCGTCATCTGATTGCATCATTCGGAGCATACATTTAAAACCTGCAGGCGTTGCAAATTATAATACCAACGTCAACTCAACTCTCTTTGCATCCACAACATCCAAGGCCCCAACCCCTCCGAATTTCTGGATTTATCTTGCAATTGCGCTGCGCTACTAAAGATGAACGAGCTGCACTACCAAGTGCAGGTGACAAAGCCAACACGCAACCAGCTAGCAAAAGGAAGTGAGAGACTGAGAACAGCGATTAGCATTTCATTGCATATTCAATGACGCGCCACCACAAGGCGATGTAAATTAATAATGCAAATTAATTTTGTCGGTCATTCTCACCCTACCTCTAAGTATTTTAAAGCTCTGATTTGCTTTGGTTAAAAAGCTTATAAAAAGTTGCACAACCTTAAGATACTTTCATTAAAAAAAAAATTCTTTAAGATAGTACTAAGAAATTTAAATCTTCCTAACCGCATTATCTATATTCATTCCCATAATAAAACCCTTAATACCGTAGTTGGGTCATCTCAGCTGAATATGATATTGACAATAAAGTCTGGTTGAATGCAACACAATGACAAAGGTGCGACTAAACGTTTTTCGTCAAAAGTTGTTATTGAGGAACTGGCTTGTAAAAACCTTCTCAGCTAACTCGTGGCAACTGCCCAATAACTACGATTTCCCAGCTCTGTACAAATCGGGTAGCGCAGGTACATGGCTGAAGCGAAATTCTTAGGGAAATATACTGCATCATAAAATGCTCTCGAAAAAGAACTGAAATTTGTTAAAGTTTTCAACCAGCAAAAATTATCGTCTGCCCCTGCGGGTTAGGGGTTTAGAATATACCCGAGGTAGGCATACCGGTCGTATGAATGAATGAATATTGAGTCTATGTACCCAAAGTATCAAATTTTTCATCATAGTCCCACAGAAAAAAATATTTAAATCTAATATTTGAGTTGTCTAAAAACAGGAGCGGATTGAAAATATTAAAATAGAGGAAAAACAAAACTTAAAACTCGTGTAGCTTGATGTTAAAGAAAAATAAATAAATTTTATTTTCCATTTTTTCCATATCACGCTAGGAAACTAGCCATCTTCGCAGAGGTTGGGGCCGTGTGTAGAAGTCCACCCAAATGGGGAAAGTTTCTGAACGCCATTCAACTGGGCATGACCAGAGCTATTCCTCAATGTGCGATGTATCCTATGGATAGCCACTGAACATCCGTTCGGTGGTGAACTAATATGCGAAGGCGGCCACCTGGCAAGGCCACTCAGACATAATCGGTTGAAGGGCTTGTCGGGGGATTTCATCAGCAGCGCCTGTCATAATGGGGTGCGGCTACAAGTTGGCGTTTGTCTTGGATCAAACGGGCCGCTATATAAATATGTAATTTAAATCTAACTTTCCGTGGAACGGGTTGTGAGTAGAGATCCCAGGTCCACTTAATACTATTACTCTTAAATCTTGGAATAACTTGCAAAATCGTACACAGATTTAAATTTTTGGCGTTTTTGCAACTTGGATACTAATATTTTGAAATAGTGTTTACGGACGTTAGAATCAGATTTAACAGAAAAATATGTCGGTATGAAGTTATATTCACGCATTCTGTCTCGTGCTTGTGAAGTTCAGTATCAGCCAAAACGCGTTTCTAAATTTAAACAAAAAACTTGAACCACCCCTGTGAAAATGTGACATTTCATTTAATGAAAATATTTTTATTTTTATGAAAAATTGTTTATACCTGCTGTACTTTTTACTAGTACTAGGGTATTCTAATTTTTGATGTTACGAAATTTTTATGAATTTTGATACTTAGAGAAAATTGACAAAGATTTACACAGCGATGGATACCATGACGACGTTTCGGACTTTCCAGGGTCCACATCAGATGGATTTTCGGACACAGAACTACTGTGTCTGCACCGAAGCGGTTAAAGCAATTGCTTATAACAAATCAGCTACGATGCCCTGTAGTATTTCTAAGTCAACTTTCTTATAAGCGTGCCAATTTCATACCTTTAGACATAAGACCGCGACATATTGAATGCAAATTAAAAACCTCAGTGTGCTTCTGCATAAATATGCACGCCTAATAATATACTCATATTCCGTGTATCATATGGAAAATATGTCGCGGTCTTATGTCTAAAGGTATGAAATTGGCACGCTTATAAGAAAGTTGACTTAGAAATACTACAGGGCATCGTAGCTGATTCCTTATAAGCAATTGCTTTAGCCGCTTCGGTGCAGACACAGTAGTTCTGTGTCCGAAAATCCATCTGATGTGGACCCTGGAAAGTCCGAAACGTCGTCATGGTATCCATCGCTGTGTAAATCTTTGTCAATTTTCTCTAACAGCCCTATGCTGCGCGTTACCGGTAAAATTGCCATCGGCAAACAATTTTCCCTAAAATACGTTACCAAATAAAGTGGCTGCGATTCTGAGCAGATGGTAACGCTCTAATGGCAAAAAAACTCACCAGTGTGTATGGTGAATTGAAAAGCCACCCTGCTAGTCACCTGCCATATGTTTTTTGTTTATCAAAAAGAAGAAGACTGCAAAATGGAAATGAACAAGTAAGTAAATTTGGTAAATATTTTATGAAATTTATTAAAAATTGTTTATTTTATTTACAGAAAATATGCACGCACCACCCCAGCGCAGTTGCGGTTGTATGTGGCGTTTTGCAAAGACCATCCCGAGCTCCTGCAGGGAATACACAGTTTTTATTGTGATTTATTAATACTATATACCTGTTTATTTGTTCGATTTTCACTTTGTTTTATTTATTTTGTTTAATTTTCACTTTATTTTGTTCAATTGCACTTTCGCTTTTCTATTTTTCAAAGTAAACATCAGCTGTTTTATATTGATGTTACCACCTATTTTGGTGGTAACGGTGTTACCAGAAAACTTTTGCCCTCAGAATACCAAAAAGGAGTAAAAGTTGCCGAGTGAATTTGTTTGCCGGTAATAATAAAGTTATTACCACAGTAGAATAGACCTGTAAGTATCAAAATTCATGAAAATATTTTTAAATTCACACGTATACTACTACAATCTCAAAAGTTATATGCTGTCTTCCTTTGATGGTAGAAGTATTATATGTATATATGTGGAATTTCAAGGGATAGTATAACTATTTTTCCCTCGAAAGTTTCAATGAATAGTTATTTTTTAAGTTTGAATAAAATTTAGGAATTTAATTAAAAGTTATTGAATTTAAATGACAATTAAATTATTTAAGATATTGAAAATGTAAAATGAATTTCAAGGCACACGTCTTTTCGGTTTAAATGCTCGTCGTAAACTCCCTCTCTTCGTTTCAAGTTTTCTTGCTTCACGCCACAAAACGACATTTGAGAAAAGGGTTGCTATGAAGCTATTTTATGCAAAACCCATTCCCACATATATGGGGCTAAGCTAGTTCAGAGGGTACAAGTAGAGGTACGCAAGTAGCCTACATATTCAGTTGTATATATGGAGCTTCATAATTGTTAGATTCTCTGAGGGCTTATTGAAGTCACATCACTATACACTAGAGCGTCTCGGGCTTACAGACAAAAACAAAAAGTCGGCCGTACGCTCGCGCGTTTCGTTGTGGTATCACACTTTAAAATCCGACAAAAAATGCCGAAGATATGAAGAAAAATGCAATTGGGCGACATCTAGGGTTGCCAGAAAAAAAATATAATTTTTTTTAAATGATTTTCAAAAACACTTCATATGAGGGGAGGTACGGCCAACTTTTTTTTTGGTGATACGCTCTATTGTACACACATCCAAGCAAATCTAACTATGTAGGAAAACGCACAATTTTGTTTGCGAAAAACAGCTAAAACCCAATATTAATTGCATTCCGAAATGAATGGCATGTCGGTTATAATAACAAATTATCTACATGCCATATTAATGTTGTTGTTTACTGTTATGTATTATTAACGCATTTTTTGGTTTTTGTTTTGATTCAGTAACAGTCACCATATGAAAATTATTAAATGGGTCACCGAGTCGACGAGTGGGAAAGTCAAAACGAAATGTCGATTAAATCAGTGCAACAAGCAAACGATTAAATGACTGTGACAATAATTATCGTTTACAAATGAAAACAATTAAACAATTTACAGTAGAATCGCGAAAAAGTTAACCAATCCGTTCCAAGAGTGTTTTACTTTTCCGAATTATTAACTTTTCTATTGTATTTAAATGTAGTTAGTAAGATAGTACTTAATTTCGATTATGAATTTGCCCTATTTAATTTTAAGTCAAAACTTGATTGACCCTTAAAAAATTGTATATTTATAGGAGATAAAATAAGTTTTTTCTTATTTTTTTGGCTAGTTGGATCCAACTATTTGTAAGCAATATATTAACAAAAAGTGAAATTATATTTTTTTTTTTTTTAGAAGGAAAATTTTTGTAGACATTTTAAAGCAGTAGTCGGCACGGAGAGAGCGGTTGCTATGTTAAAGCATTGGAGTTTTCCTCCCAGGGAAGGAATTGCCGGCCTATGTTTTAAAGCCTGTCCAGCTCACAATTCCTTCCTCAGATTTCCTCCTTCCTCAAATATCTAGTATATGTTTTCAGACTTCGCGGTTTATCATAAATACATTCACTTTCTTGTCTTTTTCAAATTAATTTGCTTGACTTGTAATATATTTTATTAAAATAGCACCGACTACAAAATTCAGCGAACCAAAATGATATATCTATGCAATTTGCGAAAGTCACAGTGGTTCACTCAACACCAACACCCCCACCCTTTCCTTGCCTGAGTACGAAAGAAAAGTGAAATATTTACGTAGTTATGCAGATGTCTACTAAAGGGAAAACAAGTCGTTTTCGCTGAGTGGCGAAAATTTCAAAATTATTTTTGGTCCGTTGCTGCCATCTTCCGGCATTCTTGACTATTTCATCACGTATTTCTATATTGGCACATTGCTAAATTCATTGAACGCCGCATTACCAAATATTGACAGCAATCAATCAGAGCGCACGCTTTGGCTATAAATTGCATTGCCAAAGACGATCATCGTAAATTACATTCGAGTAAGTAAGTAGTCACCCAGGCCATATAATAGAGAATAGTCGCATTTGCGTTTCAACTCGTCTCTCGTTTGCATACATGTGTGAGATGGTTTGTTTGTGTGAATACACCCCGCTAAACTCGGAAATACTACAATTACACTGGTCGACGGCCAAAATTTACCAGAGACGCCGTTATGAAATTCGTATGTAAAACCACCCCCTGATTTCGAAAATCGAGTTCATTTTTGATTCTATGGTACCGTTTTTGAGATATTTGCATTTTACCGTTATTCGAAACAACCAAAAAGATGGCTCCCTTTAATTACATATATCTCACGAACGGGTCAAGCGATTGCAAAAAGGTTGACGGAATCAAAAAGACGATAAAATTTGCTATAAATGCATCATACATTGTGTTTTGCTCAACCAGATAGTTTTCGAGATATTAGTTTATCATTTCATATTTTTGTTTTCTTTTATGAAAAAATATGAAAAAAATTACTCTTTGCGTGGACAGCATTCCAAACCCACACCTTTTTTCTAGATATTTTTTCTTTACGTAGAGCTCTGTTTTATTAGAAAAAGATAAGCTATCATCGAAGAAAATCGATGTAAAACTACGTAAGTTATAAGCGATCAAATAAAAATACCCAGGTTGCGCAATTTCAACGTATAGCTCAAAACGTATGTATGGTATAAGAAAGAGAGAAATATCAAGCTATGCTCTGTTTCTATTGAGTTCAAAGTTTAATTCATGAATGAAATTACCCATATTTTTTACTTTTTTTTTAATTTATATATGTTTATACTATATTCTAACAATCTTTATCTTAATTTGATTTTACTATGTAGTCGAAATAATTATGTGTTCTACTTTGACGCTTATTCAGTTTGGGATCGGTTTCTCTTATGAGAAACCAGCAGTAATCACCCATCATTGCGACGTCCCAGAATCCTTGATATCGATTCTCAATTAATTTCATTTGCTGATGAAACCTTTCGCCATGTTCGTCACTTTCGTCGCCAAGATTTGCCGGAAAAAAGTTCAAATGTGAGTGCAGAAAGTGAATTTTTAAAGACATATTTACGCCTGGAAAGAAAATATTAGTTAGGTAAATAAAATTTTGGGAAATTAATTTTAATAAGCCTTTTATATTTACCCATTTTCGCATAATTATTGATTAAGTCGTTCACTATCTGTTCGTAGTTAGGGCTTTTGTGTCTACCGAGAAAAGAAGCAACGACCTTTTCAAAGGATTCCCACGCTGCTGCCTCAACTGATGAGAGTAGTCCTTTGAATTGAGTATTGTTGATCAACTTTTGGTCCAACAAAAATACCTTCCTTTATCTTGGCTTGAGAAATATCTGGAAAAATTGTTTTCAAATAGTCGAATGCCTTCTTTGTCCAAAGCCTTAACAAAGTTTTTAATGAGACCGAGCTTGATGTGTAAGGGTGGAAGTATGATTTTCTCTTTCTTGACAAGAGGGGTGTAAAGCACTTTCGTTTGACAAATATAACACTCCATTGAATGGCAAGTAGGTTCTCTCCATATCATTGGTGTAGCAAATTTTATTTGTTGTCCTGATTTCGACTGAATCAATTCTACTCGACACGATGTACACAAAGTGTTCGGTGTCCATGGGTTTTCAGCATTTTTAGGCTCAATGCCAAAAGATGGATAGTTATCACACTCAAATTCTCGCGTCCTTTTACTCATTTTATTTTTTTTTAATAAATCGCGGTTTTGAAATTCGACTTATGAACTGAACTATCTCCGGCGAGCCTTGCAGATGTTTTGAAGTTTCAAGGCGCCTTAACTCATATTTATACTCGGAACAAAAATAAAATTGAAAAAATCAAATCTTACCTAGACAGAAAGGTTCCTTTTTATACGAAGCCGGGAAAAGAAAATATTACCTGCTTTAGATGACGGCTTTAAAAATTTTCTTATAATTTTGAAAATCTACCTGCATACTTACGCATAAGTGACGGAAATACATGTTTATAACTACATGCCTACAGCACTTTCGAACCCAACCACTCTTCCTTTCGAAGCAACCACTCTACCTACTATAAAACAATTCGAGTATTAAAAGTACTATTTGATTTATTTAAAGAAAAAGTATTATCATTGTTATGGTGTTATTCGTTTATCCGGATAATATCCCATTTGCACTTTATACCTTTAAAATATGTATGTATACATCACACATTGAAGTTGCGCAACCTGGGTATTTTTACTTGATCGTTTATAACTTACGTAGTTTTGCATCGATTTTCTTCGATGATAGCTTATCTTTTTTCTAATAAAACAGAGCTCTACGTAAAGAAAAAATATCTAGAAAAAAAGTTGTGGTTTTGGAATGCTGCCCACGCAAAGAGTAATTTTTTTCTTATTTTTTCATAAAAAAAAACAAAAATATGAAATGACAAGCTAATATCTCGAAAACTATCTGGTTGAGCAAAAAACAATGTATGATGCATTTATAGCAAATTTTATCGTTTTTCCGATTCTGTAAACTTTTTAGCAATTGCTTGACCCGTTCGTGAGATATACGCAATTAAAGGGCGCCATCTTTTTGGTTTTTTCGAATAACGGTAAATTGCAAATATCTAAAAAACGGTACCATAGAATCAAAAATGAACTCAATTTTCGAAATCAGGGGGTGATTTTACATACGAATTTCATAACGGCATTTCTGGTAAAGCAAAAAAGTTGAAATTCGTGGTCCAGTGTTATTTAAAGAATACTACCTTACTACTTAAGATACTTATAAAGATCAAGGTAAAATATGTTGATGGAAATAAGGATACCATATAATCCAAAGGTTAAATCGATAGAGTGAGAAATACCAATTTTTTTCATTTTTTTTATAGTACATTTACATTGCACCAAATTTGCGAAAAATTGCAAATTTGGCGCTTTTTTCCATTCAAATCTCATTTTCCATTTTTTGGAACTTCATCACATTTGACCTCATTTCACCGAATTTGCGGAACAATACAATCCACAGTTCATCCAAATACCAACCCTGCGGGTGTTCCATATTTAGAATTGCCCTGCAAGAACCTTAATGGGTTAATGACGTGTGATAACTTATGCACTATGCACAGCTGTAATTAACAATTTCAACTAGTTTTTTAAGAAAATGGGCCAATTCTACCAGGAAAAGACAGAAGCCTCCTTGACTCTTCAATTTTTGTTACTCTACAGGAGTTTAAAACATCACGGTGGTGCATTTTCTAGATCTGCTAGAAGACAATAGATTTGATATTCGGAATCAGGAGAAAATTTTACATTTAAACATTGTTATCTCATTTTTGGTAATTTTTTTTTGTAGAGTAGTGTAATTTGGACGGCCAATACCGCCTAGGCGATTAAAAGCTATTTTAAGTAAGTAAGTAAGAGTAATTTTACAGAAGACACATTGTTATAATAAAACAAAACATTATAAATATGTCGTGATTATTGTCGTTAAAGCCCATACAATAAACCGGTTGAAATAAAATGAAGGTGGTCCACTAACGCATTGCAAGGGAATACTTTGGGAGTACTTAAATATCAAAAACACGGAACACATGCTCTAACGGTTTCTGCAGTGCAGTCCAGGGATGGGCAATATTTTATTTTTGAGTGACGTGTGACGAAAAAATGAGAAATAAATTTTTATTCGCTATTCAAAAAAATTTGAGCGGCTATTTTTATTAAAAAAAATCAAAGTGATGAATAGCAATTTATTTTATTCAATAATAGTTTGAAATAAAAATAAATCGTTATTCATTTCGCAAATTTTTTTTTGAATAAAAATATCCGGTCACTCATCACTCAAAACTTTTAAAATAATGAATAATTTTTTATTTTTTATTTGAATAATTCAAAAATTCAAAATGGCCCAACCCTGGTGCAGTCATATTTGCTGACGGCACAAAGCTGACAACACGACGCGTTGCTTCAACGACACGTCCGCATGGTACAACCAAAGACATCACATCCGCATCACATCACCAAACACTTCAATGCCAACAGCATCACCACCATCATAGCCGCCATGATAGGCATTGCACATATGTACAATATATATATATATATGTACTTATATTGAAAACCTGAAGGTGCGATCTATGACCAAGGAACTCGCCGCTTATTGTGAGATATGTAGGTGAAAACATGAAATATTGACAACTTACATATACCAAATGCATGCAGTTAATAAAAGCAAAAATGTGGAGATAGAGTTCACATTTCTACTTATTTTGTGTGTTGTACTAGTAGACCCTTCAGTTATTATCCCGCCAAAGGATTGCTGGTCCAAATATTGGTCGATAACTCCAAATCGGCCGATAACTTCTAAGTCGCTTGAGTTATCGATATATGGGATATCTTGCATTTTAAATCAAACCTTTAGTAATATAACAAACAGCCAGTCAGGAATCTACAATTTTATTTAGCATGTGGAGAGGATTTAACATTTCACTTTTAGGCGATAGTCAACCAAATAATTTGGTTAGGCTAACTCAATTTATTAGACTTCTCCTCATATCCATGAGTTCGCATTTATGATGCATTCACTTCATCTGTCACGAAGTGGTAGCAGAAGAGGTGACAACTTTTTCGATGAATCGCCCATGTTAGAGACTCCGGACTTTTTGCTTTCAATTCCATTTTTATTTTTTTTTTCAAAATACATACTTCGATGGTGTCCGCATATTTGTAGGTATATAGTCTATATACCAAATGCCTGCATATTTATCCGTTGCTTGTTTAGCCACCAATACTCTCTACACAATGGAGATTGATATATGTATCCCTTTCAGTGTTTTGTTTTCCATTTTTCATCACAATGCTTTTTTGTTTCTGAACTAAAGCCACTTTTTGTGAGGAATTAAAGATGGTAGAAGAAAATTTGATGTATGACTTCAAAAAAAATTGCTACAGGAAAAAATTTTACGAGTTGAGTTCACAGTCGCCACTTTTAATTGTTGCCTTATCAATCACCACAGAAAGCACTCCACCAAAAAGGCGTCAATATAAACGCACATGAAATGTGTGAACTAATGCAAATAAAATGGGGAAGCCAATCGAAAGAAATAATTTGAATACCGGTGGTGTTGCATGAAAGTTAAGGTGCTAACCTCTTTCGCAAAAGAGATGGATTTCAGAATCGAGTCTCCGAGACGAATCAGTTTGAAGATGACTGCTTCTAATCTTATAACTTTAAACGAGCTAAACTTGTATATTTGTATATCCGGACTATCTCGGGAACGCTTGACCGATTTGGATGAAATTTTATATAGAATAGATTATCCACCTGGGGATTGCCACCTGGGGCGGAAATCACATATTATTGAGAAGATTTTCTTTTTAATATTTCAAATCAGGAAAAAAAAAGGATAGAATCGAACTTACAATTTTTGGAATTTCGTGTACTCATGCTTGCCAGCGTCTAGTCCAAAGCACCAAGTGCAAGTGAGTACTACTGTGCTCGAGTTGTTCGGACGTGTTTTATCTGCATTCTTACTTCTCTCTATTGATAAACAATTTATTAAATATTAGTGAGAATGTGACTTTTTTCTCAAGTGCGTTTTAAAGTAGTGGATTATTACCTACTTATAATTATGAGATAGTGACTCTTGTTTTTGTGACTGATCGATAATTTAATTAAAATCATTACATAATTACAAAGATTTTCATTTGCAATATACAATAATGCCTTGTGTATGCGATCAAAAGGTTGATAGAAATCTTCCGAAAGAGCAGAAAGTACAGTGTGCAAAGTGCAATGATCTCTTCCACGCCACTTGTGTTGGTATTCGTCCGGCTGATGTCGAATTTTTGCAAAGTGCTGGTCAGTGCTTTTTTTATGAAGCTTGCACTATTCAGCGTCGGATTTCCCTCCGTTCACCTCCTCCACCTATTACAAAGGAGAAACCGTCAACCATCATCACTAGTTCTTCCTCTTCTAATTCTCCGATGTCTCGAGTTTCTTCGAAGCATAGTGATAATTCTCTTATTAATGCCGAGAGCCAGCAATCAATAATTAATTCTCTATTTAATCTAATAGCATCTCTTCAAACAGAAAATGCTAGTGTGTTAAAGTCGGTGAGTGCGCTAAATGAAGTTAATAATAACCTGGTGCTGGAATCGGGAAAAATAAATTCGGCCCTTCAATCCATTCAAAGTAAACTTGCCGATAAAGATAAAGTTATTGCTGCGCGTGAGTAGACCAATCTTTAATTATTTTTCGTGTGACTTTGTAAGTCTTAATGATATTTTACTTGAAATAAATTGGGAGGAGGTACTTGGTGGGCTGGATACATCTGTCAGCTTTTCCACTTTTAAGTCGATCGTATACACCCAATGTTTAGATAGGATCCCCCTGCGGGTAAAAAGCGCCTATAAATTTCCTTGGTATACTAAAGAATTAAATAAGCTCAAGAATCTTAAAAACAAATTCTTAAAAAAATTTAATAAGACTAAGAATAACTTCTTCTTTAGTAAATATAAGCTTTTCTTAAAGGATTTTAATATTTTGAATAAAACTCTTTATTCCGAGTATATGCGCAAAATAGAGGGAAACATTAAATCGAATCCAAAAAGTCTTTGGAAATATCTTAAGGACAAAAAGTGTTCCGCTAGTGTGCCTACCGGAGTTTTCCTTGATGATAACTCGGCGAAAACGCCGAATGAGGCAGCTAACTTATTTGCTGATTTTTTTAAATCAAATTTTTCTGTCGACGATAGTAGTCAACCGCTTGATTTATCAAATAGTCTGAACTCTGCCCTAAATTTCGGAGCTCTACATCTTTCTACTGAGGATATTAGTAGAGCTATTAACAATCTTAAATCTTCCTCTCTAACAGATTTAGACGGATTTTCTCCCATCTTATTGAAAAATTGTCCGGCCCTAGTTTTTCCTCTTCAACTTATTTTCAATAAATCACTCTCGTCTGGGATCTTTATTGACGATTGGAAGGTTACGTCTATTCTATCTTCAAAAGTGGCAACAAAAATGATGTGCGTAACTACAGGCCCATTTCCAAATTAACCACCGTCTCGAAAATTTTTGAACATGCAGTCAATGCTAAGTTGAGCTTTGCGGTTAAGTCCCTTATTTCTCCTTATCAGCATGGTTTCGTTGCGGAGAGGTCGACGATTACTAACCTTGCTGTTTTCAGTGAGTATTGCATTGAGTCTTTTTCAGCTAACTCGCAGGTAGATTGTATCTATACTTATTTTTCAAAAGCCTTTGATAGGGTCTCTCATAGAGTCTTAATTTATAAACTGGGTTGCCTTGGTTTTCACTCTTCCTTTCTGTTATGGTTAAGTTCATATTTATCCAGCAGGCGGAGTGTTGTCACAGTGGATGGGGTATCCTCTATTCCCTTTTTTGCCTCCTCAGGGGTACCGCAGGGGAGTATTCTAGGTCCATTGTTATTTAATCTTTTCATTAATGACATTAGTAATTGCTTTACATTTGCTAAATGTCTCCTGTACGCTGATGACCTAAAATTGTTCTCAATTATTAAGACGCCTGATGATGCAAAGAAATTACAAGATGACATTTCCAAGTTACATCTGTGGTGTCAAAAGTCTCATCTGTTCTTAAATGCATCTAAATGCTTTCACGTGACTTATTCTAAGTCATCTAATATTCTTCGATCAAAATATAGTATTTCAAATTGTGAGCTTCAATGTCTTAGTGAGATCAAGGACCTTGGGGTCATATTTGATACCAAGTTTTCTTTCAATAGTCATATTAGCCATGTAACCTCTAAATCGTACTCAATGCTGGGTTTTGTTAGGCGCAATACCGCAAAATTTTGTGACCCATATACTTTTAAAGTTCTCTATACTTCTTTTGTCAGGTCTCACTTAGAATATGCTGTCTTCATTTGGCGACCTAGTACTATGACAGCTATAAATAGACTGGAAAGAATACAAAAACGCTTTCTTAAGTATGCTCTTTGGACGCTAAATTTTGTGGAGCCCATACCATCTTATGCTGCTCGTCTTATGCTAATAAGTCTAAAATCCTTGGAGAGTCGAAGATCTATACTCTCTTTGTCCTTTACCTTCAAAATTATCAAGGGCCTAATTGACTGTCCATACTTATTAGAAAGGATTCGGTTTAATGTTCCTCAACGGCATCTTCGCAATGTGTGTCCGTTCTATGGGGTTAATGTGAAAACGCAATATGCTTGTAATGCTCCTGTAAATCGTGCTTTACGAGAGTTTAATTCACTAAGTGATGCTATCACCTTGGATTTCTCGATGCCAAGTTATGCTTTTTTCTCGATGCTTAACTCTGCCTTATAAGTGGTTTGATTTATGCTCAATAATTATTAAGTAATCTATAAGTTAGTTAAGTACATAGTCTGTAAGGATTGTACTCCAGAGACTTATAATTAAATAAATAAATAAATAAATAAATAAATAAATAAATTACATCTTTGTACTAAATGTATAGTTTTTTATAAGAATTTCCTCATAAAATCATAGAGATTTCCCTATAGTTTTTTTCTTCGTTTCCACCGTTTCGACTACCCCTTTGCCCAACAAATGATCATGAAGACAATGTTATTAATTTTATTAGGCATTTTTGGCTCCGTGTACTTGGGGGTTTCCACTTGGGGTTGCTTACAGGGTGGCCACCAATTTAAATTTTTTTAATTATGAAGCAAGATATGCCAATATGGCTATCAAATGTAAGGTTTTTTCGGCGGCATACCAACTAGAATATTTTCAAGTAGGGTTGCCACCTTACCGAAGTATATTTGTATATCCGGTACCATCTCGGGAACAGCTTGACCGATTTGGATGAAATTTGCCATATAAATAGTATGATTTATTCTAAGACTATCCAATTGGGGGTTGCCACTTGGGGGATGTACAGGGTTGTCACCTATCTCAATTTTTTTAAATTATGGACCGAGATATGCTAATATGGGTATCAAATGAAAGGTATTTTCGGCGACATACCAACTAAAAATTGTTCAATTAGGGTTGCCGCCCTGGGTTACCATCTAACCGTATTTTATTGTATTGTATATTTTTGGGATCATATTTGGATTATTTTAGGATCATTTTGGGATCATTTAGGGGTCAATTTAGGATAATTTTGGGGCCATTTTGAGACCATGTTGGGTTCAATTTTGGATTAATTTGGTACAGTTTTGGGGTCATTTTCGGATCATTTTGGAGTCATTTTAGGATCATTTTTGGATAAGTTGGGATCATTTTCGGGTCATATTGGAAACACTTGAGGGTCTTTTTGGGGTCGTTTTGGGATTATTTTTGTATTATTTTGGGATTATTTTAGGGTATTTTTAGGGTCATTTGGGAATCATTTTTGGTTCATTTTGGGATCATTTTATGGTAATTTTCGAGGCATTTTGGGGTCATTTTGGGATCATATTTCGGTGGTTTTGGGTTCAATTTCAAAATGTCATCGGCATTCCTCACGCTATAATCTGTTAAATACTCTCTTCGTACTTGACTACAGCGTTAAATTGTATGACTAATTCTTCAATGCCAGGAAAGTCTGTTAACTTTCACTAAATGTCACAAACATCACAGAGAAACCTAAATAATATTACCTGAAGTGTGAAACGCCTGATCATTGCAAGTCCTAACTCACATTTATCCATTTTGCCAACCAAAACGCAACCCAAAAATGTAATACAAACTCACCTCACTTAGTAATTCGTTTTTAATCTGGCCCTTTCACTTGGCCTCTTATTTAAGCTTAACTTCTTATGCCTCTGCACCATGTCATCGGATTGTTTTTCAAATACCACAATAGCTCAGATAGAAATGAAAAATGAAATTACAAATAGAAAGGCGTTTAAGGAGTATTGAAAAAGATATCCTTTAAGAATCTTAAGCACAAAACATAAACAACAAAAACCTAAACGCAAAGTTTGTCGGTCAATTAAATGATGAAATTTAACCACAATTGCAAAGAAGCCTCAAAACAAGGAGTTCCATAAATATTTATCTAATAAGCATTTTATGTTATGGAAATAAGTGCATATATTTGTATATATTTGTATATTTGTTATTTTTTACATATGGACGTATTTGTAAGACTAGAGCTTTTGAAAATACATTTTCGACAGGAAATTCAACCATTTAACAATTTACTACTTAACCTATTACAACTGAATAGAAACTTAATTACTGAAGACCTTAAAACATATCTGGTATTGTAAAACATTTATTTCAGTTAGTTTACTTTAGTGTCGTTGGGTCCACATTCACTCTGCATAATTAAAATAGTTATCGATCACCCTTATGTAGTTACCCCTACATAGCATAGCTTTCACATATTCTGGAATATAATTGCAGAGCCTCGCAGCATTAACAAAGAACAGTCTAGATGAGGACAAGCAGTAATATTTAGGGATAATCAGATTTCGAAGCCTTTGAGATCTAACTAACGTTAATTTCTCATAAAGATACTTAGGAGTCTTATATTCAAGTAGTTTATACATGAATATACATTTTCTGGCGGCCAAATAGTCGGTAATTAGTTAGTCGGATTTTAGTTTTCCATTCAGATATATGGTCGTATCTTCCAACGCCATAAACATAACGCGCTATATTGCTGAAGGTAACCTCAATTTTGTGAGACGAAACAGAATCTAATTTGCTATAAACAATTTCAGAATACGTGATGTGAGGCAAAATTAATTGAATGGCCAACTTTTTTCTAGTCTCTAATGGTGTAAATGAGGCTGACATTCGTAATCTACGCAAAATGACATATAGGATACTAAGAACTTTATTAATATGATCTGAGCAATTCAATGTATAATTCACAATAAACCGTTGATTTCGAACTTTATTAGAAAACATAAGAACACCGCTACCAATATACAGTTTTGGAATATTTTGAACATGCACTACACTGTTAGTAATGGGTAGAACATATGACTTCCCCGCATTGAGACGAAGACAATTATCAAAGGCCCACTTTCAAATGGCCGACAAATCACAATTAATTTTATAACACAAATCCTCAACAAGACCAACACGGCTGGACAAATACAGTTGAATGTCGTCAGCATAAGCGTGGACTTTAACATACTGACATACAGAGAATACATCATTAACAAAAAGGCTAATCAATAGAGGGCCAAGAACAGATCCTTGGGCACACCAGAAGTAACAGTACTAGACATAGAAGATGAGGTTTTGCAGGTCATTTGCTGTGTTCTTCCAGCGAGGTAGCTAATCATAAGTTTAAGGGAGCTGTCTGAAAATCCAAAATAATATTTAAGCTTTTCGCAAAGGAGTTTATGATCTACCAAATCTAACGCTTTAGGAAAGTCGAGAAGGCACAGAAGTGTGGGATATCCTTCATCAAACTGTATCCTTAGGTCATCTATTATTTTTAGCATAGCTGTAGAACAGCTGTGATTTGGTCTAAAGCCTGATTTCAAGGGGGATAACAGATAATTTCTTTTAACAAACGCAGAAATTTTCGTGGCCATTAGGGACTCACAGACTTTGGAAAAGGCATATATATATATATGTAAGAAAATTAACTGCAGGTTTCTGAACTACATATATTTACATTGGCCTTTGTTTTATTGTTTGGCCTACTTATATAGCGTTCACGTTGGGCCATAAACTCGACTTACAGCCCTATGCTGCGCGTTACCGGTAAAATTGCCATCGGCAAATAATTTTCCCTAAAATACGTTACCAAATAAAGTGGCTGCGATTCTGAGCAGATGGTAACGCTCTAATGGCAAAAAAACTCACCAGTGTGTATGGTGAATTGAAAAGCCACCCTGCTAGTCACCTGCCATATGTTTTTTGTTTATCAAAAAGAAGAAGGCTGCAAAATGGAAATGAACAAGTAAGTAAATTTGGTAAATATTTTATGAAATTTATTAAAAATTGTTTATTTTATTTACAGAAAATATGCACGCACCACCCCAGCGCAGTTGCGGTTGTATGTGGCCTTTTGCAAAGACCATCCCGAGCTCCTGCAGGGAATACACAGTTTTTATTGTGATTTATTAATACTATATACCTGTTTATTTGTTCGATTTTCACTTTGTTTTATTTATTTTGTTTAATTTTCACTTTATTTTGTTCAATTGCACTTTCGCTTTTTTATTTTTCAAAGTAAACATCAGCTGTTTTAAATTGATGTTACCACATGTTACCACCTATTTTGGTGGTAACGGTGTTACCAGAAAACTTTTGCCCTCAGAATACCAAAAAGGAGTAAAAGTTGCCGAGTGAATTTGTTTGCCGGTAATAATAAAGTTATTACCACAGTAGAATTGACCTGTTAAAGGGACATTTTTTTGAGTTTATTCATATTGTTGTTGTCAATAAACTCGAGTTTTTTTTATTAGTTAGTGCATGCCTTGTTAATTGGTAAATTAAATTTACAGATTCAGAAAGGGTCTTATTTCAACCATTAACTAACCTCCTAGTTCTATCCTATGTATGTGTGTACAAAACCACTTAACCCTATTTCCGTTTAATAATACTATTTTCGTTTAATAAAATAAAATTTGAATCCTTAATATATTTAAAACATACAACTGGCACGGGGTAGCGCCACACAAGACCCGTCCTTGAAAATGCTAACATAAATGTACATAATCTCTATCCCTAGCAAACAGGTTAAGGAACAAGTTTTTGCGTCAAATGAAATAGTTGAAATTCATAAGATATTGGATAAACAAATAAGAAAGATATCGTAAGTAATTCTTATTCATAGAAAACCTCGGAGCTAATTTTCGCTATAATTTTTAAAATCGAAGTTTACAATTAATACAAACCCGTTTAGAACCATTGCATAGCAGATAAACACTTGAAGGACACCTTTTCTGACTATAGTGACCATAAGAAGATTGTGACGGTATATATATATATTTTTAACTTTCAACAAATCTTAACTTTAAGTGTAAATTGTAAAAAACTTTTTTGCGGAATTATCGTAAGAGACAAAATAAAAATTTTACAGGAGAGCATTTTTTGTTTTTTATTACTGTATGAACTGTATGGAATACGATGAAAAAGAAGCATATTTTTGGCACAACTATAAAGATTCAGTTTTAATATTTTAGGAGATGATGCGCTGAGGATTTAAAACATATCTACCTAAAAAAGTAAATTTCGAAATAATTTTGCGAAAAGGGGTCGATATGAAAAGTTCAGTGCAACACATTTTCCATAGCCTTTTCTTTTGCATAGCAATGAATATCACATTTTTCTATTAAAAACGGTTAAAAAAAACATATATTTACTGAGCTAAAATTTTTTTTAGTTAATTTATAACGCGAAAAATTTAAAAACGGTAGCAGTACTGATTTTACTCTCATCACTCACATCACTCCAGAAGTGTATATTTTAATTTTTATTTTATTTTTTCATAAATATCAGTCTCGCTTGAATACGTTTACGCTTTAGCTTGAATCATGGGTCGGCAGATTTGTAAATGCAGGTGTATAAGTGAGAACGCTTAGACACGCGCTGTGATCGTCCGAACTATATTTTTAACATTCGCTGACCAAACAAGCGACACCCCCACGCGATGTGGTTTCGCCCCTTGCCCAGCGACGACTAAATCATTTGATAAACAAAGAGCACAGCGTGTCTGTGTGATGAATCCAACTTGTTTGACTGATCTTAAGATCTATGGGGCGCCGATGCTTGGCTTTAATTGACCACATATAAAAATGCCCTACAAAAAATAATGACATTCCACATCTGACAAAAATGATAGTTTATGGCTAGGAGGAGGGACCATGCATAATAGTTGTGAATTTTTCCCCAGGAAGTAGTTTGATCATTAGGGGCAGGGCAGACCCTGTGGGCTCCCCGCGGGGTACATACATATATACATTAGGGTGGGTCGATTTACTAACCGATAGGTTTTGGGCTCAGGAAAAAAAGTCCAACTACGTATACCCAAAAAAATAATTTTCGAGTGTGCGAAATTTCCTTTTTTTTACTTCTTTAATCTTTTTTTTTTCAAAAAAAACTGCATTTACCGCCGTCTTTAGCGCGTGAATTCACTTAGGACTACGCCAATTGACACGGAAAAAATACATAAAAAAATGATTTGGAGCCTTGAAAATTAAAAAATGCATCTATATATTATTATACATATTATGTCATTACATACATTCCGTGCTTTTCTCATTCGTCCACAAACACGCTGATATGTACATACAAACTCTGTGTCCACGTAGTGAATCGAATTGAAATAATCGCGCATGCAAAGTGCAATATTAATATTATTCTTGCTTAAGTTTGTTCTTTTTGTTTTTGGAATGCTGTTGTGACAGCGTGGTTTGTTCTATTTGCTTTTCCGCGACCCCGCACTGACAGCTGCCACTGTGGATACTCATTAAGTTGAGCTACCATGGAATTTGCGGTCTTCCGGTGCTGCCAGCATTGCCAACCACTTTCACTCCTGCAGCGCTCGCATTGCGTTAATTGCCAAGTGTTTTGTCGACAAATAATCAAAAAAGAACAGCGCAAGCAACGTTGCAAACAACACAGATATACGCCTGCAGCTGGCACATGCCACAAACAACTACAGATCATGCGAATTTTGTGTTTGGGATTTGCGCTTCGCCCAAAGTATTAGGCGCGTTCAGTTCGCTAGCACCAACGACATAAAATACCCAACACTATTGCCAAAGTAAATTTAGAAATCGCTGCACCGCCATGTGCGCCCGCTACCGCCATGCTGTTCCAATGAATGAATGAACTCGCCGTTATACGCGCTGCACAGCACTTGTCATGAGTGTTGCAAGTGTGGCAAGCACCGTGCGCACATCATCGCGATGCATCGGTGGGATATTGCTTTTTGCTGTCAAGCATTTTATTTTTGGTGCGAGAGCGCTCGATGAATGAATTAAGTTTAATGCTATTATATCTACAACAAAAACAAATAGGACTTATCTGGTGTATTGCTCACATTGGGAATTTGAACTCAAGCGTTAGAATTTGCCTTTCTTTTTTTACTTTTGTCGAATAAAATTTTATGTTTTTCAAAACGAATATGTGAACGTTACATCTCCACACAGAAAGTCCCATAATATTCGTTCAAGATTAAATACAATATAGAAAAATTTAACAAAATTATAACGAAATGTAGAGGCGGGTTTGTGTGTGTTTGGCAACTCGTTCTATCAAATCCATTCATCTTAACGAAACGCAAAGCTGGAAAATGGCCAAATATCTACATACTTGAGCCTATGTGGCCTGTGGCATGTGGCATGTTGCATATGCGAGTGCAAGTGGCAGTGGCAGCGCCAGAGCAACACTAAATTACAGATGCACTCAATTGACAGGATTTTCCGGTGAGTTCATGTCATGGATGACAAAAATAGACTGGCAACAGCACCAGAAGGGTTGGAAGTACGAAGCAACAGAAACAGCAACATGTAAAAGTAAATATTTGAATTATGCCGCTGTGATGAGGGATCAAAGAAAAATCATTTGCACAAATATTTTACATGTCATAAGAGTGTGTGGCAAGAAGTTCACAAGACAATTAAGCTCATTGCCTCATGCCACATACACGCAATTAATAGCTAAGCAAGTACACACTTATTTGTGGCATGCATCAAACGGCAACAGCGTTCAAAAGCAAAAAAAATTACAAAGCGTAATTTCCGTGCCCACATCAGTGGGATGTGCATGGGAGCAGCACAACACCTGAAAACGGTTGCATGCAGCATCAGTAAATGGCATTGAAAAACCGCATGTTCACATAACATATACAATCGATAAGCTAAATCATTGCGGTTTGAGGTGTTTTTCGCATCAAAACAAATTGGTAGCAGAAAGCCGGTTTTTATATTTATCTATCTAGCGATTGCGATAACTTGGCGTATCTCGTTAAGCGCTTGTTTATCATTTTGATTTTGATTTATGCGATGGCTGAGTCTATCTGTGTGTCGCTTTAGGAATCACACTGCGCGTGGGTTGCCACTGTTGCGAAAAGAAAAATTCTCAAGAGAAGCCTGGCGGCATTTCAACCTGTTTAAGTTGGTTGCGATTCATACGAGCCACTGCAACCACTAAGTACAGAACGATAAGCTCAAATGTGCATACAAGCTTCAGGAGCACGTGAGCAGAAGGCTATAAGAAACGCTATTGAGAAAGAAACTAAATCAGGTTTCATAACCTGTTCATGTGTAGCCAGACTGTTAAATTTTCAAAGCACCAACGGGTGGACATATCTACATGGAATCTCAACAGGTTTGCGGTTAAGTGAAAGACTACTTAAATTTTCGTATTTTTTTCGCCTATCAAACAATCTTCATGTTCGCTTACAGGGTACATATGTTGACTCATGCCGCCTTATCACTGAGCACCTATCTTCCACCCCTTTTTCCGTCAATCGCGTTTCTCATTTCTATCACCTTTTCTAGAGTCTTCTCTGAAGTAGTCCTTGATATAACCTGACTCGTTACCTGATCCTGGCACCTTCCGTATGGAACACCAGTGAAATAATTCAAGTTTTTAGCCAAATTTACAACACTCGAACGTAAAAGTAGCAATATTTTGCGATTTTACCAACATTTTTAATTTAAATTACATACACAAATGTAATTTGATCGCTTATTAGAAAAATTACAATTCGCAGGGGTAAAATTGCATCCAGAAGAGGTAATTTTACAACACGCAAAAAGTGAACAAAGCTTTAATCAGACGCTAGCCAGCGTAAGTATTCGATGGCCTAATGGTAGACATCTTGGTAGAGCGTTCAAGAGACCGGCGTTCGATTCTCGGTGAATTCCAATATAAGAACTCTGAATTTTTTTTATTTGACACAGTTTTTCTGTTGAATTTTTCACTGTGTAATTTCGCATCCTTAAAAAAACAAGTAGGGAAAGCTGTCTTCGGCTGTGCCGAAGGCTATAGACCTTTCATGAACAAGCGACACGATTTTCGCTGTTCGATCCCCAGTGTTAATTTAACTTTTAGCTCATACCGGCGGCCGCCGTGGTGTAGCGGTTAAGTTTCGTCCTTCTACACCAAGTCGTGGCGGTTCGATGCCCGGCAAAAGTAACATACAAAATTATTTAGAAAAACAACTTTTCTAAACGGGGTCGCCCCTCGGCAGTAGTTTGGCAAACTCTCCTGGGGTATTTCTGCCATGAGAAACTTCTCAGCAAAAAATTCATTTCCTTTGCAAGTGCCGTTCGGAGTCGGCAAAAAACTGTAGGTCCCGCCAACTTGTAGGAAAACTCAAAAGCAACACACCACAAGTTGGAAAGAGAAGCTCGGCTAAAAATCTCGTTAGAGGTTATGATAAATACTTCGTATGCGTAGCTTAGGTATTGAAATTAATCAAATGGGTTATGACAGCATTCATAAACACTTTTCGTTTGATACCCATAATGTACTAAGAGTCTAGCAATCCAATGATTCAATTCCATTCAGTACATACAAACATACAGACAGACATGGTCCACATATTGGGCGATAACTCAAAAACCGGTTGAGATATCGAAAACAGTAATATCTTAAATTTTAAGTTCAGCGTCAAGCAATCCTACGAAAAAAGTTTCATTCAATTCCATACATTACTTTCAGAGTGATACGGCCACAAACATACGGACAGACAGACAGACACACACAAATTTTTAAAGTGGTTGATTTGGACTCTACTCGCTTAATAATGCTTCCCCAATCATTTTTTTGTTGCTATCTGCCATGTACAGACATCGACCTGTTACAATTTTATTATATGTAGAGATTTGTGTGTCCAAACTATCTCGAAAACCGCTGGACTAATTTTGACGATAGGCTACCGCGTTGTAAGAGTTTCTAGATGGCTGTTGCCACTTAGAATGGTTGCCACCCATCTATATATGTTTACGCGGCATAAGCTATGATTATTTCGTTCATTTCATATCTTATGCATTACATACCAATGTAATTCGCATATAGTTTATGGAATTTTCGGAATACATAGCTTCAGCTTAGACAATATATTTTTGTAAATGAAATAGGATATGAAAATATAAGTATAAAACGAAAGGTATTTTAGGTGGTATCTCAAGGAAAATATTTTTAGAAATACCATCTACGGTTGCGACGTAATTACATTATATCTCCTTTTTTTGCATGTCCGCTACTGTTTTGAAAACGGCTTCTCCTATTTGGTTGAGCTTCGGAACATACGAAATGTGGTATCTTTCAAGCCCCTCTCTTTAAGTGTTGCCACTAGAAGTTCATTACGGGGTGCCACCAATTTGAAATTTGTTTAAACTAACTAAGATATGCATATGATAGGATATCTGCTACAATCTACGCTCTTTTACACATATAAGTGTTCCCACTTAGAGGATTTTTACAGACTTGCGACATAGATCTATATCCGCCATAGTCTCGAAAACGTATTGAACAAACTAATTAATATACACGGTGAGTAAAACTAAATATAAAAGAGAGCAGAATGTCTTTTCAGAATAAAATCGACAACAAAAAATAAATTATAGGGCAACCTCGAAAAATGCCAAGCAGAGATCGGTCATTCAGGTACCAAAAAACTAACGACTTACTTATCGTTTAATTTATTTGTGATCAATCGATTTTTTCGCATAAATGAAGTATGCGATACTTGTTTCCAAGGTTTCATTTGAATTAAACAATTTCACAACAGAGAACGACTACATTTGATCATAAACATAACGGTATTAGTGCGTTTACAATCTTATGTATTACATACTTATATTGAAATTTCCATATTGTTAAAACAGATGCTAAACAAGGATAGAAACGATTCTGTCCTACAGAAGCAAAACATACAGTGGGTAAGAGATAAACGTCTGCATTTCCTTGTAATATTTGCAATGTTTCTAATTGTTTTTATCTTTTTGAACTTATTTTTAATTTATACCAGAGACGCTAATCATTATGAATTAAATAATAAAAATCGAAATTTAATTATTATTGTTCAATTTATATTTTTTTGGATCAAGGTTAATTAAGATTTTTTGAGCACAATCATTTCACTCAGCCATATTTATTATCCTTGAGTTTTACAAATTTTGCGCAACCATAATTATTATTTTTTTGAATTTTCCATCATGCGTAATCATTTTATTTGATTTTTATTTTTTTCGCTCAAAATAAAACTCAAAACGTCATCTCCCGAACCATGAGAAATTTCGGTTTGAAAATTTACACGAACGTATCTCTTACTCAGAAGTATCTGATACCACACATAAGTAATTCTTAAACCGCCTATAACTAGTGGAAAAGGGGTAAGAAAGTAGGACGATAAAAGAAAACATATTTTATACAAATGTGACTTCGTCATTTATCCAGGCGACATTAATTAACTAATTAATTAATTCATACAATCGACGAAATACATCTTTTTATACCTTTTCCACCATATAAAGTCGATTTTTTAATTACTTATACATGGGAATAGATACTTCAGAGAAAGTTGCTAAAGGTTGTACCTGTACAAGTATGGTGGTATCTGTAAAATTGTTTTGCGATGTTTGCAACATTCTTATTTTTTTGTCGAAATAATGAAGAATAATAATTATTTTCCGTCTCTGATTTAAACAGTAGGGCACGGTTCTCGCACTCTGGGAATAGTGGATATTTTTAAGGACTCAGAAAAGATTTCCCAATAATTGCTAATTCCAAATTTACGTTCCCGCACCTTTTTGGAGTAAACTCATGATGTTATTACTGCGAAAAGAAATGCTTTGTATAGCAAGTTGAGGAGAATAAGTTAAGAAAAAAATATTTTTGTCAAAGTTATAGAATTGTTTTATAAAATTGGGTGTAGAAAAAGCAGGACCTTTGTAGATATGTATATTCTCGAAGACCCAAGCATACCTCTTTTATTTATCAGTAGTTAAATGTTTCCCTATTCTCTGAATGTATATGTATTTCTGGAACATTTTAGCTCTCTAACGCTATTTCATTAGGACTGTCCAAAAATAATTAAAAAAAAAAGAAATGTATAAAAGAACACAAATAGTGAGTATTTGTCTATCCTTTTTATTCCCAGACGGAGTCCTCCATAAACCAAAACTACTCTCGCAGTGTTTTTAACATTAGAGAAATTTGAAACGCCTAAATAAATTTTCAGGTGGCAGACACTTTTTAAAGTTTTGCTAGTTGTATTTTTTTTGTATGCAACAAACTCAAGCAAATATGCAGTAGTTGTACTGAAACTGTAGGGTTTCTTCTGTGACTGACTGTAACTAAACTGCAACTAACGTCTCCATATTTATGTATGAATACATAAATATGTATGTAAATGTAAATGAAGTAGATAACAATGAATCTGTACGAACAGCTATTGTCGAAACTGCAACGGCAACTACAAGCCTTGGTCTGTGGTCAAACGAGTGGGTTTGCGTGAACGTAACAAGCATTTACACTTTGCTTAACAAATTTTACCGAAATCGGATTGTTACACAGCAATAAACAAGACATTAAAGCTGCATTTGGATGGTCCGATTGAAAAGAAGATTTGTGTATTTAACAACAACAACAACAACTGTAACAGTAAAAACGGATAACATGACAGGAAAAATATAATGCATTGTAAACTTCGAAGGTGTCGACTACTAAGTTATATCTTGTAAGGCGATATTCAAAGATGTCTGTTGCAGATTAAAGTTTTTTCCTTGAGTTAAATCAGAAACCAAATGGCTTGATATGCAGTTGACATGGAAAATGAATTTCAGTACCATAAAGCACAGAACAGACAAGCTGCTGTCGGCTGAACGTTTGCAAGCAACCCCATAACTTTTCATGCAACACTGTGTTTGGCCACAGGTGACCGTTGCATAGCAACGTTGGTAAAACACATGCGGCACATAAACATAAACAAAATTCGACTAAATTCGGTTTTGCAAAATGTTTCTTCAAAATTTGTTCCACTTAAAATAAGGTGTAATATTAGTAAACAAAATTAAATGGTATCAACTACTGGAGCCGCTATATTTAGCCATCCTTGCAACATTTATGGGCGCGGCAGTTTGCAGCCTTTGCGGTTGCTGCCACAGAAAGAGGTATGTTTGTGTGTCCATGTTTGTCAAGTGCAATACCTTTCCTAATTGATTTTTACGGTGTTGGTTGTTAGAAATACAGTTGGAGCCATACCCGAAAAACATCTCAAAGTTCTGCTGTTGGGTCTGACGTTCAGCGGTAAAACTGAATTGGGTCATTTACTGAGCCATCAACCGCGCCGCGATTACGAGCCTACAAACGGTGTGCAATACTTTCGCATGCAACTGACAGACCGATACATGTCCGTTACAGAGGTTGGTGGCAATGTGGAAATGCAAAAGATTTGGCATCATTACTTTTTAAACACAATGGGTATTATTTATTGCTTCGACATGTCGGTCTCATATGACGAACTACGAAAGGCTTTCGACTGTTTTCAACGTACTCTAATGCATCCGTATGTGCGAGGCAAACCGGTGCTGCTCGTCGCTACCAAGGCCGATTTGGCAGACGAGGGTGTACAGTTGTACGATATTGAAAATACATTTCAGCTTGAGGATCTCGCCAAATATTATTTAAGCAGCGCCCATGTGTGCTATGTCGGTAAGGGTATCGATACAGAAAATTTGTGGGATGGGATGTCATGGTTTATCAAACACCTAATAGACAATATGGACTTTATACAAGTTCGACTTAGAACTGATGCTAATATGAAGGTAAAAAATTTATTAAATCCTATATTAAAGTGCTAATAGAAAATATTAATTCGTGAAAGGCTTGGAAGGACCATGTGAACAAGCTTGTCTCCGAAGGGCGTATTAGGCGTGGTCGATATCGGCAGTTTCAATATCATTTGAAAAACACAACGCGCAGAAAGGTAAAATCAAGGACTGCAACCGGAACCGAAACCGTAATGTAACCGATTACAACCGTTTAATTTTTCAAAACCGAAACCGAAACCGTAACCGTTATTTTGATAAGAAAAATAACGAAACCGAAACCGTTTCAAAAGCCGGAACCGGTTCCAAACGGTTTTCTTTTTTTTTTGGTATCTTACTTCATTTAGTAGGCGCATAGGTATTTTCTTTTATAAAAACGTACCCTGAAAATTTTTCATGGAAGATTGTCGAGCAAGGTTAAAAAAAAACCGTTTTGACATCAATATCAAAATTCTGAAATAGGAAGTTTGACTATAGCTGAATGAAGCGATCGAAAAAAATCTAGTAGATCCGAAAAAAATGTTCAGGCTTGTCTCAGAAAGCACCACTCATATTAATGTTTTTGACGATTTATAAATTTCATTTAGCTTCCATTCTAATATTTTTCAAATAAAAAAGTAGTTAATTGTAGGAATTTGTTTTGCTGAAATTTCATCCATAGCGTAGCGTTAATAAAATTTATTATTGTATTGGAGAAATTTCATCATGGCCGCAGAAAAAAAGTTATGAAAATTCAGACCTATTTCGAAGCTACATAGATACTTGAGTATTTTAGTAGTAAAATTTATTTTGTTCGTGTTTTTATTTGGAAACCGAAACCGGAACGAAACCGTAACCGAAACCGAAAGAAATGTTGAAGAACGAAACCGAAACACGTTGCAAATCCGAAACCGAAACCGGAACGTTATTTTAACCGGTTTCAGACCTTGGGTAAAATATAACATATTCGAACCGCATCAACGTGAAATATAAAAAAGCTCACTTCACAAGGAATTTTGATCTTATATTATGAAGAACACCTTCCAATATTACAAATTACTGCTTTAGCTTCATAAATATAGTGCTATTTTACTTAAGTCCTCATATTTTCAGATATGGTATCGCTCTTTCGGTCATTTTCGCACCAATCGTGTAAGGCCCCATACGGCACCGGCCACAATAAACACCGCGGCTTTTGGTCAACTGACGCTAGCCAATAAACCAACAACCGAGAAGACCTCAGAAGGAAATTCCAGCGATGTGCCAAATATAAATGCAAATGTACATGAATCCAATAAAACTGTAACTGAAGTGTGAAATAGCCGGGATTTTCACAACAAGGTTTTGATTTATTTTGTGTACAGTCCGTCACAAAAATAAGTATACGCCCCTTTATGGGAAGTTCTCACCGATTTTGGCGTCAGCAAATTTATTTTAACTAATTTCCTATAAAAAATCATCAAGATCTATAAAAAAAAACTATAAATTATGCTGTGTATTCGACAAGTTTTCATGCAAATTTTTAATTTTTTGCGCAGAGTTTTCAGAGTTTTTCGAAGTATGCAGATTTGTACATTCAGTTTCAGTCTAAAGTGCCTTTAACATTTCCTTTAATTGCCAGAATTTTTTTGTTCGGCTATGCTGCTCCATATAACCCAAGATCAACATTTGTTGTTATATGTCTGATGCCTTCAAACAAAAATTCCAATAATTAAAGGAAAAGTTTAAGGTATTTAAGACTTACACTTTGTGAAACCGAAATTGAACGGGCCAAAAATCTGCATACTGCGAAAAAATCTGAAAATTCTGAGAAAAAAGTAGAAAAATTGCATGAAAATTCGTCGAATTTTGTGTATTTTTCACACACACATTTTTGATTAGTGATGCAGCCAGCAACATCGTCGTAAACGAGTTCATAACCGACAAATGACAGTCACTATCGACGCCACTCTCCAAAACCTCCTGGGGTGTTTCTCTCGCTGCAAAAACAGCAACAGAACCCCTATACATGAACTTAAAGACTTTTTTTCAAAGCAGCTATATTAGTCCGGTCAAATTAGCAAATTTGAAGTAACAAAAATTCCGAAAGATCATATTTTTGTAGAGTTTACCCTCAGAAAGAAAGCTGTAAACATTTGGGTTCAAAGGTCGGCGGCGTATATGTAGCTCTACTACGAGGTTTCGTAAATGTATCGGAAAAGCACTCGTATATGAATCTTTATACGTCCACTTTTTTATTATAAACGCGCTTCGTACTTTTAAAATATTGAGTTTGAAAATTTTTATTTAATTTTTCTGGTTTTTTTTTCTTGCTGATACGAGAATAGCTCGTAAAACGCAATGTTCGTACAATGTAAGGTATCTTGCTGGGGAGTTTTCTTATAGGAAATTAGTTAAAACAAATTTGCTGTAGGTATACCTACTTATTTTTGTGAATGACTTTATTTAATTAGAAAACGTTGGCATAAGTTAATAATTTTCAAGTATTTTTACTCAAAAAATTAAGGTAGTAAAAAAACAAACATATATTTATAGCAAACAGTTTTAGAAAATAATTATTATTAAAACAAATTTTTATCTATTAATTGTCTACTTCCGTAAGAAGCCATTTAGTTGTTAGTAATGACTGCTTCTCAAAATTTTTGCATTTTTTCATTGGTAAGGGTTTCTTGCAAAGCTAAAGCAATCATTATTTTTTTATGTTTGATTTCCATACAAAATTTTGAATTATAAGGGCTTATATTTACATTTTATATTTTTTAGGAATAAGGGGATATGACTTTTTGCTAATTTTTTCAATCTCAACTTATTATAGCTGGTTTCCTACTAATTCCTTCAATTCTTTTTATCACGTTTGATACAAGTCTCCAGCTGGTCGCTACTTACATACGTAACATTTTTTTCTAAACAGCGAATTTTCAACAAATAGATATTTAAGTTTTGGGAGTGGAGTAGTCAAAAGGAGAAAACGGATTTAAAATATCCCTGACTTCAGTTTAAGCTATTATCTAGTTCTCAGTATGTAGCATAAATACCATACAATATGTAGTTAGTGAAATAGAGATGGGCAAGGGTTAAATATGGAGACATGGAATATAATACGAACAAATATGTACTTTTCACTAAATTTTTTAATCCGAGAATTTTAAAACTGCTTTATAGTTTGTTCTACAACTTTTCGTATGTTTTGGTCAATCTCACTCTACTTTAAGCTCACACTGAACACCAAAAAAATCACATTTATTATCAAACAAAACGTAATTAAATAAAATCGAGTTAGTCAATTGCTTCAAATACAACTTAAAATTAAAATTTATTCACTTTTGTATACGCTCGCTTCTATTTCAAAACACATTATCTCTTTTCCTTGGCCCAACTTCACTGTCAGCTTGTAGTCGCCATCGGCGCTGCGATCCTGCAAATCGTATGATAAGCCAAACACCGAATCGAACTTAATAGTCAACTGAAAAAGATAATCAAATTTTGTAAATGGATACTTCCTTAGCATATTCGTCAGCTTACACCCGGTGGCGGTGGACATGAACGATCGGCCTCGGGTACTACATTGGTTATTGAGTACCACAATTCATTTTCGCTGTACAGCGCCTGACAGAAAGTACTTCTCCGTATATTATAGATCGTATCCACCCACTCGCCTCGTGATCGCTTGTAGACCTGTGCATCGAGCTGTCGAGATTCGAAATAAATTTGTAAGCGAGGTTATATGTGGATGGGGCTCACAAATATTACTTGAATAGGTACGCCCTGCTCGAACTTATGTGTCAGCTTCATATCTCCAGTAACCTTCACACGATCATCTTTACGCTCAAAGGACAAATCAGAAAGGTCAAAGTACTTGTCAATGTAATTATCTGGAAAATCATCACAGGGCGTGAAAACCTCCTCGTTTTCGACAACGAAATCGTATTTGATGGCCTGAAATGAAAAATTCAAATGTGATAACCCACTTTAAATAAAATAGTTGTGGTTAAGTGTTTACCTCAACAGAGGCTACAAATGAACAAAAGGCTATGCAAATTAGAACGAGTTTAAACAATTTTTCCGACATTTTTTTTTAATAGAACTGTAGGTTTTTAAATGTGTTCTAGGGGTTTTTATAGAATTCCACGAAGCGAGATATGTTGATTTATGGCAGTGATTGTAAATATAAATGTACATATTTGTGATACAAAATGAGCCGTTTAAAGCACAAGTGATATAAGTCCAGTTTCCTTTTTTTTTAGTTAGGCATGTCGCATGTGTTCCATATAACACGCTAACGGGGTAGCTCCTAGCTAACATAGAAACCGAATAAATAGCAGAACTAACTTGTGAAATCAAGGGTACCCCCTATTTGTTGACAACACAAAACCTTGAATATCTCAGTTCGAAAAAAGGAGGACTTATACCACTTGTGCTTTAAGGGGCTAAATGTATCGCTTATTAATTGCTGTTGAATTTTAGTAATCAGTCGAATCAAACCATGTACGAATATGAACTAACCAGATGTTGGCTTCATGTTGACTTCAAATAAAACAAGATTACAAGATACAACAGTTTTTACAACAAACGAACATGACAAGAGTATGTTTATTACGCTGTACATATTTTTTTCGCTTACTCTTACTTTCGCTTTACTAAATTCTTTTGTACTATTTTAAAATTTGGCCATTGTCTATAATATAGACACTATCTATTATATATAAATGCGCAAACATAACAGGTTTCTCCCTTTTTTACAATAACCACAATTCTAAGGTATATAAAATTTGGTATGTATCGATATGTCTCGCCGAGCAGGGTGTTCGACAACAAACCAAAAATTTAAAAAAATTAATCTTTGAAACTTTGGTGGACTTTTGACCGTTTGGGAATATTTTTTCTTAAATTATTCTATGTTTTTATTATTAGTGAACAAGATGGAAAAGTAACAACAATTACAAGCTACCATGATTACGTAATTTCGGCCTTGCTCAAGGGCACTTATCAAATGGCTTTGTGTTTAGAAATTTTTCATCACCTTTTTGTTGGTCATCGAACCAAGAACCAAGGGGATTAGGAATTTCTAAGCCCGCAGTGTGTACCTCTTACACCAAGCTGCGTTGAAATTATTGCCAGCTTATATCCATCATGTTCACTTAGTATGTATTCATTTTATTTGTTTTTTTGTTTTTTTATACTACCTTATCGACAACTAGAGCGACATCAATCGGCCGCCATTTATACTAGCAGTGTCAAGGATTTTAGTGCACCCCGTGATCATTTTACTGACAGCTGCAGCCTATTTTCACAGGGTGGCTTTTTCCGCTGTGTCCTGCGATTAATATGTAAATATGTTATGAGTTTGTGGTCATTAATTTGAGAATCTTTGAAACTTTGGTGGACTTTTGACCGGCCGCCATTTATACTAGCAGTGTCAAGGATTTTAGTCAGTATGATTTGAAAATCACACTACTACAAGTGCTAAACACGCATTCACTTTATACAGCCGCTGTTATGGGTGTATGTATGTAGGTATGACCACTTGCATTGTTGTGTTTGCATTCATTGCAGTAGGGTGAGTTTTTTTGTTGGCAGCAATAAGATAACATGTGCCAGCGCTTCAACTTTATTGAGCTTAGGTACAAACAGTGTTTACAAAAACAAAATCTGTGCGTGGGGATTCAGAGAAGCAAATTTAAAAAAAAAAAAAAAAAGCACAAATAAGCTAGATCATGCACAAGGCCCTTCGTGGCTAGACTTAGTGAAATAAAATAAAATGGAAAATTGATAAAATTAAAAAAAAAAAGTAAAATCAGAAATAGAAAAGTGGTTGAAAGTAAAAAAATAAAATTTGTTGGAAATGAAAGGAAAGGGAATAATATAAAATAAATAAAAATGAAACAAAATGAAATAAATAAAATATTAAATTAAGAAAATAATAGGAAAGGAAAGGGATGGATAAAAGGAAAATTAAGGTAAGTTAAGGTAAGGAAAGGAAAATATGACAGAAAAATCAAAGGGAAAGGAAAGGAATGGAAAAGAAAAAAGGAAGGGAAGAAAGGAAATGTAATGAAGGTAAAGCAGTGGAAAAGAAAAGCAAAAGGAGAAAGACAAAGAAAGGAATGAAGAAAAAAAGAAGGGAAAGAAAAGGTAGCGAGGAAGAAGGTATGGAAAATAAATGAAAATAAAAAGAAAGAAAAATAAAGTAAAGAAAGGTAATGAAAAGCTAAAAAAAATAAGTTAAGGAAATGAATGAAAGGAAAAGAAAAGCAAAGGAGTTGCGGAAAGGAACAAAAGAAAATAAGGAAACGGTAGGAAAGGAAAGGTAAGGAAACGAAATGACAGGAAGGGAAATTTAAGTAAAAAAGTGAAAGAAAATAAAGGTAAGAAAAAAATAAAAGAAAAGAAATGAAATGAAAAAAAAAATGAATAAAATGAAAGGAAACTAAAGCAACGGAAACGAAAGAAAAGGAAAGAAAAAGAAAATAAAAGGAAAAAAGGAATGTAATGGAAATGGAAAGAAGGATCAGGTAAGAATATAAAAGAAACGAAAAGAATGAAAAAGAACAGAGAAGAACAAAAAAGAAAGAAAGAAAGAAGGGAAATAAAATGAAATGAAAGAAGAGAAAGAAAAGGAAAAGAAAGGAGAAGATAAGGAAAGGAAATAAAAGGGAAGAGAAGGAAAGAAAAGCAAAGAGAATAAATTGAGATGAAAGGAGAGGAAAGGAAAGGAAAGAAATACGTATGAAGACGACCTAAGAAGAATAAATAATTATCAACACTGAAACTATATTACTGAATGATGTAAAGAGGGAGGAAAAGGCAAAATGAATAGGAATGTATAGAAACCAAAAATATACAAAATATGGAAAAGAAAGGCAAATTTAAGAAATAGCAAAAAGGTAGGAAAATAAAATAAGGTTTTGTGGTTGAATTTCAACCACTGGGCGAACTCTAGTATTATTTAAACAGCAAAAAAATTAAGTGCACTCTAAAACGCCTGAAATGCCCAAGAGGATAATCGTGGAGCCCTTTCCAATGACACCAGCAACTTGAAAACCAAACTTATAATGAATATTTCGATATCATATATTTTAGTCCCGATGGAAACAAATTCAAAAAACAAAAAATAACCATCACAATTTTTCAAGCAGTTCAGGAGTAGGTAGTGTGCGTAATTAGGTTGGTCGATTTCAAAATTGTCCAACTGACAAGTGTAACCGTATTTTTCGGATGAAAACGAATTCTTATGTCCCGACCTTGTACTTACTTTTGACTCTGAGCGTCAAAGTTTGAAAAGTCCTACGTTGACCCATTTCGAGTGTTCCAATCAAGTCCAAATGTGTGACCGACCCCCATTAACTTTCGAGGGCCAAACCACCCACCCTCCTAATTACATACAGTATCTACTCCTGTAGGGCACTTGAGACCAAAATATTAGATTTTGGTTTATGCTGCATATCTTGAAAACTTGAAGTCCTTTCAAAAAAATAAAATTAACATAACTTAGTAGTGGTTGCCTCGCGATTGATCGAGAATAAAAAATTACTGCAAAAATTACAGATCTTATTATTAAATTCAAGAGGTCTATCATCGCTAGTTTAGATTTCACAGACTTTACCTCATATTTGGTATAAAAACGACAAATCATTGCTGTAAAACAACATTTTCCTGAACATATTTTTGTAGCCGCAAAAATTAGCATGTTTTTCGATTTCCCATTTTTTATTTCAAAAATTTTAAAAAATGCAAATGTCCATGTACGAAAAAGATAGATACAGATTGTTAAAGGGAATTGAGTGAGCTACAAAAACGGTTAAACAACTTTATTTTGTGAAGTTACTCTTTCAAAACTTATTTAGTATTAAATGTAAAAAAAATCATATATCCGTCTTTTTTTTGTGTTTTGATCCAATTTTTTTACTAAATTTTGTTTATTGATTTTCTCATGGTTCAATTATACAGGTTGAGTTATCAACAAGACGAAATAAAACTTTTTTTATTTACAAAAATGGGCATATTGTGCTCGTTGAAACAAATCAGTAATAACTTTGGCTCACTTTTTTTCTGAGCAGTGTTCGTTGAAACGAAGTAGTAATTATCAGCAGGGGGAAACTTTCTGAGAGTGCACCACGCTTTGGGAAAAACTACTTTGGGAGAATGGTAGAGGAGGTCCTACACATCTCAACTGTGAAAGTAGAAACTAAAGGAAATTTTTATTTTAGTGTGTACATATGTATATATATATGGGTACCTACCGAAAATCGGATAAAATATATCAAATGAAGTACCCAAAGACGCGCATTTACGTCTTTATTAAGAATCTGAAAACAGAAATAAAATATCTCAATTCTATCAAAAGTTATGCGAGAAAAACCGCGCGAAACCCCAAAAAATTACACTTTCCTATAAAAGACCGGGGGCTTAATCCACAATTTGTTTATGTAAACAACTTCGACGCACTTTTTTATCTTGACATGTTTCCTTTTTTCCAAAGCATAGTGCACTGTGCGAAAGTCAACCCGTTTATTCTAATGAGATAACTTTTATTTTCAATTTTTACGGGAAAAATGCAGAAAACAAAAATGATTCACATAATATTTGGTGGAAAGTACCCAAGATTACTGCCAATAGCATCAGTGTTCCTTCGACGAGCACTTAAGATACACATGCAATTCACCAAAAGAGCCGAAGGCGAATTTGGATTTTGTCCAGGGCGAATATTTATTTTGACAATCTGCCCACAAATTTACAAAAACAAAATACATGGGAATTCGCCTTTGCCTCAACCTGTATTATTGAACCATGGATTTTCTACATAATTAATTATCAATATTAAAACCAAAAATATACATTTATCCTTTACGTTCAAACATATTTTGGCTTTATATGTGCTATCTCTTCGAAGGTGTAGTTTTACAGTCTTCAAATGGCGCAGCCACAAAAAAAAAAAAGTTGACGGATTTGTGAACTCAATACATTAGTTTTTTTGCAATGTTAGGGCCGAACCAATTTCCCTTAGGAACATGTAGTTAGCTTTATTCCATGTTGATTTTTTAATGTTTGGCAAATTTTCGGGGAATCCAAAAAACATGCCAATGTTTGAGGCTAGAATACTAAAAAACGGCTAGTCTGAGAAAATTTCAGTCTATGCAGCTCTTTTTCCTACAAAAACATGTTCAGGTAAATGGTGTTTTACATCAATGGTTTGTCGTTTTTATACCAAATATGAGGTTAAGTGCGTAAGTCTATAAAATCTAAACTAGCGATGATAGACGTTTAGACTTTAATTTAAAAATCTGGAAAATTACAGTAATTTTTATCACACAGAACCAAAAACGTACATGTTTTTTACGAACAAAGTTTCATAAAAGTTCGCGCTGGTTTTTCTTAAAATATAAGAAAAAATTCATAGAATCTAAGAAAATTTGCTTACAATTTATGAATGACTACATGCTTTCTGTGGATTTGTTTACATATTTTACGAAAAAGTACTTATATTCTAGGAAATGTTCGTAAATTTCTACGAAAAACATCTTTGGAGAGTTTTTAACGAAAAATTCCTAAAATCTATGTACTTTTTTATTGGATACATGAACTTTTTTGGTTCAGTGCACCTTTCTTAAAAACGAAAATAAATATAATTTTAGAAAAAAAAAAACTATTTTCAAATGAACAAAACACTATATGTATATATTTCGAAAGGGTCAACATTTCTCTATCCAAAACCGTTGAGAATTTCGAAATTGGTTGAAAATTTGTTTATCATTAGTTTTTTTTTTACTAAGAAACTGAAAAAACGTTTTTTTGGCCTTAAAACCAGATTTTGGGGGTTTTACAAATTTTTTTAAGGGTGTTTTGTGTATAAGTGTATGCACTTTTTTGTTTTTTTGTAGCACTCTGTTATAGAACAACGTCTGCGAATGTGACATTTCTGTAAAGCGCTAAGGTCCTTTCCATTCATAATGTTAAATCACCCTTAATTTCATTTTCCAATTCCCTTTATTAGAAACTGTAACAGAGGCGTCATCTTTAGGTTTTTACAAGCATTAAAATGACTTTAATGTTTAGCTAGTGCCCATGAAAGCAGGGTTTCATATTATTGGCATGTCCTGAGCTTATACTGCAAATAAAAGCTTTTGAGTTGCTTACATTGAAAAAGCTTTTTAAGCTGTGAATGTCTTCCCGTGTGTATGCCCTTAGGTATTAGGAGTGTACGTTGAAAGCTGTCCAAACAACATCCAGCAAAAGAGAGTTTTGTAAAAATCTCAAATTTGCTAAGCTTTCGTCGAACAGGATTCAGTAGAAATTTGCAGACAAAACAGCTGTTGCGTTTCTGATTAGCTAACAATTTGCATAATTATGCATAAATTGCAGCAAAAGAACGGACCTATTTTATAAGCTTCGCTGAGAACCATGGAATGAAATTCTAAGCGGAAGCGTAATCAATGTTTTGATTTGAAACGGGAGAAGCTGTGGCATCTATTATAATAAAAATAAAAAAACTAGCAAATTCACCCGATTTTGTCTGCGAAACGTACGAAAACGAACCACATATACGGGTTTTCTCAATATCTTCACTCCAACGCCATCTAGCGGGGTAATTTTGACATCAAAGTTGTGGGTTATCATACTGCTCACAAATATGAATAAAACCGGACAATAAATATGGATTTTGTAAATATAGCGACCCTAACACCATCCCATATCCCATGTTGAGAGGACGTATACAAAGAATAAACTCTCAAAATTTGACAAATATCCACTAAGGCCCAGTTTTTCAGTGCAATTTTAAACCACAGACGAAATTCACTAGAGTTTTTCCCTGTCAATTTGGCCAATTAAACTAAGCTTAAACTTGCACTGAAGAACCGGGCCTAGGTAGTTTTTGAGCCAATTCCTTACAAAAAACCGGGGAGGGGGGGGGGGGGGGGCAGTTAAGCCAAACGGCGATAACACAAACTTTGTGTAATTTCCTATTCAAATGAGAAAAAACACAAAATTTCCGCAAAATTTTCAAGTTTGCTTTATTACCACCTAGAAAGAAAACAAATTTTGTCTTATTGCTCAAATAAAGTATTTCATTGCCAGGCAGAATCGCGATTTCGGTACCTTGTGCTTTATATCAAACCTGCTTAAGTTGTTCGTAACAGGCCGCCGTTTTATAAATTTTTTGGTAGTAAAAAGTCAAGCACACTCACTTTCTAGAAAAGGAAAAAGAGGCGTTTTCGATCAATTTTAAACTAGAAGAGATATCAAAAAATGGAAAACGCAGAACTGTCGGAAATGGATAGTACTAGGCCCGACTTCAGAGTGGAAGGTTAACTTAAGTTCCACAGATATCTAATTATCATTAAGTTAGTTAAAATCAGGGCATAAAACCGATATCAGGGCATAAAACCGATTAAAATAACGTTCCAGTTTCGGTTTCGGTTCCGGTTTCGTTCTACAACATTTATTCCGGGTTCGGTTACGGTTTCGTTCCACGTATAAAGAAGTAACGATTGTATGTAATGAAAAGTTGCAATAAACAGGCATCCTAGTTCGAATAAATGATATTTTAACCGATCCTTCACTTTAGAATCGACTTTCCAAACTTTTACTTTGGTATAATTTAGAAGTAACGCGAGTGACGAATTTCTTGTAACGCGAGAAACGGAGCTTTTTTTCTAATATATTTTAAAATAATTAAGGTAGGCTTTAAATTTTTTTTTTGCATGTCACACTTACATCAATTCCTAACAAAGTCTCCTTTACAGAAATTAGTTTGACGAAGCCACTTCAGAGAGTTTGAGATTCGGTAAATGCTCTAAAAACTCTGAGCTAAAAATTGTAACGCGAGTGACGGGTAGTTTTTCTTAATTTTTTCTGTAACGATATTGCCATATTATTTGCAAATGTTAAATATAAAGCATAATGTGACTTTAACAAGTAAAATTTTGTTTCTGATGTAACGCGAGTGACGATGGAAGTGCCCTTATATATTTTAATGTCTTACAATCCACCGTTTATAATTTCAACTATAAAACAAGTTTTAAATTAGTGATACATCTAGAATGTTTATATTTTTTCAAAACAAAAAAGCAGTATAAAGGTGTTAGAGTGTAAAAAAGCAGTATTAATGAAAATTTACTGCCTGTATACTCTAAAAGGTAAGAATGCTGCTTGGAATATATAAAGAGGAAGGCAGTAACTTTGACTTACAAACCAATAAAGCAGTAAGCTAATTTTTATTTTTTTGAATTTACAAAGCAGAAAAGCAGTTCGCTTAACCACTAAGGCCCCAGGCATAATTTTCGCCCATATGTAGATGCAAACTATTCTTCATGAAGCCTTTTAATATCTCAATATTCATTTAGGTCTGTTATGCAGCAAAATAACTATTTATTTAGTTCGAACACACCCAAACTTCAACTTCAGTTTTCTCGGTAATAAATTTTTATAACATACTGCCTTTTTGCTAAGGACGGCAGTATACTGTTTTGTTGTTTGGTATTGCCATTTATTAGGGCGAAAACTCGCACCGTCTACGACAACGAGGGCAAGAAATGTTGCCTTTTTGCATTTTTATAGGGGGTATAAGGGTGGTTGAGAAAAGATAATGATGCCCTTCATAGAAGGTTATGCCCATCTTACAACAGAACATCATTTCTAGCGGGCATGCGGTGAGGGCGACATTTTCGTGCAGAAGAAAACGCTATACATAAGTAATTAAGTATGTATGAAATAAAATTTTTGATTATTTGTTTTTCTAGGCGCATTGACGATATGTATATTACAGATTTTATTTTGAACTAATTACCTACATATATTATCAGCTTGCCTAAGTTTTCAAAAGCAATTGTGACCGTGGCAACTTATTAATCCCTCATTGATATGTCACAGCATTCAATGGCAGAACAACTCCACCCCAAACTCTGTTGTCGGCATTGATGCGCGTTATTCGTCGTAGTGCACAAAACCAACGAGTGGATTAAATGCGCGTGAGAAAATAGAACCAATTTAACACCTGCCCAGCGTCAATTGCCAATTACCCTTCTCTTGAGTTTTAGATTTTTTTCAGTCCTTTTTTCTATCTCGCTGCCGTCGATGGCTTGACTGACCACAATGAAGAGTCCTTGGCCATGAATGCTTATGCTACTCAATCTGAGCTCGTCTGACTAAAACGCACAAATAAAAATCTCCGCATAAGTTTGAAAATGTTAGTGTATTTTGTCCGCAATTGGGCAGTTTCATCCCATGTGAAGAGAAACTTGGTTGGCATGCCGTTTGATTTGTGTGATTGTCATATCATGAAGAGTGGCTCTAATTGTATGCAGCAAAATGCCAAAAGCGAAATCAACTCTATAATTTAACGCTAGAATGCATAAAACTTGCTGAGCTCTTAGTAGGGGAAGTTTTTTAATATAATCATCTTACGTCTGCTGCTAAAAGTATAAAACAGAGGTCGTCTATAACAATTGGATTACATATTTTCAATGCAAAAGCTACAAAGCTATCAGTAGAATATTTTGGTTGTTTAAATAACCAGAGATCTAGCGAGCTTTTGACGCCTAGTAAAAAAAGAAACTAGAGACAGACGAACAAGAAATAGTCGTCATACCTGCATGCCTTTCAATCCAAGTCACTGATACGATTTAAAACTGTGAAATCGATTAAAAATAGTTCTATAGCAGACTATATTCGAAGAAGACTCTGCATTAGAACTTTTTTTTATCAAAACGGTATTTTCAGGTTTTCAGCCAAGATATGATCTTTTACCAAGCCAAAGAATTTGAATCAATGACAGCTCACAGTATGTCACGGTTGTGGATAAGTTTGTTAAATTTGTTTGACACATCTTATCTTGAACGTATGCACCCGAAGAAGAAAGACATTTTCTATTTTGAAACATAGTAAAAATATAAGTCACCACTTGTCGTATTCGCCTTTTAACGTAATCCATCATTCCTGCGAATGCTCGATCGGGGCCTGTCAGTCCACACTTCAACGCCATGCCTTGCGTCACTCTCACCTATCGCGAGTAATTATTGCAATCGTCGTTAAAATCTGGAATAAATGCAAAAGCAAAATACCAATTTGACCGCAAATGTGATGGCGGGGAAGTGTGCGAACTACAAAAATTTGATTAAATCTTAATTTGATGTACAGCTAAAAGTGCTCCGATGTTGCCGATGTTTTGTGCCATCTAAAAAGATTTTGTTCAATTCGAAGAGCACCGAAGCTGGGGTTGCATGTGACAAGCGTCGATGGAAGTGATGATAGGAAGGAATGTGCCACCTCCGGTAGCGCTAAGCATTTATGTATGTTCGTATGTTTGCAATATAAAGTATGTATGAACATGCATTGCGTTGTTCGGGGTGTGTAAGAAAATGTGCATATTTTTGGAAGTATTCGCTTTGTGATTGATGATATTTTGAATAAGCGATGATTGATGCTCTTACGCTCGTTCACACTCGCCCACAAATTTATAATACATTGTATCTTGTTGCATATAATTTTACTGGCATAGTTTTATCGTTACTATAACTACTACCATGTTTAGCAGGCACAGCGCATCTCAGAATTTGTGACTTTAGGTTGAAGTAACGCTTGTTTAGCTTAAAGTGAAACGAATTTGTAATCTCTTTGGTGAACCGACTAACAAGTAAAAGCGGGAAAATGGCAACATAAATAAAACAAATTTCTCTCCCCCTTCCTATCTAAAACCATATTCCTCTTGCTTCCTTTATTTCTTTCTCCTCCTTCCTAAGCATCTCCTTAAGTATTTCTCACACCTTCCATTCCCCTGCACTATCTTTTTCAAGTCTGTCTTACATAGAATATATTAAAATATAGAAATATAATACATAAAATATAAATATATAGAATATATTAAAACTGCTCTAAAAGTGACATTTGTAATTGACTCCTGAAATGGGGAAAATAAAAAAAAAAATTAATAAATAACCAAAGAAGGAAAAAAATGAAATTTGCTAGCAACATTTCACGGCAAGATAGTTGCATGTAGCCCAAAATGTATTCAACAAAGTGTGATTGACAGTTAAATATTTTCTCTTGTAAGGGGCTATAATGTCAAACGAATGTAAACAAATGAATTAATCCTTTATGATGCACCACATGTAAATTGGGTATCATTTTCTCTTCTTTAATATTAGCAAAAATTTACGTTATACCATCCGCGATTTTTGTAAAAAATGTTTGGTTACAGTTTTCTTATCTTAGCTTACAAAACAGTTGAATTACAACCGTTCTTCAATGGCACCGAAGTTGGTTTCACTACCAATAAAATACTTCTAAATTTGCTGCCGAATATTCTTTCGTATTGCTTATTTGAATTAAAGGTAAAATATAAATATTGAAAATTTAAAACAAAGTTAGCTTACAAATTTTTTCCTAAAAGTTTATAAACGGAAAAATTTTTTTTCAAGTGGGTTAAAATATTTTTCTGTTTGACATTATATCCTGGTTCCGATTGAGAGCAACGTCAAATTCAATCACCCTTTGTTGAATACGTTTTGATGTAGCCCGCGAAATTCCACGACTGTGCAGTAATTACCTGGCTATAGATATTAAACTAATTTTTGTATCAATCGTGCCTAGAGAATTTTTACGTCCACATGGGTTATTGTTTAGGATAATATTTTCTGGGCTACTTTGCTCCCTATATTTTATGTAGACATTTCGGGTTACCCTGGTTTACATGTTTCTCGATATCTCTAAATTTGTTCCGGCTGTTCAAAGGATTCGTATACTCAATAGGTCAAAAGCCAAAAGCTTGCAGCTGGTACCTACACAGTAAAAAATGAAATATTACTTTTAATAGGTTAGGTTAGGTTCAAGTGGCTGCCGCAGAGGCACACCTAAGCCAGTATTAAAAGGCCCGTTGTGATACCACCAACACTAGGAAAGTCAGTTCCGGGACCCTGCCATATGGAAAATCCCGGTATTAACAGAATTCTCCACATAGCAGAATCCCGGGACTGACGTTCCTATACCGACACCGTTACTCCTCCTCGAACCATTTAGATGACTTAATGAAGGCCATCAGGTCCTTAATGTCCAGCTCCGTGACCTGGCGTAGGCTAACCAGGAAGGGAACTCCCAAAAAGCGCATTCTCGCGCCACTTAAAGCCGGACAGTTGCAGAAGAGGTGCTCCACTGTTTCCTCCTCCTCATCATCCTTACAACTCCTACAGCATCGTCGGTAGGGCACACCTAGTCTTTCTGCGTGCCTACCAATGAGGCAGTGCCCAAGTAATACGCCTATTAATATGGAGATTTCTCTTCTCCTTAGGGCATAAATTTGTCTTGTTTTTTTAAGATCCCATTTCGGCCAGGTTTCTTTGGATATCCGGCATCCTGGAGATTGCAGCCATATTTCGTTGGCTTGGCGGAGTGTGTACTCCTTCAGCATAAGCTTGCATGTGGCAAACGGCATACCTAAGCGCTCTTTATCCCGAAGAACCATGTGAGGTTCACGCGATTCTGTTGGGCCATCTCTTGTAGAGATCGACGACAGCTGAGCGTCAGTGCAGAGTTGAACGAATAAGAGCCAAGGGATTTGATGGCCGCCTGGCTGTCGCTGAATATAAAAATGTCCTGTCCGATAGTGTGTTGGCCTATCCAAGCCGCGGCGTCCATGATTGCTGAAACTTGAGCCTGGAAGACACTGCAGTGATCAGGTAGTCTGAAGGAGAGCTCAAGGTTCAGATCCTTTGAATAAACCCCTCCTCCAACTCTCCCGTCTAAATTCGAGCCATCAGTATAAATGGAAGTGCCGCCATGAGTGGCGGGACACCGATCCGTGCTCTCCCAATCTTCCCTGCAGGGAATGTTGATTTTAAAACCGCTATCTCCGACTGTTGTGGTCGCACAACGATCTGTGCTCAGCGGAAGAAAGCTATAGGATCGCAAAATACAGGCGTGTCCAGTAGTGCTTGCGCCCCAACCAGTCGCTATTGAAATTAAACCTTTTTGGAATTAAATTTGAGTTTTAGTACTAAATAGTATTAATTTAAGACTCTGAAAAATTTTTAATTAAAAATAGTTTTAAAAAAATACCAAAATAATACTAAAGCGCTCTCTCTATAGAGCTCTCTCTCATTATAATGTTTTAGGTACTAGTTGTTTAAAAACAAAGCCGGAAAAGTATTAAATAAATTACTTTTTAGCATTAAATAAAGTCCGGTGGTTTGTTCTTCAGAGCACGCGGTTCGTCCTATCATTTAGAACAAAGCTGCAATTTGACGCTGGCAAGCATAAGTACTCGATGGCTTGATAGTAGACATCTCCGTTCAGCATTCAATAAATTGTGAGTTCGACTATCGGTGAAGGCAATGTAATAAAACTGTGTACATTTTTTTTTTACCTGAGAGAATCTTCGACTGAATTACTCTCTCTTAATTAGATCGAATATGGTATTAATTTAATACTTTTCGGCGTTGTTATATATAAACACCAAAATGGTATTAAAGTTAGACTTTTCTTTTTACTGTGTAATATCAAAAATGAAGAGTAAATGATCAGTAAAACTGGCATTAAAAATCTTCTCCATTTTGGAGGTTGAGTTAGGTCTTATATATAGATACGGAATTACGGGAAGTTTTTACTCAAATTTGAACGAACAAAAATATGAATTCAGACTTCCTAAGGTAAGTGATCTCTTAAATATTAGGCTCTGTTATATTAAAAGGTTCACAGAAATAGTTTACTATTTTTTATTAAAATCAAATTGATGAAAGATACTAAAGCTTAAATTGTTGGGAACCTTTACCGACCACGTTTTCTATTAATAAATAAAAAAAACAGTTCATGACTGTTCAATACCAAACTTGAAAATAACACAGTTTATATACACGAATTTTCATCCATTATTTCTCTCGATGTTTATAAGTTTTTCTTAAATATCGTCATGGATTTGTGGTTTCAACAAACAAGCCAACTGAAGTCGAGACTGCACTTTGACATTAGAGAACTAGAATTGATTGAAATTGACAGATTTCAACGACTAGGCATAGAACAAAATTGAATGCAATTTGTGCTATTCCATTGCTGCCACAAGAGCATCATCAGCGAATCGTGAATTCAAATATTGTAAAGAAAAAATTTAATACTGCTCACGGCACCAACAGCGCCTATGAGTGTGACCTCTCTACTTTCCCAGCCTTCCTTTTTCGTATGCCGATGCGCACCTTTCCCATTTATTTGCTCTCATTTGATTCTTGACAAGTCTAATTTGGCGCTCTGATTCGAGTTTGTTTGTCATCACAATCACAACTTGAGGGCACAATTATACGCACGAGGTTAATTTCAGTTTCCAATTGATGCGGAATTGCTGCAGAAATTTAAGAAAATAAAATTGCATTGCATTACTTTTCTCTAGTACGATTACTAACTGGGTTCCAACTATGCAAGTTAGAGATGTAGCGAAGGCAATATTCGGAGGTTTCTCCTAATTTCGCCCTCTATTTCCGATTTCGGTTACTAGGTATAGTTTTGAAGCGAGATTTTGCCGAAGGTCAATATGAAGTCTACGAAATATGTAAATAGCAAAGAATTGGGAGATTTTATCCGCGAGAATAGAAAAAACGTGTGAAAATTTTCTTTTTTCCAACCGACTTGAAATATATATACAATTTTTTTCTACTTTAACAAATGACAAATGTATCGAGAATAGGTTCCTCAAAACTATTGTAAAAGTATCACATTTCGCCCCGTTTTTGGCAGCAGAGCTCACATTCTCGATATCAGATTTTGATACAGTTTACGATTACTTTTCGTGCTATAAATAGATTGCTAACGGATCTGGTTTCGGTACATGTTTCACTATCGAGAAAGTGTTGCAAACAGTATCAAATACTATTATTTTCTGTGCTGTAAATGAACTACCAACGGATCTTGTTTCGGTACGGTTTCACTATCGAGAAAGTACCTAAAACAGTATCGAAAACGGTTCGAGAATATTTATGCTTACTATGAGTTCTAACTCGTTCCACATTAAAAATTTTTCACATCTTTTTAGTTAAAATTATTTGCTTTGTTTTAATTTATATAGTTAATATAAGAAATGTATGCGGTTTTGATTATAAACATATTACAATTCCAATTCGTTAATTAATTTAGAGTAATTAAGCTAATAAAAATCGATGGTCTTGAAGAAACGCCACCCTTGGGTTAGTAGCTTCTAGTTACTTGAACATATTAGGGAACCAAAGATTTTTCTGCGACAGTTCGTTTTATGAGAGGATTTCCTCAAATCCCAAGGATTTTAGAAAGAAAATTATTAGATTAGGTGAAATGTTCAACATTCAAAAGCTAGGAAACACTTGCATATTTATTTCGATTCGTCAACTAAGATCATGTCCATTATTCACTGCCTAGTAGATTTTCCGAAAACTATTGGACTCCTGACCACAAATGTGTCTCTTCAGCTTTTATAACTGATTTAATTTTTAATTTATTTGACACAAAACAGTTTGAAAAGTAAACATGCGTTTTACACCCGAGACTCTTATATCTAACGAACGAGTTACGATAAACTATCGCAATTCTCTTGAACTCTCTAACATCCGTTTTAAAACCGAAACTCTTAAGGCTCACTTACATAAAACTTTGTTAACCTCGCCTGATATTTGCAACCTCAAAACTTTGCGCTCAACTACAGAGGTATGCTACAATGAACGCTTTGACGCTTCTCTTTCATACATTTCTTTTCGTTATTTATTTCTTTGCATTTAGAGTTTTTTGGTAAATTTATTAATTTAATAGAGAAAAAATGAAAGAATTATTATTTCCTCCAAATTTTAATTTTTAAATTAAAGCAAAGTCCTCAACATCTGATTGTCAAAGCAAGCAAAGCAAGCAAAATTCGAGAGTTTGCCAAATTTCAATCTTGCTTCAACTTTGAGGTTTTCTATTTCCCATGTTTCGTTTAAACACTTATATTGATCTTATCTGTCAAAGTCAAAGTCCGAGGTAAGGTTGAAATAAAGTTTTATGTAATTTACCCTTTATATCTAACGAGTTGTGAAGTTACGAGAAACCATCGCAATTCTCTTGAACTCTCCAACATCCATCTTAAAACCGAGACTCTTATATCTAACGAACTTTGAAGCTACGAGAAACTATCATAAATCTCCGATGTTCGCTTAAATAGGATAATACGATTCTTGGTCGGATGGGGAACTACTTCGCTCGGGCTTGTATTCATGTGGTACCAATATAATAGTTTCGACTCTCTGTATAAAAAATATCCGTTCCACTCAATTCTGAAACGTCTCAAATTGAATTGAATCTCTATACAGAAACAAAAAGAGGTGGTTGTACGACGCCAAGCACAAACAGAACTGCAATAATGCAAAGATGAAGTGGGGTGGGTGGAATGATGCAAACGTTGAACGTCGATTGCTGATCGTAACAATTGATTATTAACCGGTTTGGCAGGACCACAACATTCAACTAAAGCGCGACGGCGCAGACAACTCAAAAGTGGGATTCTGATCTACTGCAGTGATTTATAGATCGATACCAGTAATCCGATGAATCAAAGCAATGTGTGGTGCAATTTAATTCAAACATGAAATTTTGTTTGCACGATTTTGTTACGATACAAAGTGACGTCAACCGATGCGCTATGTTTATGCGGCGCAAACCTTAAGCCGCCAACCAACGACATAATTTTGTTTTATACGCACGCGCTCATTTTCCCAGCATATTTAGACTTGATGAACTCTTTTAATACTCTAAGAGCAACTTGGCAATGTGTGGCGTGAAAAACATAATGTACTCATATGTAGTCACTTATTACAATTATGCAACTTATTTCGGTCTGATGTTATTTTTTTTCTTTTTAGGGGTCAAAGACCCCAAAAATCAGTGTTTTGCAATTATCTCGCTTCCTGAGAGCTTATCACATTTCTCGTCTTTGTCAAAGTTGTAGCCAGAGACACTTACCATAAGGCCTGCCTGGAAATTTTATCATCAGCTCGCCCGGTTCCAGGTCATGGCCGGAAAACCTCGACCCTTGTACCAAATTTTGGATCATCCTAGATTTAATGACACAAATTTGATAAACTTTTATATTTAGATTAGAGTTGACGTTGATAATAAGATAATTAAAAAGAAATTGGAAAATAGGCGTGGTACCGCCTCTTTTTAAAAGCAGTTGGAGGCTGCAACTTGCGCAATAATTAGCATATGGCAAAAAATGGTAGTGATATAACTCATAGAATATTACTAGTGCCTGGCAAAAATAATCCAAATCGCTTCAAAAACACGCTCACAATGTGACAAAAGATGCACCGAACTAAAATGTTTACTACCGAACATAGCAGACAAAAACAATTTCGTTCATAATATATTTTATTGAAAATTTATAGTAGTTATGAACCGATTAGGCAGAAACTAGCATCTATATTTTGGCAATTACAACCCAAAGTAGAGCCTCCGACTTTTTTGAAAAACTTACGCTATAAATGTTAGAACAAGCAAGATGAACAATAGTAAATTTTTGCAATTTTCAAATGTCAAATGTAAGTAACCGGAATAACTCTTAGTTCCAGATATGGAGAGTTTCACTCTCTAAAACATTGTTAAGGACGTAAAAACCTACGAATCGAAAAATTTGCCACAAACCAACTTTTTAGACCTTTGACCCGGATTTTTCCATTTTTTAGGCTGGGGACTTTTCAGGTTTTATTTGTAATGATGTTCCCAGTATCCCAGTGTATGCAAATTGTTGCACTCTGACTTCTGTTTTTTTCTCTAATTTGTTGGTTTGAATGTTTCATACAAAAACTTTTAATATCAGAAAAGAAACAAAATTAAAAAAAAATAGATGTGCAAAAAATTCGCAATGGGTTTTTGCTTTGATTATTAGAAGATACTTCAGACTATAACATTTATGAGATTTGGCCCGGGGACCCCTGGGGTACTCCGATTTTTTCTCTACTGAAGTCAAAAATATAAAAAAAAAAAAAAATTTTTTCTTAGTACCAACATTTTAAATATACTAAAAATAGTATAGCCCCTAAAACCTTATTACTAAAAAACTCAGTATACCTCCAAACTTACAGTCCATCAAAAAAATTTTGTAAAAATGTTTACTTAAATGAGCTATGAAGCGTAATGTTCTTTTGTTGCATAAAAAAATCTTGAACCCAAAAAGTCGTTTTTGTCCAGCTAGCTAGTACTAGTCGAATCACTGTGCAATGCCTAAACCGACTTTTGGCCACTTTTTTCAAAATTCAGCCCACTTTGCAAGGGTCACTCTGGCTTAATAACGTTCTGGATCTGGTATCAGGGTAAACTCCTGCTTATCCAGACTGAACCCCGACGTGCCAAATGAATGTCCGGCCCTTGACGGAAGATACTAAACGTGGACCAATCTCTTTGAAGATCAATTGGTTAATTTTTTCTAGGAAAGGAACAACTCGCTGTGGTTTATGAGGGAAGCGACAACAGCAACCAGTTCGCAAAAATACTTTTACTTTTTATTTTCTGATCTTTCGTTCAATCTTTCTGCACGTTCAATTTGGTGCATTTTCTGCTCTGCTTCGTAGTCGTTTTATGTGGTTTGCTTTTGTTTTGCTTCACTTATTTTGCAACTTGAAGACTTGACAGAAATCGTGTGTGCTGCATCCACGAAAGCGTCCGTTGCATGTTCCCCAAATAATGAACTTTATTCATGTGAAATCTTCGCATTCGCCCTGCATACATCTTCGCACTGCAGTTGCATCAAAGCACCGCACCACTCCATGCGTTTCCTTCATCTTATGGGCAGCGCATTTCCCTTCCATCTTTTCAACGCTGCCCACTGACGTTTTCTTTCAATTAGCATATCGAACCGCAGCTGACGTGAAATGCGTTGGCGTTTTTAGTAGAAACCGTTGTGAGTTGTATGCTGCAGATACTGTTGTTGTAGTGCTTTCAGCTGTCAAATTCTGATGATAATCTCTGGAGTTCAGATGTGCAAAATGTGTTAATGTTTAGTTGCGGGTTGAGCTAACAACTTCACAAGGAAGCCCTCGATCAGCAACTTTTCGCAACAAAAATAAACAAAAAGTGTTTTTCATGTGCAAAAATTATTTCTGTAATGAGATTTAATTAACCGCGCACTATAATGGGAAGCATGATTGAGCATATCATAATACCTAGGCTCTTAGTAAATGAACAATACCGTGAAAATAATGTCGGCTATTATACTGGGTGCATGAAGTTGACTTTGAATAACAAAAAAAATTTATCGGTATCGGTTTCATACCGGCTGGGTTAAAATGAAATTTCTAGGAGTATCATTTTCTTCGTATCAATGAATGAATGCATCATATAAAAAAGATAGTGAAAGGTATCAAATCTTCATTTTAGTTATTGAATCGATGAAGAAAAGTATTACATTGGCACTTCAAAAATGTCAAATTGAAAGTATTAGTATCTACTATATTGAATCATATAATTGATATTCAAAGATATTAAATTACAACTTATAAAATATCAATTGAATAATACGTTTGATGAAGAAAAATTGATACTCCAAAGTTGCATATTGACACTACTATTTGTACTATTTAGCATCGCCCTGATACCAGCTGTTTTTTGAGTGTAGTTCCAAATCTGCAAACCCTAGTGTAGTCTGGATCACATTCGTATTTCGATAGCCCGAATGGTGCAAGTCCCAACTCTATCCAAAAATTCACATCAAGTCAACAGAAATGCAAGAGGGAAGCAAGAGCTCCCAAGTAGGAGCTCCCAAGTAACTACATATTACACTCTGAGGATACTCACAATTTTAGTAATACGCTTTGGGGACCTCAAAATGCCAAAAACCATTGAATGAGTTGTTTAACGAAGGTCACAAATTGAGTAATGGTGATGTACAGACCCATGACTTCCGCCGACTGCGTACGATTTGCGTATGACGGCACGACTGCGCGGCTCAGTCGGCTATCTTGAATTCGTCCATGGTTGCCCCCACAATACAGTTTTTATGAATCACACAAATTAGAGTAAGGTGGCAATCATTGATTTTGTGTACAAACATTTATAACGTCAATCTGTCAAAACCGGCGAATTTATTATAACGGTATAGCTTGAGGCACAATCTTCATTTCGTTCATTTATGGGTAACTAGCTGATGCCGCGACTTCGTCTGCGGAAAAAATATAAAAATTGTTGGTACGACGTATCCAAAGAAAAAACTGTCAAAATTTGCTAAAAATCTGTTGAGTAGTTTTTCGTTACAAAAAAACCCCCTACATTTTTATATATATAGATGACATGGTGATGGTCTGGCAATGTTGCGGGTAATAAAGTAATACACCAAAAAGGTTTCAAGTGAAAATAAAGACGCTTTTTATTACAAGGGGCTTATAAATTTGCTCAGTATAGTTAAGGTTGTTTTCCTGACATCCTCCCCCTGCTCTATTGATTCAAACAGAGTTCAATTTATTTTATCGGCCACTGGTACAAAGTGGCTATTAATGCTAAAGGAATTCGTGTTGCACCTGTTTTAAAGATTTCCTTTGTTAAGCAACATTAAACATTGATTTCAATGAACGCCATTTTCATTTGAGTCGCATCAAAGAGAGAACTCAGATTACCATAAATCGTATGTGGAACACGGTCAGTAGCTCAGACTAAATCCAGGAGCATCACAATTTGTATTTAAAACTAATAGATTTGTTTTTTTTTTTTTACTTCCGGACTACAAAGAGCCCCCTGGATTCAGGCTGAAGTAAAGAAGTACTCTCGAAATCTTCATGAAATTTAATTATTTTTGCATTTTGAATACATTGAAAAAACAATTTTTCACGCAAAATGAAAGAACGTTGAATATGAGTCAAATTCGAGTCCACACACACTCTCGCACATTTCGATGTGCCATCAGCAGCAGCAGCCAACTCAGCTAGTAGCAATCTGCCGTTACACTCATTCATATGCCGCATGTGACTCGTGCCTCACCCATAAGCGTTTGCTGCAAATTGGATTATGCCACACAAATTTTGATAGCAACTTTGAACGTTTTTACATTTTTTGCTCAACATTTATGTATGTAAAAGTATTTCATTTTTCATTTTTACACGTTGATATTGTTATTGTTGGAACGACAAGTGCCATTCGCTTAAACTACTCGCGTAACAGCGACAATAAAGAAAACAACGACAAAAGTGCTGGACATTATATTTAATTCTGACACACAAACTGTAGCAAAACTCAATTTTCATTATATACAAAATTTTTACTCAACATTCAGGCTAGCGTGAAAAAAATGTGTCTACTGCAAAAAGCAATAACAACAAATGTAACAAGGCAAAGCAAAACAAAATACTTAACTTTAAAAAAAGTCACTTTTGCGAGTGTTGCGAATGTTGGGAGCTTAAGTGATCGCGCTTGAACGCGTGAAAATCCCAAAATTCGGAATTCAAAGTGCGTCAGCCGTCGAATGTTTGAGCGCTGCTGCTTGGGATGTGAGCGATGGCTGTGGGAACAGTTTCGGACACGTCGTGCTGTGGGTAGAGCAGGCCTTGCAAATTGTTGTTATTGCAAAAGATTCAGAGGCAAAATTGAAAATTTGTCAACAATTTTCATAACAAAAAACTGTCACAACTGGACCAAAATTGGAATGGACAAGTGCACCTACACATGTACATAGTCACGCTACACATGCACACATACGATAAAAATCAGTTGGCGCATGTTTTGGAGCCCAACAAAGAAATGCTTTTAGCGCAGTCAATATGCGAAAATCAAGTTAAAAGTTTTGCTGTTTTATAGAGAATTGAATTTTGTCACCAATTTACTTCGTTTCATTTTATTTATTTCGCTTTTTTGTATTTGCTAACATTTCATGTCGCTCTGCTGCTTTTGTCATGCCAAAAAAAGGATTGGCTCACAGCGTTCCGCAGTAATCCCCAAAAGCTTTAATCCGCTAAACGTGATGTGTCAATTGGACTCTTTAACTTCTTTTTGTTGTTGAAATCTAATAATTTTTTCTGTATTTTTTTGCTATACTTTACAAGTTTTTTATTCGCAAATTTGATCATTTCATGAAGGCACTTTACGCATATTTTTAATGACCGTTATTTATCGCTTACATGGCGGTCGGTACTCCGTTTGAGTCAATTAGTTGCCACATATTTTCGGTCAAAGCTGCATCTGTCGCTAGATTTTTTTACTTGTCTCCTTTTTTTGGTTGTATGCAGCTGCGCCAGACACATTTCTCAACTGTCATATGCGACCACAGCTCAAGCAACTTTTGTAGGCGCATCCAATTCCCTTTGCATCAGATTAATTGTCACAGCCACACACATCCAAGCTTACATGCGCGAAGAAACATTCGAAAAGGATTTGTGTATTTGCAAGTCAAAAGCTGGCATTCAACGGGAATTTCATGAAACCGCTTGAGCTGTCGACGACGGCGAATTTCACGATTGATTGCCTACACGGAATGCCAACAAAGAACCCCAAACCGCTTTGATACTTAATTATTTCGCACTTTTGGGCGCTGGCAACTGGAATGGCAATTATTCAAAAGTGAATCGAGACCAAATGACAAATAAGCAAACAATTTACTACCAAAAACCATCGATTTATAAGTTTTTATCTGTCGGTATGAGCGACTGTGTAGGCGGGTGTCATGTAGCACTCACCGCGTACAAGTCAAATTAAAAACAAGTAATAAGTCTAAGTTCGGGCGAACAAAACATTTAATACCCAGCGGTAGTTTTCAGAACGGGATAGCAATGATATAGGCCCCAGGAAGATTTAACTAAAAGTTTATACTATTTTAGCTACTTCTCTTACCGAATTCGGTCATTTTCGAAATTTTCGATATCGAAAGTGGGCGTGGTTGGAGGGCGACTTTTTCCAGTTTCATCAGGTATACTCCCAACGATACTAGTATGCTTTGTCTCAAATTTCAGCTGATTTCGCCCATTTTCAATAGGAATCTACTTTGGTCAGGAAGTAACCTCAATTTTTACTCAAGTTATCGTGTACACGGACAGACGGACGGACGGACATGCCTTAATGAACTTTTTTTCCAACCTAAGAACTTTCATATATGGAACTCTATGTCTATCTCGATTATTTTGTGCCATTACGTAGTACCGTTATGTGGAAAAAATTATAATACCCTTGTACTAGTAATAGTACGCTGGGTATAAAAAAAAGCTTACACACGCAGAAGAACGCCGTGCTCATAAACAAAAACAGTTAACATAGATATTTGTATATTTATATGGGTGGTATTTAACCATAACGAGCCCTGATGCTAAATTTATTTCATTGTTTCAGCTTCGGAACCAGACGATTTGCGTAGCTAAGCAGGTGCACTTGACTTGACTTAAATGAAATCAAACACAACCTTTTTGGTCGATGTGCACCGCTAAAATAGGTTTCATCTTAGTAAAGATGCTATGTCTTCCGCCCAGGCTGTGCAGGAAACGAACCGAAAGCATTCAAGCTCATCAATTTCTTCTCGTGCAGCATCAAATAAACTGTTTAGCACAAATTCGACTTCAAAAATATTGAACAAACAGAGTGCACGCAGATAGTAGGAAACTTATTTATTGGGAAATTCTTTCAACTTTCCACACTTTATGAATATTCATCGCTCATGTCAACTATTCACCAATAAAACTTTTCAAATTTACACAACCAATTCGAGCAGTACGTGCGCTCTGCAACAAACTCAATGGGCCACAGCAAATATATAAATATGTTCGTGAACGTATGTAACCATTTACACGCGCGGAACAAAATATACCAGCACATACGTGGCTCAAACACATGCGGCTACGCGTCAGTAATCCTTGTTCTTTTAGAACTCGCTCCCAACCTATCATGAAGGCATCCATCTGCAAAACTTGCATACCATCTTGAGAGACAAACTGCCATTTATCAAAGCAGCTCAATATACCAAAGTGTATCTTCGTATACAACCAGCACGGCTTAAATCGACCAAAATACTTGTTTTGCGTTAGGTGAAAGGAGCGGGGTCACAACCCTTTAAAGCAGAAGCGGATCAATAACAGTCAAATATTTGGGTTTGTGTGCCAGTTTGGTCGAATGCGATTGTGGCGAGTGCTTAAGTATCTGTCAACCGTGACACATGACATATTTTACTATTACATGTAAGCTAGTATACAGCAAGCATACAACAATAATATGCGCTCCTCCGCACTAAATCTCGCTCCACTAAATCGAAATGTTTTTTCATTTTAAAGGTTGTGTAATATATGTACCTATTAGCCTTGGAAACACCATAACATTTGTATTAAATATAGTACGTAGTGAATAAGGGGAAGAACGTCTTGTTCACTTCTTTGAGTAAAGTTATCTCGAAAACCAGAACCAATTTCGCAAAACCGAGTTTGGAATCAGATTCAGCGCAGGGAGTGTTTTTCATATTTTATCGGGCTGTATCATCAAGCAGTTTTTTTAAACATCTACACTCGGATTAAAATGTGATGCCTGGAATATCTCTTTATAACATCACGAGACTGACTGATAAAAGATAGCACGAGCGCTATTGAGAATAGCCCTAGGAAATTGCCGTCAACTAACTTTAGAGATACTGAATTTAACAGGACTCTGCATAGAGAGCTTACTTGAATTAGATTTTACTCTTTAAAGTTATTCATAAGACTGTTCTATTAGGGCTTAGTAATTTAGGAACATGGTAATTCGTAGCCCAGAATTATGACACAGAGAATCTATTATATATAAATGCGCAAACATAACTGGTTCCTCCCTTTTTTGCAATAACCACAATTCTAAGGTATATAAAATTTGGTATGTATCGATATGTCTCGCCGAGCAGGGTGGCCGACAACAAACCAAAAATTAAAAAAAAAAATAATTATAATATGATTTGAAAATCACACCACTACAAGTGCTATACACGCATTCGCTTTATAGAGCCGCTGTTATGGGGGTATGTAGGTATGACCACTTGCATTGTTGTGTTTGCATTCATTGCAGTAGGGTGAGTTGTTTTGTTGGCAGCAATAAGATAACATGAGCCAGCGCGTCAACTTTATTGAGCTTAGGTACAAACAGTGTTTACAAAAACAAAATCTATGCGTGGGTATTCATAGAAGCAAATGCTTTTGAGAAAAGCACAAATAAGCTAGATCATGCACAAGGCCCTTCGTGGCTAGACTTAGTGAAATAAAATAAAATGGAAAATTGATAAAATTAAAAAAAAAGTAAAATCAGAAATAGAAAAGTGATTTAAAGTAAAAAAATAAAATTTGTTGGAAATGAAAGGAAAGGGAATAATATAAAATAAATAAAAATGAAATAAATAAAAGTATTAAATTAAGAAAATAATAGGAAAGGAAAGGAATGGATATAAGGAAAATAAAGGTAAGTTAAGGTAACGAACGGAAAATATGACAGAAAAATCAAAGGGAAAGGAAAGGAATTGAAAAGAAAAAAGGAGGGGAAGAAAGGAAATGTAATGTAGGTAAAGCAGTGGAAAAGAGAAGCAACAGGAGAAAAACAAAGAAAGGAAAGAAGGAAAAAAGAAGGGAAAGAAAAGGTAGCGAGGAAGAAGGTATGGAAAATAAATGAAAATAAAAAGAAAGCAAAATAAAGGAAAGAAAGGTAATGAAAAGCTAAAAAAAATAAATTAAGGAAATGAATGAACGAAAAAGAAAAGCAAAGGAGTTGCGGAAAGGAACAAAAGAAAATAAGGAAACGGTAGGAAAGGAAAGGTAAGAAAAGGAAAGGTAAGGAAACGAAATGACAGGAAGGGAAATTTAAGAAAAAAAGTGAAAGAAAATATAGGTAAGAAAAAATAAGAGAAAAGAAATGAAATGAAAAAAAAAATGTATAGAAACCAAAAATATACAAAATATGGAAAAGAAAGGAAAATTTAAGAAATAGCAAAAAGATAGGAAGATAAAATAAGGTTTTGTGGTTGAATTTCAACCACTGGGCGAACTCTAGTAAAGTATAAATAAACAGTCGAATACCCTAACACTTCCACCATATCCTTAAACTATTATGCACTTCCTTATGCTTATAAACCATTTTAGGCAGCAACTACGACAACGAAAACTAACAGCAAAACCCAAAATGTGAAAATAGAACCAGAATAAACAATGGATATGACAGAACCAACAAATAATAACAACAATAATAACACTCTGCTGCCACAACGGAATGCCGCCATTAATGTCATCAATGAAAGATTTATGACACAAGGTGAAGGAAAATATTATGTGACATCATTATCTGGTTGGTGGCTCGTTGTTGTTGCTGCTATGTACATTGTTATAATAAAGCTCACTGCTCACCAAGGGCGGTGCCCACCCCAGGCGGTATTTTTATGTACTGTGCACACAATGGAATTTTAGTCGAAAAACAGAAAAAATCATTGGTTTTTTAAGTGAGTTCTATATATTCCTGTACTTGTGAAGATAAGCTAAGTATGTAACTTATTTTATCTCTATCAGGTGTTGATATTTTTGCATTTTCGACTTTTGTGTCCCCCACCCAAAAAAAAATCCTGGATCCGCCCTTGCTGCTCACTATTGTCATTGGTGTCTCAAGCGAGCAGCTACCGTAGTCGTGTTTTCATATCGCATTGTTACCAGCCATCGGAATTTTGGCGGTTGTGGGCAATAAAACGCGAATCCGTATATAAATAAGTGCAACACTTTGAATAGCTATTGCCAAAATACTGTATTGTACTGTCTTAGGAACGTGTTAGTATCCATAGGCTTTATGTAAGGGCTGTCAGGTTCCAAGCGCTCTAACAATACCCGCATATAAGAGCATCAAAGCACCGATCAAAATTAATTTAAATGCTAAACTAAATTAGATTTACCAAATTTCCAAATCAAACACGCGAAATCTGAAAACTATATCAAGGTTAAAGCCGGCCTGCTCGAGAATGACCCCCGTAGCGAAAATTTTAATTCAGAACTTTTTTTGTGCGGAACTGAACTTCCAATAAAACTATGCGCTGGCCAGTTTTGTTTTTAACTCAATGTTATTGCACCATTCTTTTTCCTGGGAAGCCTCCAACTATGTATGAATATATGTACGTTTTTGTTATTTTATTTATTTGCGGATTTTCCCTTGGTAACACTCTGCTCCTGACGTGGAAATGTGTCCATGTGGATATGTTGAGCAAAGTGCAATATCTACTGGTTTCACGTTTCTTATTTGGATTATATTTTTCCATTTCACATGTGAATGATTTTTCCTTCGCTATTCGCTGACATTGTTGTTATTATTATTACAGTTGTTGCCGCTATTGCTGTTATAACCGTTGGCTGGATCGGTCAATTTTGTTTCCGTTTGACAGTTCGCGTATAGCTTGGCCATTCCGCGCCTCAGTTGTTCCCGTGAGAATGCCGTCAGCTGCTCAGTGCCGTTAACTCGCAAGACGGGATGTCGTCGTCCTGGCGGGCCCATTCTCAAGCTTACCTCAGATATTAATATACATTTGTACGTTGATTATTTTCTGTTTTTAATTACAACAACCCATTCGGTTTAATGCATATACACATATGTAAGTGTCAAGCATACATTCTCAATAAAATAAATATCAAATGCAGAAAAAGTTTAAATCAGACCCGTGCGCAGGAATTTTCTATAGGGGGGTTTTGAACGTTTGTGTGCTCCGAAGGTTGTGACTTTTGAACCCCAAATCCCCCCCTGCGACCGGACCTGGTTTAAATAACGCAAAGTGAGAAATTATTCAGAATCGGCCTGAAAAAGATTTTACTACTACAAAACTCAAGTATTTAGCTCAAAATAGGTCTATTCTTATACCTTTTTTCCTGCGTCCATGATGGATTTTTCTCCAATATAATCTCTTTTTCTTTATATATAACAAAATTTTAACAGGTTGATGTCTGTACATTGCAGATATTAAAAAAAAAATCAACCATTATCAAGCCAATAGAATCCCAATCAACCGTTTTTTTTAATTTTTGTCCGTATTTTTGTCTGTATGTTTATGGTAGTATCACTCGAAAGCTGCTAAAAGGAATTAAATGATACTTTCACCATTAGTAGACGTTCAGCTTAAAATTTAAGATATCCCTTGTTTCGATAACTCGACTAGTTTCAGAGCTATCGACCACTATGTGGACCAGGGGTGACCAAAAACGTATATGTACAATCAAAAATCAACTTTACTTTTTCTATTAGAAAAGTATTAGAATGAAAACTAAAAGAAGTAAAAACATTTTTTTCGGCTCTTCTAAATTTTTTTTCGATGGCTTGTTTCGACTATAGTCAAATATCCTTTTTCAGAATTTTGATACCGAGGTCAAAACGTATATTTTTCAATCTTGCTCGCCAATCTTACATTGGAGACCTTCTTGTAAAAAAAAATATGTGCTAAAAAACCGTTTGGAACCGGTTCCAGCTTTTGAAGCGGTTTCGGTTTCGTTCTTTTTCAAAGCGGTGCCGGGTGTCTGTTTTTCACCTTTGTGCAGATTTCCACAAGCATCTACCTAGTTAATTACGAAATGGACATTAGTTATCGTCAACGTTTAACATTTTCTTATTGTTGGTTGTGTCGATTGAGTCCTTAACAAGAACGACGCTGTTGGCATCATAATCTCAAGCTTTTGTTGTTATTATTCTATTTATTGCAACAACTTAATGAGAATTTGAAATTAGATGTCCGCAGCTCATTTCGCCACTCGTAATTCCAACGTCATTCAACTGCAACTTACACCTCTATGTAGACTATAAAACAAAGTCTGGCTGAGCAAAGTAGAAGTAGCAGAATCAAGGCGTTTGTTTAAGGGTGTGCGACGGGAGATGAGAGCTTTATAAAGAGCTTGGAACATTAGTCGAATGCTTGACTTCTTGTCCATTCATTGCAGTCAAACACTTGGCATAAATGCTATTGATATTAATTGTTGTTGTTATTGTTTTTGGTGTTATTGTTTTTGGTGTTATCTCTCTTGATTGGTTTACTGTGTCAAGTGGGAAACGGTTGATCGATCGGAATAGCACAGTTCAAAGACTAATGACGCCAACGCCGACATCGATTGACATTAATGACACCGACGCACAGAGCGAATCTGAATAGCTATAATATTCGTATACAACATACATTTGTAACTATGATACTGTTTGGATGTATGTATTTATTTATTGGTCCGTATATGGACAATGGAATTAACATGGCTGCAAGCCGGTTCAGTGGTTCATACCACTCTGTTCAAAACTTGTACCGGTACAAGGACCAATTCTTAAACATCTCTGAACCGTGGCTAGGTTCTGTTCAAGAGCTTCAACTCTGTATACTAAATGAATGTACATATAAAAAAAATTGTATAAAGCGGTTTAAAACTATTTTTTTTTAACTGGGCAAAAGTAGTTGTAGATTTCACGACCATCTGGTTATTTTTTACAAAATTTTTTTATCAATTACTTTATGGGATGACACCCAAAAAAATGATTTTTTAATCACCTTAATGTACATAAATCAACATTTTTGTATGTAGGGCTGGGTCAAGTTGCTTTCTGAGCGGTTAAACCGATCATATCTTAATTTGTTTTTCATACAATTATCTTAAGAAAAGCTCAGAAACTGTGTTTTGGGGGGAAAAAATTTAATAAAATTTAAGAGGTATGCACGGTAGGCAGGAAGGGACGACAGGTGTGAAAAAACTACCGACAAAAACTGTGAATAAAGCCTCATTTATGTTATGATTCTACGTGGAATGAAAACAAAAGCTGCTCCTTATGGAAAAATATCGGCATTTTTATATTTTTTAAAACAAGTTGGGAATAATAGAAAATAGAAGGAGAGAGTGTATGCTTTTGGCGGCGAAAAGGGTTAAACTGTGTGAAACTGAACTCTGTAACGACATACAATCGTATGTTAAACTTTACCCGCTTCAATATGTTTCCAAGGCTGGATTTTAAAGCCTCATTCACAGTTTTTGTCGGTAGTTTTTTCACACCTGTCGTCCATTCCTACCCACCGTGCATGCCATGGCACCTCTTTTTCAATTTTTTTTCTTTTCGGTTTTATTGATTTTTTACTTTAATTTTTTAATCTTTTTTTTTGATTCATTTTTTTTTTTAATTTTTTTTTTTGTTTTTATTTATTTTAATTTTTTTTTATTTTATTTAAATTTTTTAATTTATTTATTTACTTTTTTTTCATTCCACATTTTTATGCCTAAAGCGACCTAATAAGGCAACCGCTTTTGATTATTTACTTTGTGAATATACATAAATATGCTGTGATGAAAATGTCACCACTGATTTTTAAAGTGGCTTACAGAAGTTGGTTCATCGATCGGAAATGACAACGTCTCGAAAATACCTTTCAAATGATACCCCAATCGTCCAAATCCGTTAATAATTGGCTGAGTTATTAAAGTTTTCCACAAACCTACCCCTCCAAATATGGCCAAAAACAGCATCATACATCTCTATATTTGGATTGCGTTGATTTTCAAACTTTTTTATGCTTACCTTTTGTACTCCAGCTGTTTCATCATCTTATTTATTAAAAAATATTTTTTCATACTCCTTTTATAGATAAAAAATGATATCTTTAGCCTTTTTAACGCGGTTTAACTCCAGTAAATCTTAATATTTTTTCGCAATATTTTGACCAAGAGGTCTTAGAATATATTGAAGTTTATAATTCCGATAGCAACAGGGTGTCCATTTTTTTTATGGAGCGTGAGGCACCTTAATGTCCAGTACCTGAGTGACCGAGGTTGCCCGGTGCTATCAATTTAGCGCTAACTTTACCTATCCAAAATCATGCCAAAATAACCCTAAAATAATCCCAAAATAATCCTAAAATGATACCAACGAGACCCTTAAATGTTCCCAAAATGATCCGAAATGGAACCCAAAACGACCCAAAAATGATCCCAAAATAATTCCGAAATGACCCCAAAAGACTCTAAAATGATCACAAAACGATATAAAAATGATTCCCAAATGAGCATCCTTAAATATACCCACAATGATCCAAAACATACCCTAAAATTATCCAAAATGATCCCAAAATAATCCCAAAACGACCCCCAAAAGACCCTCAAATGTGCCGAAAATGACCCAAAAATTATCCCAAAATGATTGAAAAATAATCCCGAAATGACTTCAAAATGATCCGAAAATGACCCCAAAATTGTCCCAAATTAATACAAAATTGAACCGAAAAAGATCGAAAAATAGCCCCAAAATTATCCCAAGTGACTCCTAAACAAGGACTGAAACCGAAACCGTAACCGAAACCGATTAAAACCGATTCATTTTTCAAAACCGAAACCGAAACCGTAACCGTTATTTTGATCTGAAAAAGAACGAAACCGAAACCGTTTCAAAAGCCGGAACCGGTTCCAAACGGTTTTGAATTTTTTTAATGTACCACTTTAAGTGGGCACAAACAGGTATTTATTCTGAAAACTTTCAGGAAGGAGTGTCGAGCAAGGTTACAAAAGACGCGTTTTAACCTTAGTATAAAAATTCTGAAAGAGGAAATTTAACTATAGTTGAATGAGGCGATCGAAAAAAATTTACGAGATACGAAAAAGAAATGTTCAGGCTTGACTCAGAAAGCACCACTCATTTTTGGCGATTTATACATTTCATTTAATATTTTTCTAATAAAAAAGTAGAGTTAATTTTAGGAATTTGTTTTGCAGAAATTTCATCCATGCATAGCGTTATTATTATATTATAGAAATCCCATCATGGCCGCAGGAAAAAAGTTATGAAAATTCAGATCTATTTCGAAGCTATGTACATAGGTACTTTAGTATTTTAGTAGTAACATTTATTTTGTTTGTGTTTTTATTTTGTAACCGAAACCGGAACGAAACCGTAACCGAAACCGAAATAAATGTTGAAGAACGAAACCGGAACCGAAACCGAAACACGGTGCAAAACCGAAACCGTAACCGGAACGTTATTTTAATCGGTTTCAGACCTTGCTCCTAAATGATCTCAAAATGATCCCAAAATAATCCAAATATGATCCCAAAATTATACCTATAATACAAATACAATACGTTAAAATGGTAACCCTGGGCGGCAACCCTACTTGAAAATATTTTAGTTGGTATGTCGGCGAAAATACCTTTCATTTGATACCCATATTGGCATACCCAGCTCCATAATTTAAAAGGATTGAGGTAGGTGGCAACCCGCCCCGCCCCGCATCTTTATGACGATCAAACGCAATCCATAAATCAAAAAAAATCAGTTAATATTGATATGACAAGATAGGTTCGAATAAACATCCCAAATATTGGCCTTTTCTTGCATTTAAGAAGAGCATGTTGTAAGTATCTTTGTCTGGCCGTACTTATGTATGATGTTTAGCACACATATGGTCATGTACAATCTTACTTACGTTAACATAGACATGCACGCTCAGCTGACAAGATTTTAGTCGATTGCCCTAACAAGTAAGCGCTAATTTGCCAAACTGAATTAATCCTTTAATTTGCCACATAAACAAAAACAAAAAGCGCGGTTAAGTACAAGCCACTTTCATTTAATAATACCAACAAATTGTATTAATACACAATTACAACAATAACAGCAAAACAAAACGTGACTAATTACGCAAACACACAGACACATCAAAGCTGTTGATGTAAATCGATAGAATATTCAATAATAATAATTTGGTATTGTAATCTGGACTTAACGCCGGTCAAATAGTCAGCGGGGGGAGGGGCCAAGAGATACGATTTTGTGTGTATTTGTATTGACTGAAAACTTTGAAGGGTGATGGGCCATTTATGAACAGCTAAGTAGGCCATAAACCGTGTAATGGGCCAACTGGTTGATTTGTTGATGATGAATTAACATGGTTTGCGAAGCCCCTTCAACCTCAAACATCACACAAATTTTTAAATTAATTGTTGCTGTTTCATAATACTGCAGAACAAAAGCCGTAAAGAACTATCAAAGCAAAAACAACAACTAACAAAACAAGGTTTCGCATAAAATAAGCTCAAGCCATTTCATATTTTAACCAGTCAAATTATGGAATTGCAACACTGTTCGCCTACAACTAAATATAATTTGTTTTATCACGTGTGCGATGGCGATTTTGCGTAATTTCAAATTATGTCAACTAATTTCATTATGAGATAGCATATATCCGATTCGAACATAGTTTGGTTTTATTTACGGCACAAACAGACATACGAGTTTTTACATCCAAAAATTCTTATATAATTTCATTATGTACTGGTATATTCAAATATCGCCCAAAGCTTGCGATCATAATAAAAATTATTATATTAAAAGATTAATCAAAATTTTAGTTTTCCGGGATTTTATGATAAAAGTACATAACCGACAGATGGGATTGTGCTTTAAATATCAAAATGATCAAATGTACAAAAATGGTGTTCTTTGTGATTGCAATCATAGTGTTTGATTGTGTTTCTGAATTGCTTACAACCAAGTTGATTGCAATTGAAAGTGCTTACTATCATTTAATTGCAGTCGAAGAATGTAGAGTGTAATGTGTTTGCAATATATCTTTATGCATATTAGAGCGGTTCAAAATTTTTTTTTTTGGAAAATCAAAAACGCTACCCCGAAATATTTTTCCTTTTGACAAAAGAAGAGGGTGCTATTTTTTTTTTTTTTTTTTTTAAGGTGCTTTAGAGGTCGCGCTACTCATTTTTATAAAAAAATGAGATGCTTGCAAATTTAATTTAATTTTAACATGTTTAAGTGCAGTAAAAATTTGCGTTTTTGTGTGTTGTTATTCTGATTTCATTGGCGAATATTCCTGCAATTCAATAGCCTTCTTGGATGAGTAGAAAGGGCTTAACTCCTGAAAGTATGTTTCGAAATTGAAAACGGTGCAACTAAAACGCCTATACTGACCCCATTGCGCATTGGTTTTTTGGATATACTTCGCATCTAGAAGGTTTATGACATCGCTGATTATGAATCCGATATCGGTTTTTTTAAATTCAAAATGGTGGATCCAATATGGCGGTGCATTTTTGAAAACGCCCACTTTTAGAAATTTATCAAAAATCATAATAGGATAACTAGGGGGTTCATCCTACCAAATTATATCATTATATCCATTTTCGTTACCGAATTATGTCAACTTAGGTGATTTTTGACAATTTCGGTAGCGATAGGGGGCGTGGTTGGAGGGCATTTTTATCCAATTTCATCAGGTATACTCCAAATTTCATCGTTCTACCGTAATCAGTTTAAAATCTACGACCAGTCGATTTTCAAAAATGCTTCCCTTAAAAAAATTATCAAAAGATCAAAATAGAGTGACCAGGGGGATTCACCATCATTTTAGCCATCAGTTTTATTTATAGAGATATGTAAATTTATGTGATTTTCGAAATTTCCGATATCGAAAATGGGGGCGTGGTTATCATCCGATTTCACCCATTTTCAATAGCCACCTTGGCCAGAAAGTAACCTTTATACCAAATTTCATGAAAATATCTCAATTTTTACTCAAGTTATCGTGTACACGGACAGACGGATGGACACACGAACATGTCTGTTTCAACTACTCTTTTCAACATAAGAACTTTCGTTTATGGAACTCTATATCTATCTCGATTATTTTGCGCCGTTACGTAGTACCGTTTAATTATTTACTTGAGTCATGAAAATACTTAAGTTTTAGGTAGTTACCTTGGACTGTAAAATAAGTACTTGTTATTACTCCTTGATTATGGATATGAGGATTTGAGCTTTGACCAGCAACATTTACTGTTTATTAGTTATCTTATCTTTTGCAGTCACGTTACTACCATTCTTTCAAATTCAAAATAATCATTCTAAGCTCTGCATTTTAATATCTTCCCCAAAACCCATACCTAAAACTGAAAACTTACACACATTTATTTGCCATGCACACGTTTGTATATGCATACGTGAATGACACTGTTATTGAGTCAAAAATTTACATATATATTTTTAAAATTAGTATGCAAATTTATAAAGAGAACTTGCAGCTGAAGTGTGTGTGTTTGTGTTTGTAAGTACTCTATGTGTATATTTTACGTCTATTTTCATTGGTCATATTTGTGTAGGAGAGACTCCTGTATCCAGAGTCATCAAAATTTAAATCATGCAAATTTTAAACAAAATATTTTCAAACTAAAACCAAAGCCACTATGATAAAATGCAGCAAATAGCAAATACATAAATGAAACATTTTGTAGCACTTAACCAACGGAAATGCGTCTATTTACGCAAATCGTCAGTGACATTTCACAATCATTTTGTTTTTGTAATTTACATAAATTTGAACTTTAGCTGCGGCAGTCAATATCCTCTGGTGTCATAAAATATTAGTCGCTACGTAACAATATTTTGGCATTACACTAACAAATTTTCAAACAAAAAAAGCATACATACATATACTGGTGAAATTTCGAAATTCACTAACCCATCAAAATGTGTTCTTTAAATAATTCTTATTTCATTCGTCTAAAATACTTACAACATTAAACCGTCCTGGATTCAATAACGGCGAGTTTTGAATTGTACCATTTTCTTTCATATTGTATATTGTTTGTAGAAAAAATGTACTTACGTTTGAAAGCTCACCATTACTGAATCCAAGCCCAGATATTTGAAGAGATCTCAGTTTAATTCCAGGTTTTAGGCGCGCGATCAGTGCATAAAATATGCTCAGAGTGTATCATGGAATGCATATCAGCTAAAATTAATCTGTCATATCATATTTTTTATGGATTACAGGTCCTTGAATTGGAATTTCTACGGAAGTATATCTAGCCTCATTTGAACTTAGGCCCGGTTTATCAGTGCAAGTTTAAACTTCAGTGCGAGTTTAAGCTTAGTTTAAACGTATGAAATGAACTGTAGTCAACCTTGTCTGTGGTTTAAACTTGCACTGAAAAACCGGGCCGGCCTTAGTCGCACATCGGAGCAGAGTTCATATAACAGTTGCCACTATTTTTGTTGGGTATTTACAGGTTTATTGGTAGGCAGACAAAAACATTTGTATACTCAGCGGAAATTAAATATCCATCGCGGAAGTGTTTAAATAATTTAGTTGTTTGCTTCGAGCACCAAATGGTTTTAGAAGAACAAATTGTTATGCCATTTTCACAGGGATCAATTTTGGTGTTTTGTTTTTTCTTTGATTTAACTTAATTATTGATTTGACGCACAAGTGATTTTGCAAATTCATCAATCAAGTATTCTCTCCAAGGCTGCGATATGCTGTTAAATACACATGCAATAATATTGTTCAAATATTTACGAGTAAAGCTCTCTCATACCGTTTAAGTAAAGACGTCATTTTTTTGTCAACGCCTATCTGTCTGTCTACAATAAAAATGAAAAACGTGATTAATTTTTTGAATAATTAAATTTGTACAAAACAAAAAGCAGACAAAAAAAATATATTTTTTTGGATTGCGTAATAGGCACCTTATATCGCACACTTAGATCTAAAGGGAGCTAATTCAAAAATCTTAAATTTGAGCTATGCATACTACCGCGCTCTCCCATTCAATACCCACCGATCTGTATACTTGATTGACTAATACCTACACTACTCACCGAGAAAAGGGCTGTTAAAAATTTAAAATGCCATTGGGATATATGAAAGAGGCAACCAGTTTTTCGATTTTTTTGAACATTTTGATTTTTTGAGTTTATAGCTGTTTAGATCTACGTGTGCGATATGTATTTTTATGTGAGCTTTTAAAAAAAATTATAATTGTAAACCCTTTTGCCAAGTACTGTTTGTCCAAGTTCATGTTTTTTTTTTCTGTCGAATTTCCGATATTTTTTTTGTTTTGCATACATTTAAGAATTTAGCAACGGGATGTTTGCGAAAAACGGTTTCAGAAAAAAATTTGAAAACGGAAATTCGGCCTTTTGTGTTATGACCATTCATTTATTGTACGTTTGAAAGGTTAAATAAAAAAAAAATGACATGCCTTCCTTCGAAAAATACAAATTAATCAACTAATCTTTATGATCATAAATTTTTATTGTTCGATCCTAACATTATCGAAGTCATTTGAAAAATTAGTTTTAACGACAGCATGAAGCGGAATAATTTGAACACGAGATGAAAGACCCAGTGCCACCTAGAAAAACCTTCCTTGCAGCAAATTCAAATGATAGTGTTCAAATATTCATGGATACTTGTATCGCACGTTCTATTGTATACAGATGTAACTCGAAAATTTAAATTTTTCGGGAAAACGCATCTAAATTTTAATTTTTTCATAGAACTCAGTCGGTTTTTTACGTTTATCGAGAAAACCCAGATGCGATATGGACGTCCGTATCTGTATTACGAATTATTGTACAAAAAGGACACACAGACTTTACTATAAAATACGGCCCACAAGCGATGGTCCTCAAATATATCCCAACATTCACCCAGATTCATAGTATTCCTCTCCGAGATATGACAAAATTTACTTAAAGACAACATGTAGGTATAAACGAAACAAAAAAAACCATTCGGCATTAAATATCCAACTGGCATAAATGTTATGCAAAAGCAGCCATAACATAAAAGAGAAGCAGGACATGAGTAAAAGGAACTGTTATACAGTGAAAAGAGACGAGAATCACTCTGTTAAATTCCTCAGAATGAGCAGAGCATAGTCAACCCTTAATTCGTATATGACGAAAACTTTACTGGTATAAAATAGAGCGCATCTACATACATCGTTAACTCTTCAGTGGTGAGTGAGAGTGTTTTTTATCTGTTGCCACCCACAATCAATTACAATTTTCGCTCAGATAATATTTTTTATGGACGCAGCATTCCCAAGAAGGCTTTTGCTCTCTTTGCTGCTAGTTGTCGTCGATAATGCCGACGTATTACTTCGACGACGAGCATCGCTGCTTAAATCGATGGAAGCAAAACATAAAAAATGAATAAATCGATTTTTAACACAAAGTTTCATGTTCAAGGATATTTCAAGTAGAAGAATGCAATCAGCACTATCTCTTCATACGACTACACGTTTGCCTTACAGCTAAAGTTACGACTGTTCATCTAACGGTCGGAGGTGAAATGGCACAGAGGCTTCGACATCCCAACCTCGCAGGGAGCTCGTGCAGGTGGTAATGATGATGGCAGTGGTAATGATGATGACTTGAAGGCGTTGTTAGGATGAAGGAGTAGGTGGCCGGAATGCACGCTTGTCTGTGTGTACATGTGTGTGAATGTATGAAAATTTAACTTAGAAAATGAGCAGAATAGATGGATGGGTGGGCGATGAAATTGAGGATTAAGGTGAAGTGTAATCTCATTTATTTGGAAATATGTTACTGTAACCATTTGCGTATGCATGTAAACATGCGCATATCTCCATATTTGTTTACTAAAATTCATTTAAAGTTAAAGCTTACAAAGTATTTATTTCTGGCTTCATTCTAATTTGTTCTACGAGGTTGCCACCAATTTGGTTTTTTTGAAAATCTCTTTTGGAAAGTTTATACTGCTGGTAGGTACGATTCGGTGACAACTTCGAGGAATACCAAACAAGCTCGGTCACCCAGGTACTAGAAAATTGTAGCAAATTATTTTAGTAGTTGAAGGAGTAATTTTGGCTGATTTTTTAAGTTGTATGCCTACGTGCTCATAAAAACAAGCAAGCAAAAGTCTCTTTCTCATTTGTTATTGTCATGCTTAATATGCTTATTTTGCTACGCTTCGGATTTTGAAGAAGCAATAATTTGGGCTGCCAGGCAAACTTAAAAGTATTGCTTTGTTTGGGTTAATAGATAACCTTTTGCTAACACACCATCTCTCAATGATGCGCAGGGCTTGTTGCATGCGATGGGATATTGTTTCCTCATGCATTCCTGTTACGCAAGTCATCTCCATATCCCTGAACGACAAAGCCATTGCCCTTCCAAAGATGAAAAAGCTCGTCTATGACTGGGGTCCACAGAAGAGGAGAAAGTACACCTCCTTGAGGGCATCCTCAAGTGACCACGATTGGGCCAGCACTCCCTTCTATCTCATAGCTGATTTGTCTTTGCTTTAGCATGGCCAGCACCCGGCGGGTTATCATTGAGCTTACGTCCTTCCTAATCATGGCTTACTTAATGGCCTTATACGTCGTATTATCAAAGGTTGGTCCAATGCGGATGTGAACTATTTTCCTCTCGGATATTTTTTAACATGCCTGTATGTTTCATAAGAGCTTCCTTACAATAAATTACTTTAATTAAAATCAGTTTCATCCGGACGGTATATTAGGTAATTTCCTAGCTTGTCCCCTCCACTTTGCCATTGGTTAATCTGTTTTGACAGTGACAAAATACGAATTTAATATAAAATTACGTGTCATCCTTCCGATATTGGTTTCGAAAGCAGACGCTGGAATTGCAAAAATATGGAAACATTTGCCACTAATTGCCTTAGCAATCCAATGACTCGTATAGTTGTATCATCAGCGCACCACAATACACGGTTAAAAAAATGAGCATAAATTTTAAACCCGTCTAAAGTTTAAGCACTTGTTTGAACTTTTTTGTGGAAGATTTTAAACCTTTCAATTACCTACAAAGAATTTAAATTTCTTTTGGTTTCGATTTAAGATCTAAATGGGTTTATTTAAGATTTTTCAAGTCATTGGATCATGCCCACAAAAATTTGGGTGTGGAATAGCTCAGCGGTAGAGCATTCGGAAGTCATTCAGAGATCCTGCCAACTGATAAATTTTTTTTATTCTTTTTTTAAAACTATCTGGTTTAAAATTAAAACTTTTCATGACGCGAAGAGTCTTGGCTCGAATCCCAGCCAACGGACAAACAAAATATTTTTTGTTTAAAAATTTTTTAAAACATTTCTGGTTTAAAATTGAAACCCCATTCATTTAACCAAATTTCTTGAAAACTGTTCTAGTTTAAATTTGAAACCAAATTTGGTTTGGTCATACATATATGTAGTCCAAAAAAGTTTCAAATTTAGGCACAAATTTTAACTGTGTACCTACTGCTGGTCGAAAAAAGCGGATGAGAACTGATATATTTCAACTCTATCCCTTCCCTTCCTCGCATACGAGCTACGTTTTTATTTCTGCAAAAAAACGCAATAAAGAATGTAACGCGTTTAAGAATATGCGAAGGGGCACCATACGACATCCACTAATGCAGAAGAGCTCATATGCATTCTAAGCAGTAACTAACTATTGCAAGAGATTTTGCCAAACGAAAAATGTATTTCTATACATAAATGCCACATACATACATATATGTACAAACCCATATGCATACATATATGTGTTAGTAATAGCAGCAAGAACAATGCGTGTATTGTAATATATCTTTCAAAAAAATATTGACAAAAAAACAACATCAAAGCCTGATTGCAGCATATTTTTTATGCAACAAATTTTTTCCAAAATTTTTTGTTGCTGGATTTTATGACGCGTCGCATATCGCGTTGCATTAGTTTGTCACGCTGCTGACATTAGGGCCTTGGCCAGTGCTAGGCAACGACCGAGCGTGGGGTGACAATGCGAACTACGTACTTTTAATATTTATTGGACAAGGGTGGGCGCAGTTCAGTATCCAGCTGCATCATTTATCATTCTCGTTTAAACTTGCTTGAGTGTGTATATGTGTGTGTGTGTGTATGTGTTTACGGCGCACCACAGCAGACGCCGCCGGGCCATTTATTAGCTCATTCGAACAAGTGCAATCGGGTTTCAATTTGTGCCTTTGACCCACCCCGCAAGCGGTCAATGCCACCAGCAGCCAAATTTCATATGCGCTAAAGCAACATTATAACCACCTGCACCAGCAGCGATGAGCAAAGTTGTAAGCGCCCTCTATTATGATTGCAATCTCCTTTTGCGTAGCTCGGGTGCGTTTGGTTTTATTGGCGTTTGTAAGTAATTAATTGTGATTTGGAATTTAGAGCAAATCCACTGGGCGATCGAGCGTTGTTGTTGTTGTTAGGGTCGATTTGTTTTTATTGTTGGTACTTCGATTACATGCTAAGCAAATGGCGTTCTTCGTGTTGTTGTTGAATGTGTTTTTCCATGCTTGTCAGCCTATATCGATAGTAAATAACCGTTAAAGGCAATAATCTCTAAATATTTACCGTTACAAATGCATTCGACGTCGCATGAAAGCAACCCCCTTTGTCGCAGCCAGCCGCAGCGGCTATGAATGCAGCAAAGCAGAGGGTTTTGCCAGAGGCTTTGTCTAGTAAAACCGCGCCACTTACACCCCTTTATACGGCCGAGTTCAGGATAAAAACTGGGAAAAATAAGGCCTTTGTCGGGACTAGCTGGTATTACTCGGACCCATGGAGGGACCTTTGTGAGATCATTTCGAGATAACTTCCGGTCCATTCAGTGGGCGTTTAGAAAAAGCTTTTTCATTTATATTTTCCATTTAAATCATCTCGTGCCTTTTTTAGGGTAATTTCGGAAATTTTTAAGATAATTTCGGGATTGTTTTCGAAATAGTTTCTGAACTTTATCAGGATGATATTGGGAAATGTTCAGTGCCACCCTGATTGACTTCAAACAAACAATTGTAGCCCTCTCACGTAATCAGCTGTTATCCTGACATCTGTTATTTCCTTCGCGCCAATCATTTTGGGATCATCTTGGGATAATTTTTGCGACATTTTGGGGTCACTTTAGGATAATTTTGGGGTAATTTTGGGATCATCTTGGGATAATTTTTGCGACATTTTGGGGTCACTTTAGGATAATTTTGGGGTAATTTTGGGATCATTTTGGGGTCATATTGTGATCATTTTGGGATGACTTTATGATTATTTTTTAAGTAACTACCCTCTGGAGAGAAAATCTAGGGTGACGCGAAAAATCTGACTTCAAATTTGGATGTAGCACACCCAACTGCCTCTGGTTGTTGTTGTTGTTGTTGTTGTTGTTGTTGTTGTTGTTGTTGTCAAGGCATTGCCCTGCCTAGAGTGTATTCTTTCCGAAGATCTTCATCAAGCTCTTCTAACGAGAATCCAAGGAAACGCTCAGTTTCAACAGGGTTGGACCAGAGGGACAATTGAAGAGATGTAGGGTATCATGGGGGTCCACCACATTCAGCACACAGGGCATTATTTTGAATACCTTCTTCACTCAAAATAAAAACAAAAAACCGCTCTATCCTCTTTAGCTAGTTTTTTTTTCAATTTCTTTTTGTAATTGATCCCTTTTCAAATCTAAAGTGATTTATCATTTTTCTGCCGTATTGTCGTTTAATTAGCTCCTTATCAGTTACATCTCAAACCACTTTTACATTACATAACTAGCTTAAATGAATGTAAATGTTTACACAACTGCATTGTCCACTTAATACTTCCCACCCCAGTGGGGAGTAACCCCATTCGCGATTTTCTTCTTGCGCCCTCAGACCCGGTTAAGAAGATTCCAATGTAAAATAAAGTAGATGTACCGCCAAAAAAATGCTCCTAGATATTATGAGGCTGATTTGAAGTGGTAAATGCAAAGCCTTCTGTTGCATACAACATTATATTTCAACATATTTTGCTGTGCTGGTATCATAGGAGGAGGTTCAAAGGTAAGGCCTTATACAAGACATTTAGGCCAACTTCACGACTTTCTAATTTAGAATATAATACCTTATTATACTGTTTATCGCAAGCAGTGTTGCTGGGCTCATTTCTTCTTATAAGCGCTTATACAATTTGTTGCTGGGCATATGTTTAGGTATACCCATTTTATAAAAACCACATTGTTTCAACACTCGCTTTCACAATGAATTAATTTTGGTTTTGTTGTTATTGTAGTCGTTGTAGTTATGTTCACGTTTAAATATTTTTTGTGGATTACATTACTTGCGACGTATGCTAGAAATATCCATCCCACAGTCCTATTGATACCCAATAGGAAAAATATGTGCATCAAACAAGCTTCTGAATTGTTAAAAACAATAATAAGGCAATATGTTCAAGTTGTACTAGAATAACATCACCCCACATAAATGGTTGTGTTCTTGAGCGTATTCCAAAGTCTGGCAATAGTGTTTACAAGGGGTTTCCGAATTACAAGGTGTAGTTATCAATGTCTTGTTCTATCTCTCGCAGGCAAATGAACTTATCACGAACCGGTCACAAACACAATTGCCTCTATCACAGTTCAGGCTCATTAGTATAAACATAGGGGTTGTCATTGGAGGGGACCAATTGCCACCTTATTGAATCTTTTGGGTCGAAAATGTGGTGGGTTGGTAGAAGACTCCTGATTGGTTGAAATGCCTAGCTCACTACCGAAAATGCACGAATAAACTCAAGGACGAAAACTGACACCCCCAGGCCAGCTGAGGTGGTGAATATGGACCTACTACTAGGATGACTCTGAGTAATGCAGGTGGTGGAAATTCACACCCTCTGCATGACAATAAGTCGTTCTAATTTTATTTTTAAATTCATTCCAAACTTTTTCTATAATGTTCCATAAGTCCAAGAACACAAACAATTGACAAACTGTAAGATAATTTAATTGAGATTAACATTTTCTTTGTGGCGCATGTCAAAATCGTCCTGTTGGGCTTGTAAGTACATACATACATACTTATACAAACCTGGCGGTAAATATTGATACTCTTATCACATATTGAGCGCTTTCTGTTACGAACAAAAACTCACATACCACAAACACAGCATCATTAATATGTATATCCTTCGCCCATCCATTGAAAATGCCATAAAATTTACCAAACAAACACTAATGATGCGTCAGAGCCCATTTACAAAGTGTCACACAAAATTATTTTCTACCATTATTTGTGGCCAATGTCATTACTGCGGCGAAGATCCTTGAAAATCAGTGGAAGGATGAGTCATTGACTAGACTTTTCATATGAATGTTTTTTTCCATTAGTATTGAGTCTAATGTAGTGAATTCACTAACAGTCGTCATATCAATGCTAAGGCTGAACTTTCTTATCGACATCTTTGTATACAAAAAGTGGCCTAGGAGCTATATTGTGTTTAATTACTTAAAATCGTTTTTAGCAGGTTTCAAGTATCAATTTAATTAAAATGAAGATGTGCTAAGTGAAAATATCAAAAAGCATCCATTCGTCCAGAAATTCATAATCTTTCACGGAATTTGTATTCCAAGAAAATGTGCTTGACGCTTTTTCGTTTTGCGAAATGCGGGCAATCAGAATACACTGGTTCTGAAATCGTTGCCCACTTCGTCCTTCCAATGGGCTGAGCTATTTCTTTGCTTCATGCATTTGTGTCGATAAGTATACCTTCTGTGTTGTCTGCGTAAATGATCCTTTGAATACTTACAGCCACGTATCGGAATTACTAACTTACTTATAGAGTGTGATTTTCGTTCCCCAAGAGGGAATTTTACTTCTCATTTTCTTACTCTGTTTGACTCCGTCTCAAACATTATTGCTGGTGGTGTGAATTGAAAAAAATTTAAAAATCTCAAATAACGGCAAGGCTGCTCATTGCATTGAATAAAGTGTGAAGTTTATCGCTTGTAGTTATAAGAATATTGTACAACTTTTTGTTGTTGTTTTTGGCGCAGTTTGCCTTTTCAAAGCGTTCAAATATCACCGATGTCACTTTTTTGCGGGGTCTATGGTTGGTGTCAATGACAGTAGCTCAGTGGCTGCTCGTTGCCGATTGCTTATATCGCTTATGTCGCCGGTGTGTTGGTGACCTCGCTTATTTGAGCTGTTGATGACACTTTTTCAATGTTATTGTTGCCGCTGGTCCACCACAGACGCAGATGCTTCTTTGCTGTTGCTGCCATGTGGACATGCATTTTATGAAATTTTCACTCTAAAACCAAACACTGAAACCAGTTTGTGGGAGGGGATGCGTCGACATGTTTGTTGTTCTATGGCTGGTTACAAAGGCAGACGGACAGATGGGTGTGGGGAGACTATATAAATGGCAATTGTTGTTTGAGTTGCAGTTGCACTTAGCTGCACGCTGTCACTCTGCGATTAACGATTCGTCGTTAATGTGCCATTAGGGTTATGCGTGTTAGAGCTTCTATAAACGAGGCGTTTGGTTTCGTGGCTGACAGTGACAACAGCCACTTGGGAAAAGTGAGAATTTACCGCATTCAGATTTTCTCTATTGACAATGGGTAATGTGACACTGTGACACTGCTTCTGCTCTTTATCGTTCCTGGCGTAGACAGAGACATTAGTATGTACAACAGCAGCCCACGTAGTCCCTCCAGCGCCATACGAGTACCGCGCAAAAAAGTCCGCCAACTACAAGCCGGTGTCAACATCATCAAACATAGTGTTAGTGGCAGCGTGGTTGCTTGCAACGCTGTGATAATGACTTTTGTGATATACAAATTTAACTCTCACTCAGCCAATTTTTGTGAAAAAAAAATCAAAATAAAATTGAGTTAATATCCAGCAGTGTTAAGGCAGCAGAGAAAGTTTACCTGAAGCAAATTTTTCCATGTGTAGATAGGTGTATTCGTTGCTGAAATCGTACAGGCTATTAAATAGTGGTGGGTGATTTCCAACTCTGAGCACAATCTGACAGTCGCTTACATTGATGCTTGTAAAATTTCGAAAGCGATAATATGGAGTTGATTTTATTCACAATAAAACGCGGTACATATTTTTCAATTAATTTTTTTTTTTTTCACAAAGAAAAAATTAATTCTTTTCACGTCAGAATTTTCTCTTAATAGGCAATATGTAAAAGAAATCCAAGACTTTTTCCCATTTCACAGTTATTTGCTTATAACCCCATTAAGATTTGAAGCAACAACAAAAAAACGTTACATAAAAACCGGCAAACAAGCAATTATTTCTATTTAAATTGCCGAGCCCTTTTTGCCCTAAACAAAAGTTGAGAAAACAACTCAGGAACAAGGACAAAAACAAAACAACAAAAAACTCTAATGACGATTTCATTGCAATTCGCAGTCACCTATAAATGCAGCAGCATAGCAGAGAGTCAACATGTGGGCGTTGTATTAGCATTGTTTGTGCATGCCTGCGTGGCTGTGTATTAAACATATGCGCCGGCGTTCCACGCCGTTGTTTTAAAGAACTTACAGGCCGGGAAAGCGCAAAATTGCTCTCAATTTTCTCTTCTTTCATACCCCCATTTCTCACTCTTAAACAGATTACGATAGAACGATGGAATTTGGCACAAAGCATACTAGTATCGTTGGGAGTATACCTGATGAAAGTAGATAAAATCGCCCTTCAACCACGCCCACTTTCGATATCGAAAATTTCGAAAATCACACAAATTGACATAATTCGCTAACGGAAATGGGTAAAATTATATAATTATATAGGTGAATCCCCATGGTCATTATATAATGATTTTTTGATAAATTTTCTTAAGTGGGCGTGGGCCCGCCCACTTTTAAGGGAGGCATTTTTATACCAAGCGTACTAGTACAGGGATATTATTAGAGTTATAGGAAGTATACCTGTTGAAATTAAACGAAATCGCTTCCCAATCACGTCCACTTTCAATATGGAAAATTTCGAAAATCACATAAATTGACATAATTCGGTAAGGTAAATAACTAAAATAGTATGATTATAGTATAATTTGGTAGTTAAATTTGTAAGGAATTGTCTACTATTAACGAGTCCTAAACGATGAGTTAATTTTGTTAAGTGAGCCACCTATAATTTTTTCGACGGCCATGTATTGAAAGTGGGTAGTATGGCTCAGAGCGATTAAACAAAAATACGTATACAATTTTTCAAAATTCGAATTATTTTGAAAGTTATATCTATCAACAGTTTTCGAAATTCCTCACTTTTTGATGATTTTCTCACGATTGGTCAAACCGATTTTGCTAATTTTTTAAATATATATAAAAGATGGTATCTTCTACAAAAGGACATTTCCAATTTTTGCAAAAAAATTCGCAATTTTTAACTTCTCCACCGTGGCGAGATGGCGCTTTTGAATGATGCTGTTGGGCATTGCATTAGTAACTATTAGCAAAAAAAAATTTTTTTGGCACTTTAAGGGAGCGGAAGTTATTTACATCAAAAAGTAAGGAATTTCGAAAAGTGGGGATAGCTATAACTTTGAAAATAATTTGAATTTCGAAAAACTGGCCCAACTATAAGTAATATTTTGAGGGCACACGAACAATGTACATATATGTTATACCGTAGCATAAATAAATATTAATTTTAAAAACTAACTAATAAATTTATTGAGTTCGTTTTTCCCAAATTATAATATATATAGAAAATATATAACTTATAGGTACTACTACTGTTTCCATACACTGGGTATTTAATGTTCGGCTTACCCGAACTTAGACTTCTTTACTTGTTTTTATACCTTTCATGAACATGAAATGGTATTATAACTTTGGTCCGATGTTTGTAAATATGAGAAGAAGAAGAGATAGGCCCATCAATAAGTATACCGAAATGATCAGGATGACGAGATGAGTTGATTTAGCCATGTCCGTCTGTCCGTCTGTCCGTCTGTCCGTCTGTCTGTCTGTCTGTCTGTCTGTCTGTCTGTCTGTCTGTTTGAACGCAAACTAGTCCCTCAGTTTTTGAGATATTTGGCTGAAATTTGGTATGCGGCCACCATTTTCCAATATAGGAATCATTTGTCGGAACCAGCAAGATCGGACCAATATAACATATAGCTCCCATACAACCGATTATTCCGATAAACGGATTTTGGGCTATAACTCCTGTATTTAAACACGAAGGAACGTGAAATTTTATAAGTGTTGCTATTTTCATATGTGAAATATCGATGCTGAAAATCATAGAGATGGGATAAATATTTCACATAGCTCCCATACAATCGATTATTCCGATAAACGGATTTTGGGCTATAACTCTTGTAATTAAACACGAAGGAACGTGAAATTTTGGACGTATTGCTATTTTTATATGTGAAATATCGATGTTGAAAATCATCGAGATTGGATAAATATTTCACATAGCCCCCATACAATCGATTGTTCCGATAAACGGATTTTGGTAGATAACTCCTGTAATTATATAGGTAGGAACGTGAAATTTTGGAAGTATTGCTATTTTTATATGCGAAATATCGATGTTGAAAATCATTGAGATGGCATAAATATTTCACATAGCTCCCATACAATCGATTATTCCGATAAACGGATTTTGGGCTATAACTCTTGTAATTAAACACGAAGGAACGTGAAATTTTGGACGTATTGCTATTTTTATATGTGAAATATCGATGTTGAAACTCATAGAGATGGGATAAATATTTCACATAGCTCCCATACAATCGATTATTCCGATAAACGGATTTTGGGCTATAACTCTTGTAATTAAACACGAAGGAACGTGAAATTTTGGACGTATTGCTATTTTTATATGTGAAATATCGATGTTGAAAATCATCGAGATTGGATAAATATTTCACATAGCCCCCATACAATCGATTGTTCCGATAAACGGATTTTGGTAGATAACTCCTGTAACTATATAGGTAGGAACGTGAAATTTTGGAAGTATTGCTATTTTTATATGCGAAATATCGATGTTGAAAATCATTGAGATGGCATAAATATTTCACATAGCTCCCATACAATCGATTATTCCGATAAGCGGATTTTGGGCTATAAGTCCTGTAATTAAACACATAGGAACGCGAAATTTTGGAAACATCGCTATCTTTATATGTAAAATATCGATGTTGAAAATCATTGAAATGGGATAAATATTTCACATAGCCCCCATACAATCGATTGTTCCGATAAACGGATTTTGGTAGATAACTCCTGTAATTATATCGGTAGGAACGTGAAATTTCGTAAATGTTGCTATTTTAGAATGTGGAATGTCGATGTTAAAAATCAATGAGATTGGACCAATATAACACATCGTCCCCATATAATCGATAGCTCCGATAATTTCGGTATGAGCTAAAGTTAAATTCACACAGGCTGTACTGGGGATCAAACAGTGAAAATCGTGACGCTTATTCATGAAAGGTATTTAGCCTTCGGCACAGCCGAAGACAGCTTTCCTTACTTGTTTTTTTTAATTTCTTAATTACAATTTTGTAAACATTAAACGTTTTCGTCGCGATTTTTATAATGCGTATAAATTGTTGTTCAAATAATGTTAGAAAATTAAGTGTTTCGTGTGTGGGTGTAAGGATTCTTATGAACAGGAAAAACCTCCATCTGCACCTCCATTGCGTATTACAATAGTATGTAATTGGGATAATATGAAATGAACGGAATAATCATAGCTTATGTCGCGTAAACAACTGGCATAAGTACGCGATGGCCTGATAGTAGTCATCTCCGTTCAGCAGTCAAAGCAGCGTGAGTTCCATTCTCGGTAGAGGTAACAAAGCGACGTGTCATTTAGAACAAAGCTATAATAATAAGTATGCGATACCTGGGTTGAGCGTTCAAGAGGCCTGAGTCCAATTCTCGGCGAAGTCAAAATAAGAACTCTGAAAAATATTTTATTTCGGTGTTAAAAAAAGACTTATTTAAAAAAAAATTATATTTACTTCACCGAGAATCGAACCAGCAACCCCTAGAACAACAAAACAACAGCTTAACTGTTAACTTAAGGTTAACAGTTTCAATACAGTTGAAACAAAAGCATTGAATAATGGATAAGAATTGACAGTGATTTTGGTTGAATCAACCCTTATTTTGGTTGATATGACCAGCTCATTTTCTCTGTTTGAGGTAGCTGCAACCAAGCCAATACCTCAGAGTTACAGTGCTCGCTCCGGTTGAATACATCCAGGGTGTAAGAGGGCCCCATTCTTTATAATAATTATAATTCAATCCGTTCGTGAAAGAGAAAAAATATTTAAATAAAAATAATAATTCAATATTATTTACAGGTCGGCATCCCGTGTCATATGTTCGGCATCATAGGCCATGCTCACTAAACCAATACTATATAACTTAAATAGACTTCTTGCTTTATAGTATTTCAAATAAAAGCCTAGAAAATGTAAAAGGGATCAGTTCTATAAATGCAATCCACACCGCCGGTTTCGCTCGTTCAGCCGCCGTCATTTGATAAATGGTCAGCGCCGCAATCGTCTAACGTGTATGACTCTACGTTGCGTATGAGTGACTATGCTACCAAGCCGTAAGTATTGTTGTAACAAATGCCTTTGCTGTTGGCTTTGGCTTTTGTATTTTGCAACAACTTTATGATAATTGCTGTGGTGTTGTTTCTATGTTTTTTTTTTACTTTTTTTGGTATTTTGCTTTTGTTCTGCTCTGCTCTCGTCTGTTGGGCTTGTAGGATCCGGAGGTCGGCGTTGCTATTCGACTCACATATCATGCAACATATGCGATGACAACGCCACACAACGTCATTCAAGCCACAGCAAAGCCATAACCACACAAATGAGCGAAAGACATACATATGTACATGCATTTACATATGTATCGGTGCATACATACGTGACGTGCATCGGACCTTAGAGGTAATGTAACAAGAACGAAAAGCACACCATCGATTGTTGTAAAAATGATTGCCAGCACCACCTTCAGCAATTAGGTACATAGTAATGAATGAAGCACCAAATGAATTGTTGTTGGAATGTGGCATTGGGGAGCTAGCAAGTGACAAGTGGTATATGCCAAGTGGTGAGCAGCATAAAAACAATGCCAACAACAAAAAAGTATTGGAAACATTGTAAATATGGAAATATTCCAACAAAACTATTTTCAACAACAGCAACAAAACAAACTGTGTTTGCCTTTGTTCGTTCTTTTTGTTGTTTAGTCATTATTGCCGACAGCTTTGTTGTTTTTGCTATGATTTTGAACAATACCTTGTACTGAGCAATGTAACCATATTTCTAATTGCTCAGCAACAGGCGAATTGGCCACAGAATGCATTACTGTACAGTGTAAACGCACCGAGTCCCCACCCCACCGTTGCTAAATGTCACTTGTTTCGCATGCTCTAGTTGGGCAGTGACTATAAAACCCGATTTTTATGAAAAAAAAAACAAAGCAACACCGAACACAACTGTGTCAACTATTGTCAACAATAAATGGAATACATTAACGCCAATTTCTTCTGCCTTGACTGTAACACTTTCATTCAGTATTAAATTACTTTTTTGCAGATTCATATTTGTGACAATTTAACTCTTAGGAGGACTATACCATACATAGGTATTTTGTTACTGCAGAGGTTTGGCAGCTCTAAAGCAAATTTAGATCAGGTTTCGCAAACATATCTAAACTAGCAATGATAGACCTCTAGAAAAATAATTTCTTTATTTTGACTCGTGATTTCTTCACCAATAAAAATAATTTTCTAACCACCCTACTTCATTTAATTCCAATCATTGCGCTCTTTTTCCGTTGATGATTAATTTGTCACTTGGCAAATTGTTGGTGGGATGCTACGAATTTAAATAATGTTCATAAGTCTAATTGCCGCCACGTTCATTTCTCGTTCTATAATGATACTTCTGCTTTACTTCATCATGTCTTTACTCAATATGTAATATATGGGAATTTGTATTGTTGCTTGAAGCAGTTCCCATGTCCAATGGCGCATGACTTTTCTAGCAGGAACAGCAAATATAAAATGAAACAAATATGCCAAAGCAATTAGTTTTTGTGAACGATGAGAGTGACCAAGTGTCTGAGTGAAAAAGTGACTAAATAGCTGAGAGAATTATTGCTCGCTTATATATTCTTGTTGTGAAATTGTGTGTGAATGTTTGTTTGTAAGTGCCGCAAGTGAACTGCAATTACTTGTTTTGTAACATTGTTTTATTGCTTGATGTTTAAGCCAATTGCGATTTCGGTACAAAAAATACAGTGCGACAAAAAAGAAAAAATGGAATACTCTTTTGAAGCGACCTATGTAGTAGAGATTGTTCATCTGGTCGAGTTATACACGAAACACCCTTCTTTTTAAGGCCAACCCACCCATGCCAGTGGCGCACCCCCTAAGACCTCACTCATTTTTTCATAAAAAGTGCCAAGAATTGTGATTTTTTTAAATGTTTGTAAGGGGAACCCTTGGACGGCCAAAATCGCCTATCGATTTTGAAATCGACCCGCCTAATTGAACACAGTGCTCCTGTATTGCGCCTGGGACCAAAATATTAGATTTCGGTTTAGGCTGCATATCTTGAAAACTTGAAGTCCTTTCCAAAAAAATTAAACTGGTATAATTAAGTAATGATGGCCTCTCGATGACACATGCCCAATAAAGTTCATTCATTGTCAATTAGTGCCAAAAAAATGGCGTCAAAACCGGAAAACCGGATGAAATTTCCAAAAATTCCAAATTCTGGCTTAAAAAATATATCATACTTTTTTCAAATGAATAAAGAACTGTATATATATCGAAAGTGTCACAAATTTTCTACCCAAAACCGTTGAGAATTTTGAAATCGGTTGAAAATTGAATTTTTAATGAATTTTTTTTTACGAAGAAGCTGAAAAAATGGTTTTTTGGCCTTAAACCAGATTAGGGGGGTGCTGGAAACTTTTTAAAGGGCGTTTCGTGTATAACTCGACCAGGTGAACAATATCTACTAGGTCGCTTCAAAAGTGTAAAATGGCTGTTGCACAGGGTAATTATACGACTCTACTAGTGTTTAATTCAGCCCTTGTTCAAGACCTTCTCGCCTAGAAGGAACCTCAGGGTCCTCTTCCAAAAAGTATGAAAAATACCGATTTTTTCCAGATGCAAGGTTCATTTTGGACTTTGCGGCCGTTCCGACAAAACTTTCAAATCTTCTTCTATCGCTTAGCGTGCTTACATTTTCCCAATTTTATTATTTGTTTGCTTTTGGTCGATACTGCATAAGCAAGTATCAAATGGCAAGGTACTTATAATAGCCCTTAAACTGCCAGGTTATCATTAAATATTCATCATTAAATGTTCAGGGAAGCTCTACAACTCCCAGCTACGTCTGTTTTGCACGTAGCAAGTGGACACGCCGTCCTTGGGTTAAAACTAAACTAATGGCGGCGATATACCAACAGGTCATCATAACCTCTAACGAGATTTTTAGACGAGCTTCTCTTTCCAACTTGTGGTGTGTTGCTTTTGAGTTTTTCCTACAAGTTGGCGGGACCTACAGTTTTTTGCCGACTCCGAACGGCACTTGCAAAGCAAATGAATTTTTTGCTGAGAAGCTTCTCATGGCAGAAATACCCCAGGAGAGTTTGCCAAACTACTGCCGAGGGGCGACCCCGTTTAGAAAAATTCTTTTTCTAAATAATTTTTGATGTTACTTTTGCCGGGCATCGATCCGACACGACTTGGTGTAGAAGGCCGAACATTTAAGCGCTACACCACGGCGGCCGCCGTTAAAACCAATAGTAAAAAAGCCGGTTTTTTAAAAAGGCCATGCTTAAAGCGACCACTCACTTCGGCCTTACAAAACGAACTTGCCAATTTTATTATTAAGTTTTAGTTGTTATTCAGTTGTCCAATTTTAACTGTAGCCATGACCCTAATTCGCAAAGGCCCTAATTGACACATTTTACGAAAATGAAATTTTCACATATTTAAGTATGATATCGCACCCTAAATCAAAAACCGCCACAACTCAAAATTGATTTAGGTCGCTTTCTTGTCATAGATTGTCTAGTCAAAAGTAGTACAGCCAGTTCATCAAATTTTTTTCTTTTTGACTATTATCATTACTCTTTAAAGAGCACAGTGAAGCCAAGTTTTTAAAAATCAAATGACTTTTGTGCAATCCAAAAGCATTCAAATGAAAGTTACTCTGATTTTGAGTTGTGACTCTTTTTGATCAAGTGTGCGATATAGTAAAATACACACTCAATATAAATCTTAAGAAGTTACTAACAGTGATAACGGAGATATTTCAAATTTACAAAGCCATATTTTCATGCGTTCAATGTATCAAATTTTTGTTTTTTGCTTCTCCTAAATTGTGAATTAAGGTAACGATATATTTTAAGGTAGTATAGCAACAATTTCCCAACTTTTTCTCAAATTTCTGAAAATTTTATAGCGTTTTCTGTTCTGCGAGAAAATGTCGCCCTCGCCGTATGCCCCTAAAAATCATGTTCTGTTGTAAAGTGGGCATTATGTACATATATTTACATACATTATCTTTTCTGAAACACCCTCCCCTATAAAAATGCAAAAAGGCAACATTTCTCGCCCTCGCTGTAGTAGAAGGTGCGATTATTTTCCCTGATAAATGGCAATAACAAACAAAAACAGTATACTATCTGTCACTTTCTAACACATGTATATCATCCACGATAAAGCAGCACCGATATGCATACACAATTTTAACATTTCATTTGGCGGCAGTGTTTTGTTCTCCTGAAGACATGCAGGGTGACACTGGACATTTTAAGTGTGCAGCAATTTCACAGTGAAGTGAAAATTATAAATATGTTGCTCTAAGACATTTTCGTGGAGAAAAGAAGACGATATTAACTTTAACAAATATTACAGAAAAGCACAATGTTGTTGTTGTTGTTGCTAATAGCAAAAACACTCCCCGAAGGTTTTGGGGAGTGATGCCGAATTTGAAGGTCCTTGGCCGGATATGAACCCAGTACGCTGCGGTACTGCCCGACTGCCGTGGTAGCGATTTAGTATGACCAGTGGAACCTTCTAGGTCATGCCACCCCTACATCTGTGAGGAAGAAGAGGACTTTTTACGAAGGTTAAAGGGGGCATTTTCTTGTATTTTCCTAACCGAATTTTGAAGTTTTTTCAGTTTTATCAATGCGTTTCCCTGAAAATTTAGCTATGCCACAAACTAACTGTTTGTGGTATTCAAAATATTTTTTTACTTTTCCTATTAGTAAATATTAGCCATCCAACGGCTCAACTCTTACATACTTACCTACATATTATAAAGACCCACAACTGTCGTCGCACAGCGGACATATCCAATTAATTCAAATCAAATTACGTCCTTTTTCGCAGCATTTTGTTTGTTTTTTTTTAGTCTATGTGTATGTGTAATGCTATGTATTTAAATTTTAAGTTCTTCAAAAGAAAGGCAAACACTTTGTTGCATACTAATATCTGTATTTGCATACATTCGAATGGATGTGGGTGATTCTATGATAAAAGGTAACTTGTGCGGCAATCACTTTAAAACTATTTGTTTAGTGAATCACTCATCTTAATGTGCATACTTCATGAATTGAAATCAGTATTCAATGTCTAATTAAACACACATTTTTATGGTTTCAGTTTAAATTTCCGACAATATATATATATTTTTTTTTGTTCCAGATGTGCAATCAAATTATGTATAATTGGAACTCAAATAGTTATATTTAATTTTAATTAAACCAAGAGAAAATAACATTGATTAGTTTCAAAAATTTGTAGATCTTACTTTTGTATTACTTTGTTAACATTAGTTTCGTTAATACAACAGTAAATTAAAAAAAAAAAAATTTAGAGCCCTAATCCAACTATAGTACGATGGTTAAAGTGAGATATTTACCCTGGCTGTGTTCTTGATACCCGCTAGGCAGGGCAAATATACATAGCTAACGTTTTCACGAAACAACAAATTTTTCTCGTTTCAATTGAAAATCTTTTCGTAGAATCACTCATCAATAGTCGCGCACACGCCATAGCGCATTACATTTAGGCGCACATCATTCATGCTTCAATGCCTTTTTATTAAATTTTTCTATCGTATTTAAGCTTATGCACAAGCTCACATACGAATATATGTACATTGTACATTGTACACATCGCAGTAACCCCCACCTCGCCTCGCATGAGGAACTGCGTAAAGAATAAGAATGAGCAACGCTCACCTCTGTTTGATTTTTACTCATACATACATACTTTGCAATCATGAATTGTATGTATGAGAAAATTTGTTTCTTCGTATATATTTGTACATTGCCACACGCACTTATCTGTCTCATGTTATTGATCCCCTTTCGACAAGCAAATCAACTTCTCATGTTGATTTATCTGATGGAACACCGTGGCGTATACGCAATCAGGCGTTTTATTGAATTTGCACATTTGCTTTCGCTACTCACCAAAACTCTGCAAGTACTACTGCTTTCATCTATGTACCTAATCGCGAAAACGAAAAACTTCCCACCACTTTTACATGGAATAATCTCTTTCTAAAGAACATCAAAGCACAACTTCAGTAAAAAGTGAGCCCTTCTAAGTCAACTTCAACGCAAAAGAGAAATAAAAACTAACTACAGTCATAAAAAATATTAATTTATTTTGTATGAAAAAAAAATAAAATTAAAAATTCACATTTCATATTTTTGTATCTTGGATATAAGCATCAAGCGAAGGTGTATAAGAAATGTGCAGCACAACAATGAATAATTAATGTTAAAAGCGAATTAAATGTAAATAACATAAAAGCAGCAAGTAGAAACATTCTAAGTAAAACAAATCAAAGCGAAAATCAACAGAAAACAATGTACCTAATAAGATATTTGAAAGAAAGTTCTCCCATCTCAAGCGAAGTTTTTTTAAGTATCCTGCCAGACCGTTAAGTCATCCGTATGCGAGGGATTTTACCTGCCGATGCCGTAGATGTGAGTAACGGTAACCAACATTAAATATTAATACGCAATCAGAGAGTTTCCAAAAACTTTTGCTCAAAATACATCACCGCCAACGCGAACAAAAATAGCAGAAACAAAAATTTACAACAACAAAGCCAAGAAATAAATAGTAGCGAAACAAATCCTAATTGCCAGCGAAAAGATAAGAGCCCTGTCGAGGAGACAAGCACGACAACAACAAATGCTTGTATTTGGCTTGATTTCGCGTCCGCAACTCGATTAAATTGAAACGGAGTGGAGTTAAGTGCAAATCAAATTCGGACGGCACCAAAAGGGGACAGGCACCAATGGAATTTTCAGCCCGAAATATGGCTTACAAATGTCCGCGGTTGCTCATTTTTGGGCTTCATTAATTTAAAAGCAAACTAGGTGGATGTAAGGTACAGCGACACATAAACAAATCCGCTATCAGCAAGTCCGGATAGCGAAACTGTGACAAAAGAGGTAAATGAAATTAACAGCTGAGGTGATGAAGGAAATGTCATTTTTTAAGTATATGAAAATCCATTATGACACCTCACCTTTTATATCCTTTTAAAATGCACGCGAGAAAATGGTTTAAGCAAAAAATTAAAATAAGTGTTAAAAATTAAGCTTAGAGCATAATTTTGAAGCGACAGGCAATTGTATTGGCGCACTCAACACCATCCACATAACAATCACAACGCATATAAATGAATGAAGGTCATCACTTGATGAGATGGCGAAATGCGCGCGGAGGCGCTGCAATGGAAAGTAAATCCTGTTTTTTTTTTTTTTTTTTTGTTTGCACTTAACCTATCTTTGGCACAACTGATTTCGGCCTGAGGACTGCTCGGAAACAGATTTTAACAACGAAATAATGACTTGTGAAGTGAGCAAGTGGTTTGCATCCGACCCTCCTAGTATGCGAGCAAGTCTAAATCTGGACACTTCAAAACACTCCTTGAACACACTGGTGGTTGTATGCGAAATACCTTCAACGTCCAACAAGTGCAAAGCAGCAGTCTGTCTCGTTATCGCTTTCGTGCACCATTTTATATGCCCGGCTTTGCCCCGATTTACTGGGTCACTGTGATTTATTATGTTGGTTGCGCGCTTTAAAGCAAAATATTTCTTAATGCCACATTATTACACACACACACAAACTTTCATGTTGTGCTGCAAGTGGATTTTGTTTTATTTTTTATCACATTGAACAATATTTCGCACTTGTGGCCTCCTTCTCGCCTCTCTGACATTTATCCTTTTTGGACGCCGTTTTGTTATCCTGCGTCTTTAGAGAAATATAAATTCACAGTCATGAACTTGTCTTTTGTTGTCCTTAAGTTGACTCAACGCAAGGGAGGTTGTAGCTCAGCCACTGTGGCTTGTCCTTGTCCTGTATATTATTATTTTTTGTTGTTTTTTATATTGTTTTGATATTTTTTCGAACGTGCTGCATTTACAAAGCAACCAACCAACATTGGCTGTCACCAACCACTCCCAATCCTTCGAAACCTCTTTGAGCATATCCGTATCGTAAACAAGTTGCATATTTTATTTGTCTCAGCTGTAATTTCCTTAAAGATTTCACTTACAAACATACATGCATATGTACATTTTATTGGAAACTTTCTTTGCACCTTTGCAAGTATAAAACCTTCCATAGGATAATTTTCGTCAAACTCTGGATGAGCTTTGAAAATTGGCAATGGATTTTCCCGCCGCAAGTAGCTTAAAAAAGTGAAACAATTATATTAAACAGTATCTACTACACCTTTTTCAGTTATTTTCAGAAAGTTAAAGTTGATATTCAGAATTTCCATTTCATATTCAGAAGATTACAATTAATATTCAGACAGTTTCTTTTGATACTCAGAAAATTACAATTGATATTGAGAAAATCTCTTTGTAATCCGCATTTGAAATTTTTTCAATAAATTTGGATTTCTGAATATAAACTGAAAAAGGTGTAGTCGTGTTTAAGGCTCGGATAGCTTTGAATATTTTAGTTGTGCTGAAAGTCCTATCTTTGATACCCTTCTTGAGAGTTACTTATCACCGTACCTCTAAAATTTCAGATCAGCGAACGAGAAAGGTCGCATAAATTTGTTAGTTAATAATTTAAAACAAAAGCTTGAGATCTTGCGAGCTTTCAAAGTAATTTCGTATGAGTTTTAACATTTTCTTGCTAGGACATTTTAGAAAACAATGAACATACTTTGCTGAAAACTACTTCATGATGTAGAAAATTTAAAATATTCCCTAACATTTTTTGCTAATCTCTCATACATTTTGGACAGCTCAAGTAATCCACCTTGGAGATCCAGTTTCGAAAATAATAAAATTAACAGGAAAACGTTTCAACTAGTTGGTAATTTAATTTTTTAAATGTACACACATGCATAAAAACATACATGGCTGCATAACCCAAAGTGTATCGTTTTGCAGTGCCAAACGACTACAACAACAAAAATATATTACAACATCAGCAACAGAGAACCGCAACAATAATGCACTTATGTTGATTTGCTGTCATCCATCGAAACTCATTTATCATCGCGCACCATCACAGCACAGGGTTGGGGGGTACGCGTGGCGGTTTAGCACATTTCATGCTGGCACTCGGCAACGTAACTTTGAGAAGGGCTAGTCTAAGGGGAAGGGTTTATGTGGCTACCACAGCATTTTGCACGAAACATTAAAAAGTAATCCAATTTTTATCGTGGGTAATTTCCAATGAGAGCCACAACTACAGCAACAACAACAAATACACCCCTGCAAAAAATGCGATAAGTCTTTGGAGCGTCCGTAAGGAGTCGAACAGGAGGTTGTGACTAATGAAGGTTATAATCACTTTGCCAGTTCTAATCACTGTTCGCATTTTTTTGAGCATGTGCAACAGAGAGACCAATTGTACCCATTTAGACACATACACGCACGAAAGGACGAATACCCAAATGGGCACTATTGCCTTCTATACTACAACAGCTAAAATTGACTTACACCCCTATAAATATGCTCCGCAAATTACAATTTCCTCATATATGTATTTACAACTATACTCCACTGTAGACGAACGAGATTTATCGTGGATCACTCTCCTTAGAGACCAGTTACACGATTTTTTGCAGGGCACTCGCATACATAAATTACAGCAAGAATACTTCTTTCGGTATTAGTTTACACAGCACAATGTCGCATGTCCTACATGCAAACCAACTAATTTTTAATTACTCCACGAGTAAGTTTCAAAGAAGCAACAAGTATTTTTTTGTTTGTTCAAGATTAAGTTGTTCCAAGAATCGGTCGTTAAGAGCAAATACCCCTCAAAACTTAACCAGAAAGTCATTATAAGGTGATTTCGAAACAAAAATTTTATGATCGAGGCACGTTCAGTGAAAAGAAGTACATGAGAGGTTACTTTATTAAATCCGTATGACTTGGCTAAGAAGGCAAAACCGACAATGAACTCGTTAGACATGCCAGGTAGAACTACATCTGCTCCTAACAGTAATGAAACACTGTATCTTTTATAGCTGTTTCGGCTGGGTCCATTTCCCCGTGTGCTTGCCTTTAAACATGCATAAGGAAGTGTATCGTGATAGGAACGCAAAGAATCCACCAACACAGGACAATGACAGCGGCGGCTGCAATGAGATAAAAATGGTCAAGCGATGCAAACTCAATTTTGATGATTACTTCAGTTGACTGCCGACGGCAAGGCAAGTGGACAACTGGCAACAGTCACAAATTCTCAACAACGCTGCAACTTTTAATAAAGACATGTAGTGTAGTAATACCTACAGTGTGGCCATTTGAAGGTGAGAATTCTGATAAAAACGAATATTGAAATCTCAAATAAGTAAATGCCCTTTTTATTTAGCTAAAAAAATAACTTGAGGTAATAAAATGCAAAAAAAGTCGTTTGGAACTATTTCATACCATACTGCAACTCTGGTTTCTGTCACTTCAAGCAGCTCATTCTTTATTAGAGTGAGTACATTCCAGGACCGTGCGCAGGGGGTGTTTTGGGGGCTCAAACCCCCTTCCCCCCCCCTGAAACTATTATCGGGGCTTCATAAAAGCTAGTTCTCGCTTTCACCTGTAAACGCTTGCTGCGAAGAAATTTCTTTGGCCACCAAAAGCACCGAACCGTTGAAGCGCTCAATGACAATGCGACTTTCGAAAAGTCTTTGGAAGCTCAATAACAATGGACTGGTTTTATATCTGCCTACATTTACAGCAACATTCTTTAAGGAAAACTAACTTAAAATAATTTTTTCTCTTGCATTTTGTGTCCTTCAAGCTACTGGTTGGCTGTTTTGCATCATGACTGCCATACACCCTTTTGTGGAACGGCAACAAAATTACCAAAAACTCACAAAAAAGTGAAAAAGTCCTTGTGAAGTAAATTATTCCGCATTTGGAATTTCATCAACCCTCATTATAACTCTTAAAAATATTTTCCATGGCAGTGCTTTTGAAGTCAGCAAGAATATTCTAATGCAGAATAATCTACAAAAAAATTAAATGCAATAACTAAGCGCTTGCCACTCGCACGCTTCTAACTATTTTTCTGGCACTTTACGAAGTTAATCTTTTGACAACAGCTTGCATTCGCAAAGATAAATAGAACAGTTTGTTCCCACACGTTCGTTCAGGCCAAGGCGAATAAATTTACAGGTGACTTTTTCCCACCATATGACTTCTTCTTCTTCCTTGAAAATCCAATCGTAGCTGTCAAATTTCTTATGTTGTTGCTTTGTCTGACATTTTTAGGCACAAGGAGTGTGTGCGTGCGTGTAGATCTGAATTCGCTCGAACACACCTGTAATGAATTCGCCTTGGTTCAGGCCATGTATTAAGCAATGAAATCTCAAAACGAAAATATTCACAAATTGAGTTTAATTAAGTTGTCAGTGACACAGCGTGTGGATATGGCTTTCATTGGGCATTTAACTAGGAACATAAATTCGAAGATTCATATTAAAATGTACATACCAGTACGAACCTGGTACCTAAGCAAAAAAAAAAAAAAATATTTTACAAAAAAAAAATATTAACAAAAAAAAAAAGTAAAAAATTAAACAACCAAAAATTAAATTAAATTAAATTAAAAGAATAAATTAAAAAAATTAATTTAAAAAAATAATACTAATACTAATAGCGTTTTCTTTTCTCCACGAAAATGTTGCCATTTCATAGAGCAACGCAAGGGTCATTCCGAAAATGTGTCAACCAAAGAGAAAAATTTGAAAATGAATCTAGGCCCAACTTTTTGATACGATTATATAGGCAAACTTTGATAGATATTGAAACACCGGTTCTTGCAAAACTTAGGTGCTTCCGACTATCATTAATATTTTTTTTTTGTAGCTGAGTAACTATGACTTTTGAAATACATCTGCGAATTTCATACAAAAGCGCCTGGCAAAAAATGACTTAAACAAGTATCTAGCCATAAGTCGGTCCTATGCACCTTATAACAGATACATCTGGAAAACTACTCCAAATCATCATATACAAAGCAAGGATTAAAACCGAAACCGAAACCGTAACCGTAACCGATTAAAACCGATTTATTTTTCAAAACTGTTATTTATATCTGAGAAAGAACGAAACCGAAACCGTTTCAAAAGCCGGAACCGGTTCCAAACGGTTTTGAATTTTTTTAATGTCTTCTTTTTGTATATTACCAGAGCCTAGCTTGAATAATTTTCATGGAAGATGGTTTATCAAGGTTTCCAAAGACACGTTTTGGCCTCAATATCAAAACTCCGGAACAGGAAATTGAACTATAGTCGAATGAGTTTATTTTTAAGAAATTGTTTTCATAAATAGCGGGAGTAATACTTATTTATTACTTATTGGAGAAAAGCCATCATGTAAACCGAAACCAGAACGCAACCAAAACCCGTTGCATAACCGAAACCGAAACCGGAAGTTTATTTTAATCGGCTACATACCTTGATACAAAGTGAATGCAAAATAAGTGTTTTTTTCAAGCGTTCGGACGCAAAATAAACTTTGTAGTAAAAAAACATACATACAAATTTCATTCAAAATTTTTCCCCCAAAACACAGTTTCTGATGCTCTTTCCGGTCGCGAACAATTTTTTCCCAAGTCAGAAGGATTCCCGAATTTAAGTGTACCAAGTACTGGAACGTCCGAACGAAAAAAAAAATTCCTTGAGATAATTGTATGGAAAACTTTAAGTTATTATTCCAAATTTAGATATGATCGATCTATCCGCTTAGGAAGTAGCCCTATATACAAAAATTTATGTATGTATATTAGGGTGATAAAAAAAATTTTTTTTTGGTAAAGTTAGTAATTGATAAGAAAACCTTGCAAAAAATAAGCGTGTTATCCTAACCCTCAATTATGGACTTACTTTTTAGGGAAAAGCCCAAAAAAAATATTTTGTTAGTTCTTTAATCACCCTAATATTTATGAATTATTTGGTGTTCAGAATGTGTAGGAAAAGTAAATTTCTGCTTAAGTGAGGTAACTGCAAAAATATATGTGCTCAATATTTTCCTGTTGTGAAAACAGTTTATGTTTCCTTTAGAGAAAAGCTGGAACGTCCGAACCAAATTAAAATCGATATTTGTCCAATAAAAAACTCTTCCAACAAAATAATGTTAATGCAGTACAAGTCCTTGTTCATTCCTTTATTAATCGTGTATGTACCATTTTTTGGTAGCACCAATTCGCAGAATTTTAGGGAAATCATATATCACCTTCAATATAAGATACGTTTTAGGAACGTCCGACCGGCAGCTTTAAACCCTTCTTCAGTGCCAATGTTTCATCTCTATGTAAAAATTTTGATAGATGAGTACAAAGGCTACATGTGACAAAAAACCTATTCTGAACCAAAGCCTATACGTTTTATAGTTAAAATAGTGTGGCAAAATGGAACGTCCGTAATGCTGGAAACGCCCATATGTGTTTATAATTTTCACTTCGCCCTGTGAAATTGCTGCACACTTAAAATGGTCAGGGTCACCCTGCATGTCTTCAGGAGAACAAAACACTATCGACAAATGAGATGTCAAAATTGTTTATGCCTATCGGTGCTGCTTTATCGTGGATTATATACATGTGGTAGAAAGTGACAGATAATATACTGTTTCTGTTTGTTATTGCCATTTATCAGGGAAAATAATCGCACCTTCTACTACAGCGAGGGCGAGAAATGTTGCCTTTTTGCATTTTTATAGGGGAGGGTGTTTCAGAAATGATAATGATGCCCTCTATGAAGGTAATGCTTATTTTACAACAGAACTTGGCTTTTAGCGGGCATGCGGTACGGGCGACATTTTCGTGCAGAAAAGAAAACGCTATAAGTTCGAAAAAGAGTCCATTAAGGCTTCGAAAATTATATAACTGTAATATTTTGGCCATATATTAAAGACTGTGGAACGAATCTACACCTTTGAATTTTTATAACGACAACATGCTCCTTTACAAGGATATTGAAAAAACGTATTCTATATAAAAGGACATTAGAATTTCAAAAGTATGTATTTTAGTAGATTACGAAACAATATGTTTTCTAGCAAAAATAATTTTCTATATCTTGAAATTTTGCATTTATATGCACTTTTCCTAGGTCATACACGGCGTATGAGCAACAATTAACAAGTAAAAAAAGTTCAGATAAATTTCATTCATGGTTTGGTTGATATGTCAGAAACGGATTGAGCTATCGGAATAAAACTTACACTACGGAAAGGTCCTCATGAACATAATTTATTTTAAACCCATATTGTAAATGTTTATTTTCAAGACTTTATTAGATTACAACTTTTTAAAACACATCGAGTTTGTTGAAAGTTGAAGAATACAAAAGGACACTATTTCCATGTTCTTTAAGGGCTACTAAAAAAGTGTTATTTAGCCTATGTGCTAATTATTCTACAGATCAGTCCAGATTATGTTGAAATTTTTCTTGATATCCTGCGCATTTAGTACAGAAAAATACACTAAACCAAAAACTACTTTTTAAGTAAAATGTTTCATACACAGTAAAAAATGAAATATTACTTTTAATACCAGTCGGTATTGAAATTAAGCCTTTTTGGAATTAAATTTGAGTTTTAATACTAAATAGTATTAATTTAAGACTCGGAATTTTGTTTAATTCCAAATAGTTTTAAAATATTACCAAAATAATACTAAAGCGCTCTCTCTATAGCGCTCTCTCTCATTATAATGTTTTAGGTACTATTTGTTTAAAAACAAAGCCGGAAAAGTATTAAATTAATTACTTTTTAGCATTAAATTAAGTCCGGTGGTTTTTTCTTCAGAGCACGCGGTTCGTCGCTATTGCGATACTACATTAAGAACAACAGTGCAATTAGACGCTGGCAAGCATAAGTACTCGATGGCTTGATAGTAGACATCTCCGTTCAGCATTCAATAAATCGTGAGTTCGACTCTTGGTGAAGGCAATATAATAAAACTGTGTAAATTTTTTTTTTTTTTTTCCTGAGAGAATCTTTGACTGAATTCCTCTCTTTCTTAATCAGACCGAATATGGTATTAGTTTAATACTTTTCGGCGTTGTTATATATAAACACCAAAATGGTATTAAAGTTAGACTTTTCTTTTTACTGTGTAGAAGTTCAAACTTATATTTCTTAGAATAAAAGAAAAAATTCATAAATTCTAAGAAAATTATTTAACAATTTATGAATGAATTTATGCTTTCTGAGGATTTGTTTACATATTTTATGAACAAATACTTATATTCTGGGAATTATTCCTAAATTTCTATGAAAAACTTCTTTGGAGAGGTTTTAATGAACAATTCTTAAAATCCATGTACTTTTTCTTTGAGAACATGAACTTTTTTCGTTCAGTGTAGCGATTTTCTAATTATGAAGTCCTTAAACGGTAAGGGTACATGAATATGAGTACCACGAGTACATATATTAGGAAAACTTAGTGGAATGCAGTCAACTGTAACTTGTCAGGAAAGTTTTTGATGCATAATGGTCAAAATTAGAGGGTATTCGTTTAAATAAAACAACTTTAATTTTTTGGAACAGTCTAATATACATACTCTTTCATTCATAAGCAAAATACTGAAAGTGAATATAAAGTTTTCTTACATATCCTAAAGTCTAATATTTTCGGTGCAATATTTTGTGTTCTAAACTGATTTATGGATATTTGTTGAATATTAAAAGCTCTCATTGGAAATTCTTTCGAGGTGCAATACATTTTGAACAAATTTTTAACAGAGCAATACATCAGATTTTCATGCACTATTAATGAACAGCTCCTACTGTTCGTCGGCTCCCATATGCCACGTATATCTATATAAAGGTCGGTGTAGTATAGCCAGAAGAGCCCCTTTCTGTTGTTAAACAACATTTCAATGTCTACAATACGAGTATCTTATCAACTTACTTACATATGTATGTACATATGTACACATGTATGTAAATTTGTAAGTAAACATATATGATACCTACCCCTGCAAAAAACAGCGATATGTCGGGGATCAGTCGCACATTTGTTTGAGCATTTCTTATGGAGAGACCAATTGTACCGAATCATACCAGAACGGGTACGGAAGGACTAATCCACTTTGTACCCAAACGGGTACTTTGACCACTACATAACTGTGTGTTACAAAGACTTAAATTCACTCAAACCTCTTATGTGTATTGAACCCACTGTGGACAAAAGGTATTAAACAAGGACAACTCACTTTAGAGATTAATCGCACAATTATTGCAGGGACTTGTAAGATGCATACGTTAATCCATATATACATAAATACCACCCGCATGTCAGACTACAAATGTGCCAAGTTATCTCCGAGCTACCGATATGCAAACTAACGGCTACAATTCTTAGAGAAGGCGACAATAAATTTTTGCTTTGCCTGAAATATTTCATTATGCCATACTCTTCTATACACATTCGAATGTACGTATGTATATACTCGTTGCCGTCCTTTGCTTGCTCTCGTGACCACTTTCTTGCTCGCAGCATTGGTGTCTTCTGGCTTAAAGCGAATATCCCTCGAAAGAAATAAATTTTAAGGGCGTCATGAATGATACCATGCAAATGGAACGGATGTTGCCACCCGCTATTAATGTAACAACACCAACAATATTTGAAAAATTGCAACCATCCCAGGAAGGAAAACGTATCGCCCACCTAAATGACAGCAACGACAATTGACAACGGAAAAAAGCTTTAACAATAAATAAATTATCGATCGGTGTTGTTGCCACTTTTCTGTTGTTGTTTTTATTGGGGAAATGAGTAAGCCAATGATAGGCCTGAAAGAGCACACAACACTGGCAGCTAAGCCTTGGCTACAATCTGCGACAAAGCTTATTGTGGGTGGCTGGCATACGTAGTAATAGCTACACGGATAACAATTTGAGCCTAATTTAAAACTTTGTTGGGCTACATATATCACCAAACCATATTTGGCTTCATATCTAAACCAGGCGAGTTTTCAAGAAAATTAGTGAAATGAAAAGGGTTTAAATTTTAAACCAAAAATATCTTAACATTTTTTTAAAGAATTTTTTTATTTGTTCGTTGGCAGGTATTCGGACCAAGACTCTCCGCAGCAAACCCGACTGCTCTACCTCTAAGCTACATCGTACACATAAATAATGTGGGCATAATGCAATCTTGGAAAAACTTCTAAATATAAATGAAAACAAAACAAAAATTGTACCGGAAAGGTTTAATTTTAAGCCGACAAGTTTTTATTCTAAAGCTAAAGCTTTCATTTCAAACCAACAAGTAACGAAGTCTAAGTTCGGGTGAACCTAACATAAAATACCCAACGGTAGGTTTCAGAACGCGACAGTAATAAAAGGAGGATTTACCTACCAATTTATACTTTTTTAGTTATTTACCTACCGAATTATGCTAATTTATGTGGTATTAGAAATTTTCCATGTCGAAAGTGGGCGTGGTCGTAAAGCGATTTCTACCTATTTCATCAGGTAAGCTTCTTATAATGCTACCTTGTGCCAAATTTCATGATTCTACCGTAATCGGTTTAAAAGTTATGACGAAATTTCATGGGCGATGCAACGCCCACTTTACTTTTTTTTTTGGTTTTTTCAAAAAATCATAAAATAATGACCAGGGGCATTCACCCATAAAATTATATCATTTTAGCCAGAAAATAACCTGTATACAAAACTTCAGGCAAATATCTCAATTTTTACTCAAGTTTTCGTGCACACGGACAAACGGACAGACATGCCCTAATCAACTCCTCTTTTCAACCTAAGAACTTTCATATATGGAACTCTATATCTATCTCGAATATTTTGTGCCTTTATGTAGTACCGTTATGTGGACAAAGTTATAATACCCTTGTGCTAGTACTAGTACGCTGGGTATAAAAAGTTTAAAAAAAACTACAAATAATAAATTATATCAGTCGGCAGGACTCGAGCCGAGGCGCTTTGAATGACAGCCGACTGCTCTACCGCTGAGCTATGCCGCACACAAAAGATTTGTGGGCAAAATTAGATCTTAAATAGAAACCAAAAGAAATTGAAATTCTTTCTAGGTAATTAAAAGGTTTGGAATAACGTAAAAAAAGTCTAAAAAACTGCTTGAACTTTAGACGGTTTTAAAATTGGCGCAGATTTTTTTAGCCGTGTGCAGAAGCAGCAATTCTGGAGCAATTAATTTCCCATTTGGCATTGAGACGGACGACGATGGCGACGACAACCACATTACATATTTATTTATTTATTTATTTCAATTACACAGTCAATGGTAACAAAACCTTACAGACTAGAAATACAAATTTTCTTAAAGATAAACTTAACAAAACTTAAAAATAATGTAATAAAGAATACACATTCATCGTAGTATATTATTAAGTAGCGATTTAAAAATTGATTTGGGCAAAGAGAAATCAATGTCTAAAGAATTGGAAATAGTATTGAATTCAGTCATTGCCCTTAAGATGGGAGCGTTAGAGGCATAAAGGGTCCGAACACAGTCCGTGTAAAATATATTGCTGTTACGAAGAACTCTTTGTGGGATGTGGAACCGGATAATTTCCAGGAGACACGGTGCGTCAATTGTACCGCTAATAATGTCAAAGACAAACGACAACGAAAGAATGGTTCTCCTGCATTGAAGCGATTGAAGGTTTATGAGTGCACATCTAGCAGTATAGGTAGGGATCGGTTCAGTAAACCTAAGAGACCGTAATGCGAAACGAACAAAAATTTTTTGTACTCGTTCAAGCCTCTTAATATGGCATTCATGATACGGCCTCCATATAAAGCAAGCATATTCAAGCTTAGAACGAACGAGCGAAGTGAACAATACTTTAAGAGTGTATGGATCAGTAAAATCGGAGCTAAAACGTCTGATAAAAGCTAATACTGAATATGACTTAACAATGACAGAGTTTAGATGGGTAGTGAATAAGAATTTTGAATCAAAGACTACACCTAAGTCTTTTATCTCGTTAAGAGTAGAAAGGCGGGAACCGTCAATGGTATAAAAAGTGGGAGTGGAACCCCGCAACTTTGAAAAGGTAACTTGGAAGCACTTTCCAATATTCAGCGGAAGGCTGTTCGCATTACACCAGGCAGCAACATTGTTTAGATCAGACTGAATCTTAACTGAGTCGGAAGACTTTGAAATTGTAGAGAAAACCTTTAAGTCATCAGCGTACAACAGAAAGTTAGCATGTTGAAAACAAGTTGAGATGTCGTTAATGAAAATTACAAACAACAAAGGCCCAAGAATGCTCCCTTGTGGCACCCCGGAAGTGGCAACAAAGGAGTTGGATTGCGCGTTATCAATGACAACTACACAGTTCCGTTGATCGAGATATGAACTAATCCAAGATAAAAATATCGAGTGAAAGCCAGTGCTGGCTAGTTTAGAAAGCAAAATCGAATGGCTGACTTTGTCGAATGCCTTTGAGAAGTCTGTGTAAACCGTATCGACTTGAAGGCGGTTATTGAATGCTGACTGGTGTAGGTGGGAGCGCACCAGTGTAGGTGGGAGCGCACCAGCATTCGAAATCTCAGAGTGTGTAAATGCAGATGGTGTGGATGAGGTAGTAGTAGTAATAGCAGTAGATGTAGATGAAGAAGTAGATGTAGATGTGAAAGTAGATGTTAGAGCCGTCGGTAATTTGCTTAATTCCTCTTTGTTAGGTTTTCGGCCGTGCTGATGTTTAGAATGCAGCGGCTGTGATGGTAGGGGACAGGCGGGGACGGTGGGAGGTACAGAAAGAGTGGATGGGCTGTTGTTGGAATTGGAATTTGTGTTTGCAGATTCAGCAACATTTAAATTGTTATTGTTATTGTTAATGTTATTGTTATTGGGCGAGTGCAAAGTTTTAATTAGAAAATTATTAAGAATTTCAAATTGATTTGATAATTTCGCGAACTTCTTGTCAAATGCACTGGTAACAAGGTCAAACCCGCGTTTATGAGCCACTAGAGCCGCGTCAAAGACTTTAGCGATTTTAAGCGGCAACTCGACACACTCGTCACACATATACAAGAGGTTCCGATTAGTTTTTAGTTGCTTTAGTTCATGCTCAGAAATATTATTGCAACAGGCACGATGCAGAATCTTTTTACAAAAACCATTACACGGAACTAGGTTAGAGTCCGAGCGTGAAAACAGCTTATTACATTTGCCACAAGAATCATTCATTATAAAAAATAAATGACGAAAACTTTCAAGAGCAATTAAAAACACGTCTGTTCTCAACCCGTTAAGTGAAGCATATAAAGAGTAAAGCAGCGGAAGGGGTCGAGAGTGTTGTTGGGTGACTAAGTAAGGAAATGCTTTCAGTTATTTGTGCGTTGCCTGCTGGCTGTGCAAATCGTATTTCCGGAAATGAATGTTGCCAGCGCTATCGTCTGCTGTTTTTCGTAACTGTTGTTGTTGGTATTGTTATTACTGTTCGATTGCTGTCACTGCAACGGAAATGTGTTGGGAGCGCATGAAGTTGTTTGCTGGGCGCACTCGTTTGCTCTCTTTGTCGTCGTATTGGAATTACGACAAATCCCTCGCAGCTGATGAGGATGGATGATGTAGAGACTGCGTAGTTTGATTTTCGTTGCTTTCCAGCCGTCAGCTAATGCCCACCTACACCCAGACTTTGCTGTTGTTGAAGTGTTGTTGTAGTGGATGCGTTATCCCGCAGTGCTGTTATTTCCTGTTGACAGCATCAACGCTTAAAGTGGAAATCGTTTGGTTATCAAAAATTCCATCACCGACGCTATCAACAGGCCATTTCTTCCGCAGCTAAGCTCATACGCACCAATGGAATGCCAGCCCATGGTGTACGGAACGAACGTAAACAACGCGTTCATAATCCGCTCAAACTCCCGTCCGCGATATATATTAAACTACCTCTTTAGACTTCCCACTTCCTAATGAATGCATTCGCCAATGATACTCGCTCAATGTCAAAGTTAAAACCCATCAGTCGTAATTTGTTTGAAACTACAACAACGGGTTGGAACTCTTACACTTCTGTTCACATTGCATTGGCTCACCCCCGTTACAAATTTGTCTCTTTATACGTTACGTTTCCATTTGGTAAATTAGGAAACGAACTCCACTTGTTTCGAAGATATGAATCGTTTAAGTATTGCCACTTATCACTTGGCATTTTGTGCTTGCCACTTGCCACTGCGATTAATTCGGATCCGCATTTGTTTTGCTCATCCTTTCAATCGAGCATTTCTGATTGTTGTTGTGTATTTCCTCGATTCTCACGGAAATGGGATGGTTTATCTGCGTTGATTTTAGACGTATTTCGGCCCTGGCCAGTACAAATAAAACGCAACTTTTGCCCAACTCGTTTCTGTGCACTTCAGTTGCCTTGTGTAAACTCTTAAGTAAACATGCCTTTTATCTGGAAGATCTTAGAAACCTTCTTTTTACTTTGCAGTCCTTAAATTAAGGTCGATATTTTGTGTAGCTTAGCCAGCTTGAGTAGTTTACTTTTTTGGTGTTGCTTTCCATGTTTTAAGCTAATCTACCTAGCGTTTTATTCGAACTCGGAACAAATAAAATGAAGCTGTTGTCCCAAAAACTGTTGCTAGCCTTCTCCTAAAGTTTACCGAGTTGAGTAAAGTAAAGGTAGGTTCCCATATTCTCGCAGAAACACTCCACGAAAGGTTTAGTGTTTTTGGTTCACCACTTTGTCCGACTTATTTTTCTGGTTCAATGCCTCTGCACAAACACGCATCTTTTTAACCGAGCTCCAATGCCAATTCCAGGCATAATTTATTTCTCTTTCATACTCCTCATTTTTTATATCTCGCTAATTTGGTGACTCACATGCACCCGAGCGTCACGTAAATCGCGTTAACTTAAATGACTTTGTAAATTACAATCTAATATCCGTCGCAGACTATTGCCAACTATTTAAATAATGATGAATACTTTTATTCGTGCTTCAATTTATGCGAACAAATTATGATTTGTGGGTGAAGCGACAGTAGCAGCGAGTTGCAGTTCGTATTCATTTTTAAGTTGGTATTTAATACTTAAGATTTCAGTTAAAAAGTTCGAAATCCGAATTGACACTGTGGGGCTCTCGAATACATCGTCAATGTCATGGAGTACAGGCCCGTGCGCAGGGGTGGAGCTTTGGGGGTTTAACCCAAACCCAACAAAACTCGCCAAATTTTTATGAAAATTGGGCGTCTTATAAAATGGTTAATAAGTGCAGACTTTAGAGAATTGAACAAAAATATACCACTTTTTCTTAAAACTACTACTTTACTTTTGCAATTACTACCACCAGTAAAATGTTCAAGTCTTGTCACTGTCTATTACAAACCTTAAACATGCTCGTATTTATTGTCAATTTTGGATACACCATATCAAGAGAATTCGTTATCAAAAGTCTCAACCTTCGGAGCATCCAAAAGTTCAATCCCCCTCTTAGAAGTAAGTAAGAAAAAAATATTATTGTGGGAGATAGGCACCATGTGCTTTTACCGATGCCTGCAAAACTTCTATAAATGGAATTAAACTACCTTACTGAAAAGTTGGCCCAACAAAGCAACTGTAAACCTACTGGACACAAGTCGAGTGTGTATGTCGCTTGACCACAGTGATGCCATGCGTAGGGAAAAGAGGCTACATGTAGGGAAATTCAGCCTTAATTTTGGGATGTAGGGAAAAAAGGACAGATTTTCAATATTTGCTTAAATGTAGAGAATTTCTTTTAACTACCCTAAATGAAAGAAAGATTGATGATATTATTAAAAATTTTCAAATTTTATCGACTTTGTTGAAACCCGGCGGAGAATTTGACGTACTTCTTTTACATACATGCTTGCTTGCCAGCATTCAAAATTTTGCTGGTACTGTGTGTTTGAACATATATAGGTACTCATTTGTCACCAAGCTTGACATAGTCAGTCACAAAAGTAATTACCAATTTCGACTTTAGCAAATTTATTTTAATTAATTTCTCTTATATTTTAATAGAGTGAAATTGAACTAATCTGCATACGCCAAAAAAATTCTCAGAAAAAAGTTGAAAATTTGCACGAAAATTCGTTAAATATATTTGAATTTTTTTATTACATCTTGATAAGCTCTCTTATGGGAAATTAGTTAAAATAAATTTTCTGGAGTCGAAATTAGTGATTTTTTTTTTTTTTTGGAGCCGATGTTCGGTCAAAACCCCGAATAGACCCAGTCACGATAATTTAAATTCCATTTGCATAATCCGATTTATTCTGCAAAACGAAAATCTAGACTGTACCTCTTTTAAATATGTTTAATAATTATGATAAAAGTAAATTCTATTGCCTTTGACAGGTTGCTTTTAATCAACTCTGTTTTTTCATTTTACGAACTTTTAATCCTATAATACTAACCACTGACAGCATTTATAATTTGGGTAAGTATGTACCAAGATATGAATTTATTGGTGTTAATTTATTTAGGTACATTATTTTTTTCTCCTTGGTTTTTCATATAATTTATTGTTTTGCTTTCTAAATAAAATAAGAGTTAATTTTTAATTGTCAATTTTAATTTAATTAAATTTTTTTTTTTTTTTCATTTCTTTGTATAAAAAAATATGTAAGAAAAAATGAAAGAAAAATTTTTTCGCGGCTCTAGGGATTTTAGAAAAAGTTGCCTGGCAACACTGCCCGACCATTGCCCACTGTAAGCTAACGCTACACTTTTGACAATTAGATAGAAATGTGCGCGTTTGAAGGTAATTTGAGTATTTTTGGAAAAACCAATTAGAGGGCAATGCATTCTATTCCTTTGGGTGTTTTTTGTGAAGCAAACTTTTGTTGTTGTCTTTGGAATACGCTTCACTGTAATGTTTTCAATCAATCTTTTACACGCATACATCCACACAAATCAGAGATCGACAGAAGCACAGTGCAGTCAAACCACATAATTGAAAATTACTTCAATGAATACCAAACCCAACTAGTCAGTCAACTGGTATTCTTAAAATGACGATGTTCTATGAGGTGTCAGTTTCCAGATTTCGGACATGAATATATAATGAGAGAGGCCACAGGTTCGACCTCTGGTGCCGTACACTTAAAATTTGAAAAAATTAGCTATACTGGAATTTCTTCGATTCTGGTAATGCCAGCATTCAAGATAATTTGAATAATTTTTGGGATGTGACCTTCTTCGGCCTAGTTGAAGTATTGTTAAAAACTCTAGTTATTGACTATTTTGTTGTTTTCGTACTTTTTTTGCTTCTAGCCATGAAGTTCGCTGGCCCATATTGTTTGGCATGACCAGTAAACTGGGACAAGCCAGACAGATAACCAGCGCGCAGGGCGTACTGAACTCCACAAAAACATGTAAATAGTTCGTTCACAAGTATAATTTGGTATCAATTACATATCAATAATTTTATTCAGCTTCAACTAAACTTTGGCAAGTTTGAAGGCAAGTGTTTTGTAGTAGAGTTTGTTCAAGAGGTGAACTTCATTGTTCCCACTTTAGCCAGGCTTGCAATACCGAAATGATCACATTCTGTATAATACTGGTTTTAAAATTTGATTTTATCGGATCGTGCGTATGAAATTACTTTGGTATCATTGACTTGTATTAATATATATAAGGAAGGTCGATGACGTCTTTCGTCCCACTGTGTAACGGTGCATAACAGCATCAATACACAAGCATAATTGTCACTCATCTTCAAAGTTTTTCCACTTTTTTCTATTGCTGTCAAAGTCATTGCTATGGTTGTATCTGCTAGATATTTGCGCGTATGCCCAGTGTCATATATAGACCATACAAATAGTTAAAACGTTGGATCCATTTTAGTCATGTTGGCTCCAACGTAAAATTTGTGAAAAAAAAAATATTTTGCTATCGAAAAATGGCGGATTGTTTCATTCATAACGGATGGAAAGAACCGACAAAGGTGATGTTGCATATGATTATCTCTTAGGCAAGCTTAATGTTCATATGATCAAAATTGTTGTACGCACTGCGCTCTCTCTAGCTCTAGCCACCTCTGACATTGACAGAGTACTCTTTAATTTTGCATACCTGGAATTTACCTAATTTTTGGAGCGTGAATATTTACAAATTTCGTATATACGATTCGTGTTTTTGTAGTTTTTTGCTGTCACATTCGCCGTTGTCTAGCAGTTATAGGCCTGACAACCATTTATGAAAATGCCCGCAAGAATTCATAGATTTTGCATGGGTGTGTGTATGCCTTTACTCATACACCCTAAAAACACAAACCGAAACAACATCATCCAAACGACACTGTCCATGGAGTATGCCAGCAGTCCCATCTTCTTTATGGAGGCAAAGTGGAACTGTGCTCTCAATGTTTGACGTCAAATGCCGATTCACTTGCTTTGTTTGTTTTGATTAGAAAGAAAAAAATGAATAGAAAATTATCAAAATGGGAAAGAAATCATAAAAAAAAAAGTAAGGAAAGCTGTCGTTATACGTGTTCAATTCTACTGACTTACACTATACACATTACAAAGTACTAAAGGTGCAATATTTTACGTTCCTAACTTTTTAATTGGCGGTAGTTATGGCCCAAATTTCTTATACCGGAACAATCGATTGTATGGGAGGTATACATACATATGTCATAATGACTCGATCTTATCGATTTGCACTCTACACACAACATAAATAGAACGTACTCAAGTTACAAAATTTTACGTTCCTAACTTTTTAAATGCGGAAGTATTGGCCAAAAAACTTTATATCTGAACAATCGTTTGTATGGGGGCTATATGTTATACTGGTCCGATCTTGCCACTTCCGACAAATGATTCCTATATTAGAAAATGGTGGCCACATACAAAATTTCAGCCTGATATCTCAAAAATTGAGGGACTAGTTTGAGTTCAAACAGACAGACGGACAGACGGACATGGCTAAATCAACTCAGCTTGTCATCCTGGTCATTTCGGTATACTTATTGATGGGCCCATCTCTTCTTCTTCTCATACTTACAAACATCGGACCAAAGTTATAATACCATTTCATGTTCATGAAAGGTATAACAAGTACGAAAAAACAAGTACTGCAGACGATATATGTACGTACATAAGCAAACAGGCAAACAAATGAAAATAGGAAGCGTGTGACATGTCGGTAATGGCTATCTGGAGAAACTGAATTTTTCATTTTCGTCTTGCACCTGTCGAATATAATTCAATGCTTTAACTCGGCCTTCACATACTTCCTGTTATAATTTACTCCAACCGTCATGGGCAGTTTTGGTATAGAAAGTATAGACTGGAAATAGAGAGTACATATATTCAAATTATCCTGTTTAAAGGCAGTTAAAGTTCCACTTTGCATTTTACCTAAACAGCTGAAGATTTAAAGATTGTTCTCATATATATTTTTATGTCCTTAATCATACCGTGTATTAGCTGTCAGGGTCTCCGAAAGGAACTTTTCTTTCAATAATTCAAAGTTCTAGCTCTATATTTATAAAACATTTGTAAAAATCTGCCCTTTCCAATATTTCGTTATTTCACTTCTGTAATACGGATGTCATCAGCCAAAAGTTATATTTAAATATGTAGAACCCCATGCATCTGAATTGTCTTATTTCAAGGTTTATCGAATGTACAGCTCTGCCATGACCTTCCCAGGAGCGCACGCTCCATCTGATAGCTAACCTTTATTGCTTTATAGCTCTGTGTGTCTGTTTCATCAATTTGCTTTTGATTGGAAGGCAATTATTTGATTTTTATTATTTTCCAAGAAATCTTCTAGACTTTGGAATGCCAACGCCTCGGATGCGTTAAACGAAACCCTAAATGTGTCTCGTTCGGGAAATAAATCAAAATAAAAAAGGTAATAAAGAATTAAATTCATACCAACGTCCCCTTTTAAGGGAGGGTGAGTAGTCCATTATTTAGAAGAATGATTTCTTTGTCAGAAGAGAGCATTAAATGACTATCAAAAGGGAATGAAAAGCAATGTCCTGCCCAACTTTTTAAAGAAAAGCATAAGGACAACAACAACAGCACATAACCATAGTTGGAGGCTTGCTATGTATATTTAGTATGTCAAAACGGCGGCTCTGTTTTTGTTGTTGTCGCGCATGTCGAAGGCTTGGCAGTTGAAACATCAAAAGCGAAAGCGCAGCGTAAACCAAACCCAATTTCTATTCAATTGGAAGGGGTGTACTGTTTTTAAATAAAGGTAATCTCACAAGAATGTTTGTATTTGCAAATGTATGTAGGTATGTATGTGCATATTTATCAAGTAAATAAGTATGTATGTATAGTTCATTCGCGTCTCTATTATACAACGTGTACCCAAGCAATCACGTCACTACGAGGAAGAGCAGCGAAAGGGATTAAGGCTGCGCTTATTTGTCAGCTAAGCCTTAGCACGTGTCCAACTCGCTGATGTTCAGCGAGGGTGCACGTACACTTATCTCTACATGTCAATCATTCCACCCAAAAATACAACTGAATATTTAATTTTTTAATGATTTCAAATTAAAATCGACAGATGAAAAATTTTTTGTGACGTACATATAAAAGTCGCAAAAACCATATGTAGTGATGGTTTAGTAGCATGTAAGAAGTCCCAGATTTTCTTATCAATTCTAAAACAAAATTTTTCTATAACGCGAGGTAGTCTGCTATGATGCAATTTCAAACTGTACCGGAACCACGGTAATCCCTTATCTGCAAATTCCACAAGTTCTGCTGGTTTGACGGACCCTGGCTAGATGTGGGTTTACCTCGTTTGGGTACTATCAAGACAGTCATTCAAAAATTATATTTTTTAAGGATTTTTAATAAAAGACCTCGGTGGTAATGTCTGTCTATTGAAAAGAAATTACATTGTTTCTGAGCCAGAATCGAAACCGGGCCCCTCCACATCCCAGTCGTCTTCTCTATCCTTTGAGCTATTACAATCAAAGAAATATTTTCGGCAATTCAATAACTTTAATTAAACGTCACAAATAAAATTAAAAAAAAAAAAAAACAGAAACCAGAAAACATAGAGTCATTTATAAGCCCCTAAATTGTCTATCTTGATTATTTATCAAAAAATAGTTTATTGTTTTTGACGAATCTACTATGCCACCCCTGTATTGCTAAGTAAAGATTTTCCAAGAGAATTTTCGACCTTGGTTCGTGAGTAGACTTTTACAAAGTTTAGCTTAATCTCCGACTGTGATTTCAGACTTCTTGTTCAGTTAAGTTTAAGCAATCGAGCAATGAAATTAAAAGAGTCGAAATGAAAAAAAGTTTTTTAAAGATTGTTTGAATGATGCATGCTTCGAAATTTACACTGAAGCTTTTAACAGTGTACCTTTTGTTTGAAAATAGTCGATCATGATCGACTAAACCACCGGAGTTTGATGTTTCTTGCGCTAAACCGCGTGATTTATGCACCATCTTAACTGTTAGGCAAATCACGTCGGCAATTTTTGTAATTCGATATACTTTATTAGTAGCCAATACGACAGGCACAACCCCATAACAGATAATTTGCCCTCACTAATCGTACATAGCAACGCACAGTGGGAAATAATTGAAGTTTACTGTTCATATATCACTACAGCCTTCATTTTTCATCCGATTTTGATAATTTTTTTGAAATAAAAGATTTTGAGATTTGCTAGAGCGTAGCTTGGCCCGATTTTTGAATTTCATTTGTTTTCCTTTTTTATTTTTGGTGAAAACGGCAAATTTTGAAAACACCATACTATCCTGCTCCAGTAGGCAAAGTTTGAATTAAAAAAAGTTTAATACAAGACGAAAAAAATTATCATTTGAAAATTTTGAAAGGTTTAAAAATACATATGTCAGTATCAGAGCTGTTAAAGAATTAAATCTTTTGCTCTTTGAAATCATAGTTTTTCTTCATTCAGTACTTGAAATTCTTTTCATCGTTGAAGAATTTAACTTCAATTTAGGCATTCAGCAATTCTTTACAGAAATCATGATTTATAAATCCACCAAGTGTCAATTCAACAAGAATTCAAAATAGAATTACGAAGAAAAGCTCTTTAATTCAGAATGGCCATTCAGTTGATTTGATTCTTTTGGAGAGTTAATTCCGCTAATTCAGTACGAATCAGTTTTTGGAAAAATGCTAATTTACTCCCTTAAATAGTACTAAAAGTTTTCAAGTTCCTTTCACGCTAGAAGAATTTGAAAAAAAATTACATTACATATTATAATAATCTATAACATAAAATTAGTGGAAAAAGCTTATTCGCGTGTAAGAAATATGTGAATTTAAAAAAATTCAAGTTAAAACATAAAAAAGTATGATTTTGAAAGGTATAACATGCCTGGTCTTCACATAAACTGCCTTATTAGTGTTGCTGATGTGTTAGTTATGAAGCTTTTCGGGCATATTTTATTAACCCTCTGAGCACATTATTGAATTTAATTAAATAAGCTTTTCTCACATAAATAAAAAATAAATATGAATGTGTAATTATTTTATTATCATAACCTCTAACGAGATTTTTAGCCGAGCTTCTCTTTCCAACTTGTGGTGTGTTGCTTTTGAGTTTTCCTACAAGTTGGCAGGACCTACAGTTTTTTGCCGACTCCGAACGGCACTTGCAAAGCAAATGAATTTTTTGCTGGCATATTTAGTTTTGGAAAATTTGGCAGTGTCAAGTTTAAATTTAACAACTTCGAAAGTGCTTCAGTATTTTTAAAGATCTTCTATTACCATATATGAATTTGCGTTGCTCTCATATCTACAAGTTGTACAGGCAATACCAAGGCGAATAAATTTACAGGTGACTTTTTCCCACCATATGACTTCTTCTTCTTCCTTGAAAATCCAATCGTAGCTGTCAAATTTCTTATGTTGTTGCTTTGTCTTTGTCTTTGGGCAATACCAAGGCGAATTCATTACAGGTGTGTTCGAGCAAATTCAGATCTACACGCACGCACACACTCCTTGTGCCTAAAAATGTCAGACAAAGCAACAATATAAGAAATTTGACAGCTACGATTGGATTTTCAAGGAAGAAGAAGAAGTCATATGGTGGGAAAAAGTCACCTGTAAATTTATTCGCCTTGGGCAATACACAATATTACGTTCAGCTGAAACTCATGCCTTTTATGAATATAAAAAAATTCGGAGCTCTTTCATGGTTTTATTAGTCATATACATACGTCAGTTTTGAAAAATGAAAAAAAAATGAAATCTTTTTTTTGATTTATACTTTGAAATATGGAAATTCTTTCCAAATATGAGTATTTTATTTCGATTTTTTAGTCAACAATAACTAGTAGTGGAATTAATTTCCATTTAATTGTATAACAGAAACCATTTGAAATGTCTTTTAAAATTTTCACAAAGCTCAGGAGAGTAAAACGGTCATCTAAACTTTCAACTTCTTCGGCAGATTTTGTATGAAATTTTTGAGGACTCAGTTTGGTAGACCAAGCAGTACTAGCTGAAATATTTTCCTGATTTTCAAGAACGATTTTCGTCGATGGTGTTGAGTAATTTTTTATGCGAAATTAAATTTTGTTCATGCGTTGCATGAAAGATATTACTTAACACCCTCATCGAAAAAAATTCTTAAAAATCAGGAAAATATTTAAATTAGTTCTAACTTTCACATCATACCACTGAAATTGATTGTCCTACAAAACTAATGTCGGATGGCCATTTTGCTAAGCTCCCCTGAACTTTGTCCAAATTCTTAAAGACATCTTTAATTTTGTGTCTAACTGTACATATTACTGAAGTGCCTGAAAAAAGCTCATAAAAGCAATAAATCCGCCATTTTACAATCGACGTGGCTGTTTGGTAGTATCCCGCCTTTTTACAAGTCTTCAATGGGTGACCGGAGTTCTGGTCGGTGGTAGTGTCGAATTCAGGACATTTTTTATCACGGATAAGAAACGGGTTAATAAAAATTACAGCACCTTAAAGGCATAGTAGGGATGGCAGCTATTTTAGTTTTGTGAGCCCAAAAGTTTCGAGATCCCGAATATGTATTATTTAGATATTTTAACATTTTAACAAACAAACTGAAGACAGTACATCAATATTATTTTCATTACCAACAAGATGCTTAAATATATATAAAAAATATGTAAGTAGAGTTTAAATATATCCTATAACTTTTTCTTTACATATTTTTATATTAGTACAAGACCGGGAATAACCAAACATCTTCTTACGGTTTCTCCTAGCTGCTTTGGAAGTTAATCCAAATCAACAAGCGAAAAAGTTAGGGATTTTATAAAATTTCTCTCCATTCATAAGTGGGCTGTAATATTAGGTGTTAATTTTTATACCCTGCTTTTATGATTATATAAAACCAAAAGCTCAAAAAACTGCCTTAATCCAACTTAATGTCATATTATTCGTAAAAAACTAGCTATTTTAAACATTCGGGATTTTTTAACTGCTTTTCGAGATTTCGGGACTAATAAAAAACAATCCCGGGATTGACTTCAAATGTCAAAGAAAAAATATATAATGACAACATTTCATGATACAATAAGCGCACCAGTAGGAAATTGTAACAGTGAGGTACGTTTCTGACATCTTACATAAGTATTAGGACTTATCACAATATATCTACGTTGCGGTGTTGCATCTACAGCTTAAGTGTTTATTATTAAGGAAATTCACAAGGTCTTTTATGGTTTTATGTACAATTTCAACAACACAACACTTGAGAGCACTACATGAGTTGAATGTTGTGTCTGAATACATTAAATTAAATTTTCATACAAATTTGTCAGAAAATATTGAATTTTTGTGTTCGTGGTCTTTTACTTTTGAAACTAGAGAAAACGAAAAAACAAGGAAAAGCAAAATAGCACACCTGCGCATTGGGTTGCTTAATTTTATTGTGCTATTCAAATTTTATATAAGAAATGACAACAAAGAAAATATGACAGTCTTAAATTTTGAATTGCCTAATTTTGATTTTTTCTAATTTTAATTAGTACATACACAGAAAAGTTTTAATTGCTTTTGACATGTGATTAGTGTTGTAAACCAAATGCTGGAAAAGAACTAAACAATCATACAGTGCGTGTCAGCTGAAGCATCATCGCGAATAACGTTCTAAGTGTAATATTTTTCAAAACCAGTTTCATTGCATAAAACATTTTGTATTGCTCTCCAGATAACGAATTTTCTAAAATTTGACACCAAAACTGTAAAAATGCATTTAAAAATAGTAGGGTAATTTAAAGTGGCATACATTATTTTGCATTGAAGCGTCGAAAGTGATTCGTAACGGCACTGGAAGATCATAAAAAAGGTGTAAAACTCATAATATGAAAGATATAAAAGAAAAAGTTAAGGGAGACAGATGAGAAAAATAGAAAATTTTTCCAAACGATGGACTTTTCCTTGATATGCCATTTTTGCTTTTACGAACGTGTTTTTCGCTTTGTTTATATTTTTGTATGATAATTACTATGTATATACATGAAATATTCATGACTTAGGATGAGCTTTTAGGTAAAGAATAATACATTTTTATTTTTTTTTTAAGATCAGAGGCAAAGATGCAACGACATGTTAATTATAATATATTTCCCGCTAGGCATGGTTCTGCATTGAGGTCTTGTCAATTATAAAAAATTTTTACTTTTCATATTTCAAATTTTTGTTTTGTTTATAAACCGAAAAAAACATGGCCGCTCTTCACAGTGTAGCAATTTCGACAAATCCAAATTTTTTATTTTCTCATTTATCTCAGAATCGGTGGGATTTTTTGAAAGATTTAGCAGCTAAGTAAAATGTATGACATACATATATGGTCCTCGCTTTCGAATTTGCCTTACCGACATTTCGAGTTTTAATTGTCCTGAAAAAAAAGAAGTTACCTCACGTCCATAGTTTGACTTGAAACATCTATCTGTTGAATTTTGCGCATTTACTTCAGTCAGATGGGATTACTGACTATCTGTGGTTTCGTTATATTATAATATTTGCGGACTGATAAAACCTCCCCAAATATGTAATTTAATCACATCAAAAAATAATGTACATATTTCACCTTCGAGTTGAATTGTATGAGTCTATAGTTAGCCTATGTAAATCTTAATAGCTGCTTTCTGTAGATCATTCGTAGCACCATCAAATTCCAAACATCGTGGAATACTCATAATAATAATAATAATAATACAAATACCTTCTAAAAGGATAAGGTCCAGCCTGTCTTCCAATTTGTGGTTTAAGTTTTAGTACACATTGGCGAGACCTACAATTTCTTTGGCCCAACTTTACACAGTATCTGGCAAGGCATTTGGCTGAAAACCCCCCGGAGCGTTGCCGAACACTGCCGAAGGTGGCCTCGTTTTGAAAAACTTATTCAAAGAATTTTTGGTGTGACCTGTTTCGGTACTTGCACCAGGTACTTTCAATATGGCAAGTCAGCGGCGGTAGACAGTAATTTTAATTTCTATGTCTTAAAATATTCCAGAGGGAATATAAAAGTGAAAATTAAATTAAATCAAATGTTTCAATAAATTTATTCCTACGTTTATATTATGACAAGATAAAATAAATACATTAAACAAGAACCTCGCAGCCTTAAGCTATATTCTTTACGAGTCCATCAACTCCGGGTCTGTAGATAAAACACGGAATTTTGTTTGCATTTTTATCTAAATTTTAACACTGTGCGCTGCATTTTGACGTCTACCGCTTCGAATTTTCAAACGCGTTTTTCTCCACTTTCCCTGTAATAAAACGATGGAACTGCACTTCATGTTGTTCCTTTTTTATGTGACGATTATTTTCTACTTACCTTCTTGAAAAATTTGCCATAATCTTCGAGAAATCAGCTAAAAACAGCAATATTTTATGTATGTATGTAAATATATGAAAACATTGAGTAAGAGTTGCCGTAGCTAAAGAAAACGGAACCAAATTTTCGGGCTTATAGTTTCAAAATAATTTTCCGAAGACAATATCATAGCCGAAATAAGTTTTGAACAAATATATAAATATAACTTTCAGTTTCTGAATGGTTCCAATAAAATTTTGGCCTATTTACATTAAAATCAACAGACTTGAAACATAATCCATCACATATAAAATTTTAGAGTTAGGGCCAAATTTTACAATGATACATGGCAGTCTCGTGTTTTATTACTATTTTGACAGCTTCAAATCAATTCCAGGCATGTTAAAGACTGAAAGTACGCAAATATCACCTCTGAAAGTTAAGTTTCGAGAGTACTGAATTGAAAAATTGAATTGATTTAGCAAAGTTGGCATTCAATTGAGAGAGTTATTGAATGAGAGTTATTTCGATGCAATTCAGTTCAAACTGAATTACTTTTTCGCATTCTTTAATTCTTTGAATGGAAAATATGAATTCAACATGTCAAATCGTATCTACATGGAATTTCAAATTAAATTCAACGAAAAACATTTGAAAAAATGAATAAATCCTGAATTGTAACTGTTTTGATTCATTCAATTAACAGCTCTGGTCAGTATGAAGGGCAAATTTTAAGAAGCTAACTGTTACCGTTGAATTTTTAATAATTTTTTTTTTGGCTGATATCCTCATATAGGACACTTATGGAATTTTTTCTAACTTTTTTAAAACTTTCAAAGAATAATTAACCTTCATTGCGAAATAGTTTTTTTAATTTGAACTTTGCTTACTGTTGCAGGACAATATGGTGTATGCACGAAAAAATAAAATGTAAACAAAGTGAAATTCAAAAATCGGGCCAAGCTAAGCTCTTGCAAATCTCAAAACCTTTCATTTAAAAAAAAATTATCAAAATCGGATGAAAAATGAAGGCTGTAGTAATTTATGAACAGTAAACTTCAATTATTTCCCACTGTGTAACGGTGTGACCCAACACGTACGGACAGAGCTAAACTTCCCAGTGCACGTGCAAGTCTCGCCCAAAATAATAGCAAAGCCACACACCTTCACACATCATTTCGTTGCCAATAACAACCCCATCAAATGTTTTTCTGAAGGAACCCTGTGAACCAGTGTTTCCTTAACAATGAGCTGCTGTGGTATTTTGTTACCTTAACCGTTAAAGCAGTTTTTAGAGGCGGTAATAATTGTACGCCTTTCTCGTAAAAAATGTATCACGTTTGAGTAGAAAACACACATAACACAGAAGGTGATGAATTTCGGATGCTAACCTCAAAATTATAACACCCTCTATAAAAACTCAACGATTTGTGGTATGTAGGTAGAGGAAAGATTTTCGTATTTTTGAAAATATGTACCTACATCCATTTGGCAATTTCGTTTGCATGCCGTTTATCTAGTGCTCGAAAACTGCACGTCAAGGCACGCGTTATTTGCAGTACGAGATTTACAGTGACAGTTCACAAATATTTGCAACCAACTTACAAACATGTTTTTTCAACAGCCGCTGGTAGGGGCTGAGGGTGGCTGGATATCGTGACTAAGCCAAATTTTTTCTCTTTGCAACTTGGGACTTTGAAAGCTCTGCGCTTTCGACACACAAAAAAGTTTTGATATTTGTGTAATTAAAACATGAATTAGATTAGTCACCACCATATTTGATTACGAGTCTCCAGTAAAATTTCATAAACGACAACGAAATGTTTTCGCGAGCACAAATATTGATATTAGTCAACATATCTCATCCAAAAAAAATACTGGTTTTCACTGACGTGCAACTTGGCCGAGCTCATGTGGATCCCTGTTTGCTCATCTAAAACAGAGACAGCACAACAAACAAACCAAATAGAAAATTATGAATTTCGCGCGTTACTATCTGCAGTCAGCGAGATAATGCTCAGATAATGTTAATGTCAACGGCATTGGAGGTGCGCAAAATGTGTACGACTGCATGTGTATCTATGTATTAAACTTATTTTGCTTCTGGAATTAACAAACGATTTTTATAACTTAACCCAAATAACTTAAACTTTCTGTCAAAAAAATAAGTACTATAGAACTTTTGACTCGACTTGTAGTTGATTCTAATCTAATCTTGGCTTGCGTCATTTATTGACGCTTAACCGCCTAGCCGATTTTGGCCGATTCGTATCAAAGCACGCCAGTCGTTCCTTTTTAGCGACAACTGACGCCAATTGGAAAAACCAAAGGAGTTCAAGTCATCCTCCACTTGTTGTTTCCATCTCAGTCGAGGTCTCCCCCTTCCTCTGCTGCTGCGTATTATACATATATGTATAATTAAAATAAAGAGGGTAAAATTATAATAAACTACTCAAGGTCTTTATCGTATCATTTGAAAATTAAAAAGGAACAAGTAAGGAAAGCTGTCTTCGGCTGTGCCGAAGGCTAAATACCTTTCATGAATAAGCGTAACGATTTTCACTGTTTGATCCCAGTACAGCCTGTGTGAATTTAACTTCCGCTCATACCGAAATTATCGGAACTGTCGATTATATGGGGCGATGTGTTATATTGGTCCAATCTCATTGATTTTTAGCATCGACGTTCCACATTCTAAAACAGCAATAGTTACGAAATTTCACGTTCCTACCTATATAATTACAGGAGTTATCTACCAAAATCCGTTTATCGGAACAATCGATTGTATGGGGGCTATGTGAAATATTTATCCCATCTCTATGATTTTCAACATCGATATTTCACATATAAAAATAGTGATACTTCCAAAATTTCACGTTCCTACGTGTTTAATTACAGCACTTATAGGCCAAAATCAGTTTATCGGAATAATCGATTGTATGGGAGCTATGTGAAATATATATCCCATCTCAATGATTTTCAACAACGATATTTCATATATAAAAATAGCAATACTTACAAAATTTCACGTTCCTTCCTCTTTAATTACAGAAGTTATAGCCCAAAATCCGTTTATCGGAAAAATAGATTGTATGGGGCTATGTGAAATATTTATCCCATCTCAATGATTTGCAACATCGATATTTTACATATAAAAATAGCGATCCTTCCAAAATTTCACGTTTCTACGTGTTTAATTACAGGAGTTATAGCCCAAAATCAATTTATCGGAATAATCGGTTGTACGGGAGCTATATGTAATATCGGTCCGATCTTGCTGGTTCCGACAAATGATTCCTATATTGGAAAATGGTGGCCGCATACAAAATTTCAGGCAAATATCTCAAAAACTGAGGGTTTAGTTTGCGTTCAAACAGACAGACAGACAGACAGACAGACGGACAGACGGACATGGCTAAATCAACTCATCTCGTCATCCTGATCATTTCGGTATACTTATTGATGGGTCTATCTCTTCTTCTTCTCATACTTACAAACATCGTACCAAAGTTATAATACCATTTCATGTTCATGAAAGGTATAAAAAGTTACCTTGAAAATGACTTTTAAGCAAGTGGCAACCCTGTCAAACAACTTGTTCCTTCCTGCTCATCTATAGAGTGAGAGCCCCTTTGTTGGACATTTCAACGTTAAAAATCAAACAACCTTTATAGGAAAAAGTAATTCTTTTACAGGTAGCACACCCTCTCTCAACGGTGTAAATCTCGCCTATAATATACTAGCTTATACCGGTGGCTTCGCCCCAGCCCTTTTTTTCTTATCCTCCTTCTTTCTGGAGCTGTTGAAGATTAACTTCGTACATCTTAGTAGTCATGTACCATGAATACTTCCAAAGATATATTTGTGTGAGAGATCCCACGCTCCTATTAAAATAATTTTTACCACATGACAAGGTTTATGATCGGCCAATCCATCTCTCTCTTCTCATTCCCCCTATTTCTATCAACAGGTTCGCATATAGGACTTAAAATACCTTCATGTTAAAACTCTCATCAACACCTTTTATACCATATCGCACAAACACTTTTTAGGGCCACACTTCATCCATATTATCAGGAACGGCTCCTCATATAGGGCATAAGATGAATTGCTGTTTTGATGCACAACACCTTCAATGCCCTCACCTGATCCACAGTGTGGTCAATATCTCGGAAACGGGCTCTTATATCGAACTTAAAATGCCTCCCAGTTAAAACTCACATCAATACCTTTCATTTTATACCGATATCCTACAAAGTAGGAGACCCTAGCAGCTACGACCGTCCCTGGAAAATCTTCGTTGTCTGTTTCAAATTTATCTAGGATCTCTATGGCCCGGTTTTTCAGTGCAACTTTAAGAGTTGCTTGAGATTATCCCGGCCACTTTGTATGGGATAAACTCTATCCAACTTTGTCTGTGATTTTAACTTGCACTGAAAAACCAGACCTAAGCCAAGTATCGCTAAAAAAGAACACCTATTGTGATTTTTCTTAGATACATAGATAACGTTAGCTAACGGACTTTAAGGCATGCATACTTGAAAACAACACTAGGATATTTGAGCACAGACGCGTATACAAAGTCTCATTAAATCAGAAGCAAATCTAAATAGTTGTATTCAAATATGTGGGTCCATCATACCTGCTTAGCATGTCGGCGATAGTGACGTCATTCATTCTGCAAAATATTTATTTTGTGATAAGATAAAATATATGTAGATAAACGCAACGTATTTATTCCCCTTTACGTTTAAATGACTCATAAGTATTCATCGGATTACATAGTTTGTTGAATTAGTTACAAGTTTAATTAAAAGAATATGGAACTAATGTAATAGTTTAAACTGAACCACTCTCCGTTAATCCAGCTACCATACCGTATACCACTACAGTTAATAGATCCAAAGAATACTACACAGACTATTATACCTTTGTTCCAATAACGGGGGCTTGAAATGGATATAGAGTTCCATGTATCAAAGTTTTAAATGAAGTGTTATGTCCTCTGAGTAGCCAGAATGACAGTTCTACCTACAAATTTTTGTGGCGACCTATGAAAGTTTTTTAAATCAAAATCGCATACCTATACGAAACTAATATAGATGTACTATCTTAACTCTTTACCGGCCATGTTTAAACGCAATGGCGACCTATGTTTTTTCGTTTAGTTATTAAATAAAATGATTTGAATCATGAATTAGTACAGGTGTAACCTCTTAACCCTTCGCCCATGTATTAACCCTTTAATGACCTTTGTTCTTTTTTAGTCTCGACTCAATTGGTTATACTAATAATTAAGATAAAACAATCGCTTAAAAAAGAAACATAACGCGCACTAAATCGCAAACAGGTACAACTTTAATTCAGAATGGAATAACTAGTAAAGGGTGAGTCGGCTGCCGAAGTAATCATACTGTTGAAACCAGGGCTGCGGTTTATATAACTGAACTGATTAAATGAGTTTCGGTTGTTAGATTTGTATATCCGATGTAAGCCATTGGTGTAATAAGTAGATATAATTGCGCCCCTATAAAGCACAAGTGGTATAAGTCCACTTATTCTTGTTTCTAGATATTAAAGGGTTTGCTAAAAGTTGGATATAAAAATCAGGATTGAACTTTTACATTATGGTTTTCAATAAAACTTCAGAAAAAGGTGCAACTATGTGCAAGTTTGAACTAGCTCAAATTTTCCCCGGAATCATCAGAATTTTTTGTAGGGCTTTTGAGCAATTTCTTCCATACAAAATTTGATTTGCTTCTTATTTCAAAGTTTAAATTGTTTCTGTAAAATCGAAACTAGCAAAGATAGACTATCTGGAATTTAATTTTAAGATTTGTAACTTTTACAGTTAGGGTACTCACAATCCCAAATTACCAGCCATTCTAATATTGCCAGCTGGCAATATTTTGACAATTTACCAGGTTTTAAATTTTTTTGTTTTTGTTTTGCATGCAAATCGAAGATACCACTTTGTGGCAATATTGCTAGGCTTATTCCTATTTTTAAGTTTGTGGCAAAATGGAAAATGCCATTTTGCTTCCTTTCGAAATATAAATTCAGAAAAACAGAAAAAGAAAAAAGTAAGTTTTGTTTACATTTTCTAATTTATTTAAATAATTGAAATGTTATTATAATTTCAGCTGAAAAGTGCCCGTATTTGCAAAGGCCAATGTAAGGAGCGGAGTAGGGCTGCTCACAGTTCCAAAGTGTTAATGTGGAAATGTTAAAACCTTCTAAAAAATAACAATTTTTATTTTGCCCCTTCTAATATACATAATCAAATATGCCTTAAAAATTTTGTGGTGACAATATCATCACAAAAAACCCTAGAATATAACTTCTTTCCTCACGAAAGTCACTGCACGAATTTTAAATTACTCTAAGGTACCACTTGTGCTGTCAACAAATATGGAAAGCAGTGTTCGGACTTGATTTTTCTATTACAAAAAAGTTGTAGATTTTCATTTAAATAAAATCATGCTGTATATTCATTAAAAATGCATTCACTTCAATTCCATAAGGTCTGCACTTATTAAACAAAGGCTACCATTTTTCGAGACGGTTTACTGCCTAGTTTTCATTAAAATTTTTCCAAATTTGGTGACTTAAGACGCATCTAGACCCCAGTATTAATAGTCCGAAAGGGAAAACTAATTTCTGTGAGGATATATGCAAGGCTGGGAGTAAAAACGGTACATTTTTTTCATGCAAGTAAAAGGAGAACCCATAAAATTTTTGATAAGGGGTAAAAAAATTAGTTCAGGAAAAGGTAGACAGGCGGTTGCTAAAATACCCGATTTACTGACAAAGTTGTAATGGTTGTTGAAATATCAGATAAAGATGAGGGATACTTTTTTGGAGCGCCGATCCTGGGGCCAAGATTCGATTTTTTTTGGCACCAATTTCGACCATTTTGGGAGTACTTACAACTTTTATTTTTAACATCTTGACTTTCATATGACTAATATGCTGCTAGGATGCTCTTATGTGACCAATTTAAGTTTTTTTATATCTATAAAAAGGTGGTACATTTCCAAGCAAGCGTAGAAGTGGTAGACACTAATATAATGGAAAACAAGAACTATTATAATTAAGTTCTTTTGACTAAGAAAAGTGGTACATCTACCACTAAAGTGGTAGAAGTCCGAACACTGATGGAAAGCATTTACTGCACAAGCAAGTTCTGCTTTTTACGAGGTTGCTATGGACGGCCAAAATCGCCTAGGCGGTTAAAGGCTATTTTAAGTAAGTACGTCTGGGAACTAGGAGTTATCCCGTTAGCGTCTTTACAAAACACATTTTCCCGAGCACAAACATATTTTTAAAAAAAATTTTATAGGCAGGTTTTCGAGATATCATTAATTTTTTATTTTTTCAGGTATCACTTCATTCAATAACTCTTTTCGCCAATGTTACAAAAGCGATAGACGCAAGCGATACCTTGTTCAAAAGGAAATTAAAATACGTTTCCAACGACGTACATATAACATGTAAGGGTGGAAATTTTGTCGATCTTTTACGATTTTTTGAAAAATTTTGATTTTGAAGTTGTAAAATACAGGGACATTTTATTTTTTATAAAATTTGTGTATATAATTACAAACACTTTAAGCATAATGTTACCTAGATCTAGTGAAAACTGTATTTTTGGCGATTCTTTTCTGTAACTTCCAACATCTTTAAGTAAGAGTAATAGAATTGTAACAGGTCGATGTCTGTGTATTGCAGATATTCAAAAAAAAAGCTTAGTAGCAAATATTTATAAATTTTCCCTCGTCAAGGGGGGACAACTTGCCGCGGTACGAGGGCTTAAGTCGATAGCCACAGGGCTACGCTGCCCTTATGATCATAGCGCCGCCGGTACTACATCACGAGAGAAGCCAAGCCTCTCTGGCGCGACGACTAAGATCTTCCCCCTCCCAATGCAGGGTGTTATGCGACCACGTGCCCATTGGACGTTTGCAGCCGGGAGGCAAATCGTGGCTGTAATCGAACGGAGCCTCTCTGATACCGGGCCGCCTCGGTGAGTAACTATGGCCTTACCGCGGTATGGGGCTCTGCCGCGGCAGACGACACATTTTCCCTTACTCTTCCCTTGACCCTAAACTGGCCTTGCCCGTCGAGGGGTCGTACGAACAAGATGATAAATAGTAACAAAACCCCTAAAACTAAAGATACAACAATGTATACTGCACAGCAGAGGAGGAAAATGCTGGAGCAAGCGAGAACGCAACGTCGGAGGACAAACTCCATTTCTTTATCAGCCGAGAGATCGACAGCGATGGCAACTACGGGTCGATTAGCTCTGGATAACAAGGGGGCAATCCCCAAAGTAAGTACCGGTACAAACATAGTGAAGCCAACAACGGCTGATGCTAAAGCCCTAGTAAGTGCCGGTACCGAAACCAAGTCTTTAACGTCTGTGGTAGTGGTCTCACGACCTGGCCCGAGAGATCCAAATAAGGGAACGACCGCGATGGCAACTACGGGTCGAAATTTACCCCAAAAGACATCTCCCAGTCGCTCTGAGTACTTGGACAAAAGAGCGGCCGCGAGGATCCTGAAGAAATACGAGGGTATTTCACAAGAGATGTTATCGCCGAATGCTAGAAAGACGGTGGAGATGGCTGAAGCTATCTTACCGAACTTCCAAAGCGATTACGCGCCAAAGAAGGTTAATGGAAATCCCTTCAAACGCCAGAGATCGGACGTGGATTTAAAACCTCACCCGAAGCGGCAGCGACACGCCCCCGTAGTGGGTAAACTCAGCTTTGCTGAAGTGACTAAGGATAGGATCCTCATAGGCTTCATTGACCGAGGCAACGAAAGCTGGGTCATCCCTAGGGACCAGTGGCGGTACGTCCGGAATGCTATCGGTAATGCCCTTCTCGACATTATGGATGAGTCTCCGGGTGCCACGCCGATGGGTTCTGATGCGCGATGGCACCAGGGCCGAATCAAGGTATTCGCTTGCGACGATGCAAAAACTGTTGCACTGTACAAGGCAGCAGCTGCAAGACTGGGTGAGATCTACCAAGGGGCAAAAATCGAGGTTGTCGACTGGAAGGACATCCCGGCTCGGCCAAGGGCAAGAGCGTGGATTCCTGCTATCCCTGCTGAAACTGAGAGAATTCTCAGGATGCTGAGGATCATGAACCCGTCTCTCCCGACGCAGGACTGGGGTGTCAATCTGGTCGAGGATGCGGTAGGGCCTGACAGGCAAGTGGTCTTCACCTTGAATAAGGAAGCACTCGAGCCCCTTAAACGGTGCAATGGACGAGTGCACTACGGCATGTGTCAGATCGTGATCCACGTATACCGCGACGATGCACAGCGCGCTGCTATTTCTACTGCACCGGAGGACTCGGACATCGCAGTGCCGGTAGAGGAGTCGGAGATGTCCGACTCGGAAAGTATGGTATCTGCCACGTCAAATGGCGAATGAGCAGTGAACAACTCGGAGATGGGAGACAGCTTGCTGGACGGGGAAGACCTCAACGTCACAGTGATAGCAGCTAGTCCTGAGCGCACCAATGTCGATACTGCCACAGTTAGTAGGATCTCGGCCACGCCAAATCGTGGTCTAAACAAATCGTCGTTGAAAGATAAGCCTCCAGACGAGGTGGAACTCGACGATACGGCGGTGACAGGGAAGTGTGAGCGCTCTCATGTTGGTGGTGATTCAGATAAATCTGCAGAAATCTAAAGCAGCCTCGGCTGCTTTAATCAGTCGTCTCTCTAAAGGCGACATAGATGTGGTCCTCATCCAAGAACCCTGGGTCAACAGCTCAAGGATTTGCAGTTTGGTGACTAAGGGTTTTAAGCTTATCCGAGCCAGCGAGGGGGGCAGGGTAAGAGCCTGTATTTTGGTTAAATCTGAGATGAATGCTCAGATTCTCTTGCCCAACTATAGCAATGGTGACGTTACAGCTTCCAGTTTAACAGTCGACAGTACCAGTCTCACGATGGCGTCAGTCTATATGCCCTACGACGCCGAAGAACCTCGGCCACAGAGGGAGGTAAACGACCTGGTGGCAAATTTTTCCATGGGTCATCTTACTATCGGAACTGACGCCAATGCTCATCACGTCCAGTGGGGAAGCTGCGATATCAATGCTAGAGGAGAGTCGTTGCTTGATTATTTGTTAACAACTAACCTGGTAGTTTGCAACGTGGGTAACGAACCTACGTTTATTACCAAAACCCGTAGGGAGGTCATAGATCTCACTATTTGCAGCGAAGGCGCTTATGAGTGGGTCAGAAAATGACGCGTTCTCGATGAACACTCATTTTCCGATCACCGGTACGTAGAATTAGTTCTAGACTTTTCTGTTGAGCAGCCGGTTATGAAACGCAACCCACGTAATACTAACTGGCAGCTACACAATGAAATACTATCTAGGGACTTGCCAGCACTACCCCCACAAGTCCCCTCATCAGTAGGGGAGTTGGAGGATCTGGTAAAGACCTTTACAACGGCGCTCTCGAATGCCCTAGAGCAGGCTTGCCCAGTGCCAAAACCACGCGGTAAACATAGGCCGCATTGGTGGACCTACGACCTGGACTCGCTCCGTAAATCATGTAGGACACAATTTAATAAGGCCAAGAGCCTTTGCACGGAGACTCAATGGCTGGAATATAAAGTTAAACTCAGGTCCTACAAAAAAGCTCTGAGGCAGGCGAAGAGAGTATCGTGGAGGAATTTCTGCACTGGGGTCGAAAATGTCGACGATACAACGAGACTTGAACGAGTGCTCTCAAAAACTCAAACAGCCACAAGCTATTTGCGCAAACCTGACGGATCCTGGACCAGCACGGAGAGGGAAACCTTGAGCTGCTCTTGAATACGCACTTCCCAGGGAACTTGCATGAGGAACCCCTAGCACCTACAACAAACCTGGCTGTACACATACCCATCACGGAGGAAAAGGTTAGGTGGGCGGTTAAAAGCTTCGAACCGTTCAAGGCTGCCGGGCCAGACGGGATTATTCCCGCACAACTCATAAACACGCTGGACACATCAGCCAAATGGCTGGTATTTCTCTATACAGCCTGCCTGGCTCTTAGCTTGATTCCGTGCTCCTGGAGAAGTGCCACGGTAGTGTTTATTCCTAAGGCGGGGAAGGCGTCTCATTACGAGCCCAAGGACTATAGGCCGATCGATTGAAAAATCGCTGTATGAAAAGGAGTACTGTCTTGTGGCCTTCAACAGCATAAGCCCTGATGCTATAAACACCGCTTTAACAATAAGAGGACTTATTGATCAACTGCTAAGGGGTAGAAGAATAGTTTCATCACTGGGCTCGGTTGACTTATCACGCTATGTCACCAGGGGAACGCCTCAGGGTGGTGTTCTCTCCCCGCTTCTATGGAACCTCACTGTCAACTCGATGCTGCGAGACACAAGCTGGTAGGTAGTGGCATATGGGCGGGAAGGTAGTGGCATATGCAGACGACTTAGCTATAGTATATAGGGGCAAATTCCCACAATCCCTATGCGACTTGATGCAAGTAGCACTGAGAGAGGTTTCCTCATGGTGCTCGCGCTGCGGACATCAACCCGGGAAAAGTAGAACTGGTCCTTTTCACCAACCGCTATAAGATACCACCGCTAATACTAGCAAAACTGAATAACGTGTACCTGAACTTGGCTGACAAAGCCAAGTTCTTGGGCACAGTTGTGGATAGGAAACTAACCTGGAAGGAGAATGTTCTTCAGCGCCAGAAGAAAGCGTGTATTGCACTCTACACGTGCAAAAGAGCCATTGGAAAGAAATGGGGGCTCAGCCCCAAAATATGCAAATGGATCTACACTGCAATCATTCGACTCTATGGAGTTGTGGTATGGTGGCCTGCGCTGAGCAAGGCAACAAACCTTAATCTGCTAGGTAAAGTACACAGATCTTGCATGAGCTGTATAAGCGGTGCGTTAAGAACAACGCCCAATGAAGCACTCCAGGCCATTCTTGGCATTTTTCCACTCGATCTGGAAGGGCACCGAGTAGCAGCAGCATCGGCTCTGCGTCTAAGGGAAACGTCCGGCTGGGGCGCAAGCACTACTGGACACGCCTGTATTTTGGGATCCTATAGCTTTCTTCCGCTGAGCACAGATCGCTGTGCGACCACAACAGTCGGAGATAGCGGTTTTAAAATCAACATTCCCAGCAGGGAAGAATGGGAGAGCACGGATCGGAGTCCCGTCACTCATGGCGGCACTTCCATTTATACTGATGGCTCGAAGTTAGACGGCAGAGTTGGGGTAGGGTTTTATTCAAAGGATCTGAACCTTGAGCCCTCCTTCAGACTACCTGATCACTGCAGTGTCTTCCAGGCTGAAGTTTCAGCAATCATGGACGCCGCGGCTTGGATAGGCCAACACACTATCAGACAGGACATTTTTATATTTAGCGACAGCCAGGCGGCCATCAAATCCCTTGGGTCTTACTCGTTCAACTCTGAACTGACGCTCAGCTGTCGTCGATCTCTACAAGAGATGGCCCAACAGAATCGCGTTAACCTCACATGGGTCCCGGGGCATAGGGACATTGAGGGAAATTGTAGGGCAGACGAACTTGCGAGGCAGGGCACGACCAAGCAGGTTCTTCGCGATAAAGAGCGCTTAGGTATGCCGTTTGCCACATGCAAGCTTATGCTGAAGGAGTACACACTCCGCCAAGCCAACGAAAGATGGCTGCAATCTCCAGGATGCCGGATATCCAAAGAAACCTGGCCGAAATGGGAACATAAAAGATCAAGACAAATTTATGCCCTAAGGCACGCTGTAGGAGTTGTAAGGATGATGAGGAGGAGGAAACGGTGGAGCACCTCATCTGCAACTGCCCGGCTTTAAGTGGCGCGAGAATGCGCTTTTTGGGAGTTCCCTTCCTGGTCAGCCTAGGCCAGGTCACGGAGCAGGCCATAAAGGACCTGATGGCCTTTATCAAGTCATCTAAATGGTTCGAGGAGGAGTAACGGTGGCGGTATAGGAAGGTCAGTCCCGGGATTCTGCTATGTGGAGAATTCTGTTAATACCGGGATTTTCCATATGGCAGGGTCCCGGAACTGACTTTCCTAGTGTTGGTGGTATCACAACGGGCCTTTTAATACTGGCTTAGGTGTGCCTCTGCGGCAGCCACTTGAACCTAACCTAAATATAGTCCAAATAAACCATTTTTAGAACTTTTGTCTGTATGTCTGTCCAAGTTTTTGTCTGTCTGTCTGGCTTTCTGTCTGTATGTTTGTGGTCGTATCACTCGAAAACTGCTGAATGGAACTAATGAAACTTTCACCATTGTATTATTAGACGTTCTGCTTAAAATTTAAGACATCCCTTATTTCTATAACTCGGCCGGTTTCATAGTTATTGACCGATACGTGGAGCAGGGGTGACCAAAAATTAATTCTTACAATATGCGTATGTTGGTTGATAACTCTGAAACCGGTAGAGTTATCGAAATAAGGGATATCTTAAATTTTAAGTTTAACGTGTAATAATACAATGGTGAAAGTTTCATTTAAATCCATTCAGCAGTTTTCGAGTGATACGACCACAAACATACAGACAGATAGACTTTCATACAGACAGAAATAAAGACATACAGACAGACCAAAATTCTAAAAATGGTTGATTTGGACTCTATTAGCTTAGTAATTATTAAAACTATCGTAAAAATTCGACACAATTTCGATTTTGGCCAGCATTTCTCAGCGATGGTTGGGTCCACCCCTACATTTTATACGTCGTTAGAACTACTAATGGCGGCGAAATACCAACAGGTTATCATAACCTCTAACGAGATTTTTAGCCGAGCTCCTCTTTCCAACTTGTGGTGTGTTGCTTTTGAGTTTTCCTACAAGTTGGCGGGACCTACAGTTTTTGCCGACTCCGAACGGCACTTGCAAAGCAAATAAATTTTTTGCTGAGCAGCTTCTCATGGCAGAAATACACCCTACTGCCGAGGGGCGACCCCGTTTAGAAAAATTCTTTTTCGAAATAATTTTTGATGTTACTTTTGTCGGGCATCGAACAGCCACGACTTGGTGTAGAAGGCCGAACACTTAACCGCTACACCACGGCGGCCGTCATTAGAAGCGTATTTTAATTTCCTTGCAAACGGGGTATCGCTTGCGTCCATCGCTTTTGCAACATTGGCGAAAAGAATTTTTGAATAAAGTGATACCTGAAAAAACACAAAATTACCGATATCTCGAAAACCTTCCCATACAAAAAATTTTAAAAATATGCTTTGTGCTCGGCATATCATTGCCAATTCATACATATACACGAATATCTTTGTATTGTTTAAAGTAATTATTTGTAAACTACACCTTTTCCAACTGTATTTGAGAAAAGATCAAATATATTCGAGAAACGGGCAAATCTATTTGAGAAATGGGTAAATGTATTTGAGAAAAAGAAAATGTATTTTAGAAAGTGGAAGATGTGTTTGAGAAACGGTTAAATGTATTTGAGGAAAGGAAAATGTATTTGTGAAAAGGGAAAATGTATTTGAGAAATGGGCAATTGTATTTCAGAAAAGCTTGAAAATATACTAAAAAACCTGTGTACTTCAATACATCAAAATTATATGTATATTGAATTACACCGTTTTTAGAATATTTTTTAGCTTTTCTTAAATACATTTGCCCATTTCTCAAATACATTTTCCCTTTTCTCAAATACATTTTCCCTTTCAAAAATACATTTACCCATTTCTCATATAGATTTACCCGTTTCTCAAATACATTTTCACTTTTCTCAAATACATTTTCCTTTTCTCAAATAGATTTGCGCGTTTCTCAAATACATGTGACCTTTTCTGAAATACAGCTGGAAAAGGTGTAGTGTTAGTCATCTGAGAGTGTGCAAAATGTATCTCTCTTTATTTTGCGGCTTCATCATGCGTAGCATTTCCTGATAAGCCGCACACATAATCTACTACCAGAACACGTAATCCAGTTAATGCAGTTAATATACTTTAGGATAACTTTTTAGAACAACCTGAGAGGTAAGTCAACAACTTTCATCCCACTAGCTGCAATATCATAAATAATCAGGCCTATCAACGTGTGTTATCTCGTTCCAATGTTTATGTTAATTTGCCAAATCGGTTTGCACAGAACTCAGTTTTCTTGTCTTATCTTGACACGTCGTCAGCGAAGCATTGGCGAAGTTTCCATCAGCAAAATTTTTAGATAAAAGATCACAGCTCTAACAGCAACTCATTAGTAACGAAAAAATTTCGAACAAAACGACAATGACTACGACGAAACTCACCAGAATAACCCTGCTATTAGTGGTAAATTGAAAATTTAAAGCATTACCTTTATTGTGATAAAAGTGATCATAGTGAGAATTTGGTTGAAACTTTGTCCGTATTTGATATAAGATTTGAGATACGGAAGTGCAGTAGATTTACATACATATTTGTATATGTACATACAAATATACAAACATGTGAATGAATGAAACATTTATTTGTCCGAAAACCTAATGAAATATGTTTATACCGAATCACCGAAAAATAATCAAATTATCTACTTCTGCGGTTTAAAATGTAATTAATTTCTTTTTCAGTTGGCTTCGGCTGTCACATCTCAACAGAGTGTAAATATTGGAAGCGAAAGTGATATTAGTCCAGGCATCAACTGTTATGGCAAAAAATACGTATGCGTGGGTCCATTAAGTTTTAAAGCTTGCGCCGCTGATGTCCAGGGTAACAGCTTCGCCGTTGGCAACGCTTATCCATGTCCCACAAACCATCGGTGTGTAAACGATGGAGCTGATATTTGTATACCGCTAAAGTCCCCTACTACGGAACCTCAAGCGGAACCAATATTTGCCTCTGGCCAAATATCGTTGAATGTCGTTTCAACAGAGGGTCCGAATCCATCCAACTCATCAACATCAGAATCTTCTACGTCTTCGGCGGATACTACACCAAACCCATTCGATGAAACAACGATTGCAATTGAAGCGCAACCAAGTACCCCTGACGTTGGAACAACTACTGGTGATGGCCTAATATGGACCACATTCTTAACGGAAGACACAACTGTGTTGGTGGGTTCTACACTGAACCCCATGGATACCACTGTGGTTTTAGAAAATACCACAGATTTTCCCATTGAAACAACTAAGGGTACATATGATACAACAACGGGCGTTCCACAGGAGGAAACCACAAACACAAATGAGATAACTACAACCTTTCCTGAGGTTGGCCCCAGCACACCAGTAGATCCCAATGCGCCATTGAGTCCCAACGTACCAGCTGATCCAAATGCACCATTGAGTCCCAACGCACCAATTACTCCTAACGAACCAGCTGATCCTAATGCACCAGCTGATCGCAACCCACCACTGACTCCCAACGCACCAGCTGATCCCAATGCGTCATTGAGTCCAAATGCACCACTTGCTCCCAACACTCCAGTTGATCCCAATGCACCATCGAGCCCGAATGCATCACTGGCTCCCAACGCACCAGCTGATCCTAATGCACCATTGAGTCCCAATGGACCATTGAGTCCAAATGCACCACTGGCTCCCAAAACACCAGCTGATCTCAATGCGCCATCGAGTCCAAATGCACCACCGGCTAACAACGCATCAGCTGATCCTAATGCACCATTGAGTCCAAATGCACCAGTAGATCCTAATGCGCCATTGAATCCCAGCGCACCAGCTGATCCCAACGCACAACTGACTCCCAACGCACCAGCTGATCCCAATGCGTCATTGAGTCCAAATGCACCACTTGCTCCCAACACTCCAGTTGATCCCAATGCACCATCGAGCCCGAATGCATCACTGGCTCCCAACGCACCAGCTGATCCTAATGCCCCATTGAATCCAAATGCACCAGTAGATCCTAATGTGCCATTGAATCCCAGCGCACCAGCTGATCCCAACGCACAACTGACTCCCAACGCACCAGCTGATCCCAATGCGTCATTGAGTCCAAATGCACCACTTGCTCCCAACACTCCAGTTGATCCCAATGCACCATCGAGCCCGAATGCATCACTGGCTCCCAACGCACCAGCTGATCCTAATGCACCATTGAGTCCAAATGCACCAGTAGATCCTAATGCGCCATTGAATCCCAGCGCACCAGCTGATCCCAACGCACAACTGACTCCCAACGCACCAGCTGATCCGAATGCGTCATTGAGTCCCAACGCACCACCTGCTCCCAACACACCAGCTGATCCCAATGCACAAATGACTCCCAACGCACCAGCTGATCCCAATGCACAATTGAGTCCAAATGCACCACTGGCTCCCAACGCACCAGCTGATCCTAACGCACCATCGATTCCAAATTCACCACTGGCTCCCAACACTCCAGTTGATCCCAATGCACCGTCGAGCCCGAATGCATCACTGGCTCCCAACGCACCAGCTGATCCTAATGCACCATTGAGTCCAAATGCACCAGTAGATCCTAATGCGCCATTGAATCCCAGCGCACCAGCTGATCCCAACGCACAACTGACTCCGAACGCTCCAGCTGATCCGAATGCGTCATTGAGTCCCAACGCACCACTTGCTCCCAACACACCAGCTGATCCCAATGCACAACTGACTCCCAACGCACCAGCTGATCCCAATGCGTCATTGAGTCCAAATGCACCACTTGCTCCCAACACACCAGCTGCTCCCAATGCACCACCGAGTCCAAATGGACCACTGGCTCCTAACGCACCAGCTGATCCTAATGCACCATTGAGTCCAAATGCACCGCTGGCTCCCAACGCACCAGCTGATCCTAATGCACCATTGAGTCCAAATGCTCCAGCAGATCCTAATGCGCCATTGAATCCCAGCGCACCCGCTGATCCTAATGCGTCATTGAGTCCCAACGCACCAGCTGATCCTAATGCGCCATTGAGTCCAAATGCACCACTGGCTCCCAACGCACCAGCTGATCCTAATTCACCACTGAGTCCAAATGCACCAGTAGATCCTAATGCGCCATTGAACCCCAGCGCACCAGCTGATCCCAACGCACAAATGACTCCCAACGCACCAGCTGATCCCAATGCATCATTGAGTCCCAACGCACCACTTGCTCCCAACACACCAGCTGATCCTAATGCACCATCGAACCCAAATGCACCACTGGCTCCCAACGCACCAGCTGATCCTAATGTGCCATTGAGTCCAAATGCACCACTGGCTCCCAACGCGCCAGCTGATCCTAATGCACCACTGAGTCCAAATGCACCACTGGCTCCCAACGCACCAGCTGATCCTAATGCATCACTGAGTCCAAGTGCACCAGTAGATCCTGATGCGCCATTGAATCCCAGCGCGACAGCTGATCCCAACACACAACTGACTCCCAACGCACCAGCTGATCAAAATGCGTCATTGAGACCCAACGCACCAGCTGATCCCAATGCACAATTGAGTCCAAATGCACCACTTGCTCCCAACACACCAGCTGATCCCAATGCGCCATTGAGTCCAAATGCACCACTGGCTCCCAACTCACCAGCTGATCCCAATGCGTCATTGAGTCCAAATGCACCACTTGCTCCCAACACACCATCTGATCCTAATGCACCATCGAGTCCAAATGCACCACTGAATTCCAGCGCACCACTGACTCCAGTGAGTCCCAACTCACCAATTGTTCCTAGTGAACCAGTGGGTCCTAACGCACCTGTTAATCCCATCGCACCAATTGCTCCAAGTACACCAGTGGACTCAAAGGCGCCTGTTAATCCGAGCGCACCAGTTTATCCCAACTCACCAGAGAGCCCCAATACACCAGTAAGTCCAAATGCGCCAGTGAGTCCCAATGCACCAGTAAATCCGAGTTCTCCTGTCGGTCCTAATTCCCCGATTGTACCAGTTCAACCAAACCCGAATTCACCAAATAAGCCTATCATACCAGTTTTTCCCTATATTCCGCTTCCAGTTCGTCCAGTCGGGCCACGCCCACAGATACCCGCAAGTCCTGGAGCTCCCATTAGACCAGCACAACCCTTGTTGCCCGGACGTCCAGGTCGTCCAGCTTGGGCTCACCCACATATAACCGGTTGGTCTGAATGGAATGCAGAAGGCCATAATGGTGGAGGTTTTCTCCCAGGTGTTCCTCAACACCCTGGTAAGCCCAATGGACCTACGAAACCAAACCAATCTGATATTCCAAGTATAGAGACTGTTGAAGGGGAGTCTAATGAGTCAAAGAAGAGTCATCACACAAACTCTAAGGATGTAATAGAACTCGTGAAATCTAAGGAGGATACATCGGTGGAAGACACATCAAACCCTATCAGTACAGAATCAAAGGATCGTATTTCTAAGGAAAAGAAAGACAACGTGGACCGCCAAGAGTACTCAAAGGTTGGAGAAGATTCGACAGAGAAAAAAGTGAAGTCTAAGGAAAAGAAGGACTCGAATGAGAGCAAGAAGTCCAAAGAGAAAAGGGACCAACCTGATAATAAGCAAAATGATTCCGAAGACGATAACTCATCCGACGAGCTGAAGGAGCTTGTTAAACAAATAATAAATAAGCTGAAGCATAACAAGTGTGAACAAGACGATATATATCCCGATCCGAAAGATTGTAAAAAATACTATCGTTGTGTGGAGAAATCGCACAAGACGAAATTTTCGCATTTGCATTGCAATAAGGACGAAAGATTTGACGCAGATAAAAAGAAGTGTGTGAACAAACGCAGTGCAAAGTGCCTTTCGAAGGAAGAATTCATTGAAGAGTTTGCATAATTTCGGCTTAGACATCTGGCCCAAATAAATTTTTTTTTTTGAAAATTTTTCAAAACAAGTTTATTCGAAATATAATTGGAGGATCCATATTTAATCATTAATACATAGCTACGAATACTGATATATTCTTAACACTTAAATTGTAAAACCGAATAAGGGTGTCAAAAAAGAAAGGCAAAATCTGAAAATTGAATAAAGAAATCATTTTATAATATTCGACGCACAAAAACTTTTGAGCTTATGAATGGCAGACGTGCCCTGCCCAAAAAATTATTTGCCTGTGGGTGGGGTGAAAGATGTAAGAGGTGAGGGTGGGGTGTAAGATGTAAGATGTAAGTTGTCCGCCAACATCCGGAAGGAACTTGGCATTTTACCAAGTTTGGTTCGTTTCATATTGCTTGGGAATACAGCTTGACCCGTTGTAAGTGTCAAAGTCAAAGTTACAATTTTTGTGCCCACAGTTATCATTTTAATTAGTTTTGATAAGCCCTACAGAAAACCAGTTGAAGTAAGCCATAGCATAATCGCCCCCAATTACAGTGTACAACAAAATTTACGTTTTTAAAGTCCCACCGGTTTCTCACGCTTTTCGGTGTGCTGAATCCGAATCTGAAGTCAGATTTTTCAGGTCACCCCAGGATTTATAAACACCTTATAAAGCGTTTAAACTTATAAATTTATCAAGTGTGTAAATGAACTGTCAAAATTTGTGTGGAACGCAGTTTACACAAACTTGACCGCGTCGATTTTGGTGTGTAAAAGAGTACGTAAATTTATCCAAGGCGATGACGACGTTCGGTATGTAATTTTTTTAATGCATTCAATGCACACTGGACAAAAATAGATGAATATGCTGAAAATGGGTCGAAAATTACTTTTTTAGTGAGAATTTCGAAATAAAAAGTTTTTGAATATTTCTTATTGGAGCTTAGCTCGAAAATTGTTTATACCTGCTGTACTTTTTACTAGTACTAGGGTATTCTAATTTTTGATGTTACGAAATTTTATGAATTTGGATACTTAGAGAAAATTGACAAAGATTTACACAGCGATGGATACCATGACGCGTTTCGGAGTTTCCAGGCTCCACATCAGATGGCTTTTCGGACACAGAACTACTCTGTCTGCACCGAGGCGGTTAAATCAATTGCTTATAACAAATCAGCTACGATGCCCTGTAGTATTTCTAATTCACTTTCTTATAAGCGTGCCAATTTCATACCTTTGGACATAAGGCCGCGACATATTTTCCATATGATACACGGTGGATAAAATGTTTATGATATTTCAATTTGTTTATTTAATAAGAATAGTAAACATTTTGATAAGTGTGAGTAAGAGGAAGAAAATTGATGGATTATAACAAGTTTGGAAGGTATGGTAGCACCAATTTTATAAATCGTAAAACGTCATCAACATGGCGGACGGCACGATTGGCGCCGGCCTGGTTTCAATAGGGACCGAAGCTTGGAAAATCTCGTGTAAACATTATCTCTCTACATTCAAAGACCACCCTATTGTAACAACCTTTGCAATTACTTGAAAGCCAAAAACATCAAAAACTTATGATTGCAGTGAGTCAGCTTTGGCGGTCAGGCGATATGAATTAATGCCTCATTGTCCTTTCAGTTTTTGGTTGTCATTGTCGAGGTCTCGAATTCTGATGAGACCGAAAACGTCATGTAATGGTCAAAATGTTTCGTCATTTAAATATTTGGCCTTTTACCTTTTGCATTATTCATCCTCGCAGTTATCTTTGCTGTGGCTATGGATATTTTTTCGTTGCAGCTTTGTCTGCGGTTTGCCTATTTCACCGTTACACCATTGCAATGTTTGCTTGCCTGTTTTTGATTCGGCCACGGATTGTGGTTTCTCTCCATTTGTTATAAACCTCCTCATAATACACAGAAGTACAGGAGTGCATGGGGAGTGATCTGTGCACTTATATATAAATGTATATACTTATGTATTTAGGGGCATATATTAACTCTCGACTGAAGATTAACGTCAAAGTTCACTGTCAATTTAACTGCCACTTCGTCCTTTATTTCAACAGTGAGTGAGCGTCAAAGTTGAGGGGTGGTCGAGAAATCGGCCCTAAAGCTGATAAGGGATTATTTCCGAGCAATGTGACTATTTCTTCATTCACAACTGAGTGTAGGGGCACAATGAATGGGGAATAAGCGTAAGCTAAGTTTTAGTATTTAAGCGAGTAACAAATTTTCAATGAACTAGAATTTAATCTGAACAATTAGATTTCTCATTGAACGGTATACCTTAGTTCGAGGCGTGCTTCGCTTAATACAGCAATCAAATAGTCCTTCTAAGGACTCATCCTAGGTATACCCTTATTCTCCTTACATTGCGCCCTTATCGATGTACCAAGCAGTCCTTGCTTAATATAGCAACCCAGCAGTCCATCTGAGGACGTGGTCTAAGGAATAGGTACCATTATTCCGCATTAATTTTGTCTCTGTCGATGCACCGCACAGTCCTTATAAGGATTCAGTCTGTGAGTCCTTTCTCTTACACAATAACAAAGATCGGCCAGTTTAGAATTAAGGAAGCCGTTGGTATGCATAACTTCTAAATTCGATATTTTTGAGTTATATCGCTTTATATCTAGACAGGTTTGCGATATATACCATGTATACTATACATACTTATATACTTAACTAAAAATATTTAACTTCAAGTATGTATACCTAAGCATTTCAAAATCATGGCATTTTCACTTTTTAATCGACTCTTAGCGAACTCGGTGATCGTATGGTAGTTGACGTCTACGTTGAGGCGATAAGACCAAAATAATCTGTTGAGTAATTTCCGCCAGAACGGATATTTAAATGTCATTTTGCTTTGTGCCCGCAGATCTAGCTAGCACACTCAAGTAGCTGAGGTAAAGTGCGTGTATGTGTGGGTGTGTGCTGCTCCTGGCAGCGAGTTGACTGCTAAAGGGACATTACTTACGGTTATGTTGCAGCGCCAGCGATTGTGAGTGACACTTTTCTTATCTTGCAAAGCCACAGAGAAGTCAGTGACAGAAAATAATGAACACAACTTTGAAGCTTGAACTTGAAATGTAAAATTTCTAGCACAAGAAATATTTTCGCAATGGAAAGTGAGATGTTACGAATACTTTTAACCTCAAAAACTTAACAAATTCTTATATTTTTTTTAGTTACGTCACATCCGTACATACGCCTACTTCAAGCACACATAAAGTACGCTGCCATAAATGCGATTAGGCTCCGATAACTCTATTATCGATAAATATATCAAAATGAACCAAAGTCCAAATGAAAGCTGTGGTCTTCCCTTTTCGTTTGATACCAATTCCACAGTTTACGTAAAACTACATTTTGACCGATAACTATGTTATCGATAAATATATCGAAATTTCATGATGCCTGTTGCAGGCTTTATACTCCTAAGAATTTGTCTGCAAAATTTCGTAAAGATCGGGGCATTGGTTCAGACGTTAAAGAACCGCAAACATCCGCAGTCACCCACAAACTTACGTTTTTATATATTAGTAAGATTTTTTTTTAATTATGGTGCAACATATGCCAATATGGGTACCAATGAAAGGTATTTTCAACCGTACTCCAAATATGATAATTTCAAGGAGGGTAACCTCTAGAGTTGCCACCTGACCGCGTTTTATTTGTTTTACCTTATGTATATTTGTATATCTCAATTTTTTTTAGTTTTGTAGCAAAATATGCCAATATGGATATCAAATGAAAGGTATTTTCAGCGACATGCCAATTAAAATATTTTGAAGTAGGGTTGCCACCTTACCGCAATATATTTGTACATCCGGACTATTTCGGGAACCGCTTGACCATTATCCAACATACATACATACATTTGTATGAAATTTCACACAAATTTCAGACAGTATGATTGATTCTAGGATTATCCACTTGGGGGGGTGTAAAGGGTTGCCACCTATCTCCATTTTTTAAATTATGAAGTTAGATATGACAATATGGGTATCAAATGAAAGATATTTTCGCCGACATACTAAATCGATTACAATGTAATTCTAATTGCCCAGCTCTGCTTTGGATAGCCGCTACGACATTCAAATGTTGTAATTTCAATTATGTGCATATGTACAGACATTTTGACTTAATTTTTTATTTTCTTTTTTGAAATATGGAAAATACAAAACTCACCCGCGAATGCAGTTTTGAAGGCTGCTTAATTTTCTGTTTGTTCTTTTGTTTTTGTTGTTATTTTAACTGCTTTACTTTGACACTCGTTATAATCTATTTTCTAATGCCCAGCGAAAAATGAAGTGATTTTACGCTGCCATCCTTGCCAATGACCATAACAGCACAATTGCGGTCATCGTCAACACATCGTGCAAGTGACGATACTGAAAATTATGAAACGAATTGTGGAAATAATATGCAACTATAACAATTTGATTCTGGATGACAGTGGATAGTTGCTCAAGTGAAAATTCGCTTTGAAAGCACAGTGAAAGAATACGTAAACGTGAGTGCGATGGGCTTGACTTGTTGCATTGGTGGTATCGCTAACTGATTTCCAGGTTGTTTAAAAAGGTTAAATATCAGATCTGTAAAAAGTAAGTACGAAAAAAAGTTGGGCTTCAGTTTTTCGCACAATAGATGATTCCTGGCGACCGCCGTGGTGTAGCGGTTAAGTGTTCGGCCTTCTACACCAAGTCGTGGCGGTTCGATGCCCGGCAAAAGTAACATCAAAAATTATTTAGAAAAACAATTTTTCTAAACGGGGTCGCCCCTCGGCAGTAGTTTGGCAAACTCTCCTGGGGTATTTCTGCCATGAGAAACTTCTCAGCAAAAAATTCATTTGCTTTGCAAGTGCCGTTCGGAGTCGGCAAAAAACTGTAGGTCCCGCCAACTTGTAGGAAAAACTCAAAAGCAACACACCACAAGTTGGAAAGAGAGCTCGGCTAAAAATCTCGTTAGAGGTTATGATAACCCGTTGGTATATCGCTGCCATTAGTTTTTTTTTTTTAGATGATTCCTGATATGCGACACTAGGGACACTCCGCGATATTGCGTTCATAAAACTTTGATGTATGCTTTCCAGCAACGCTTCGCCTTCGTGTTTGAACAGGTCGAAGAGTGGTCAGTTTTTTCATCTCAAAGCTTTGGTAAAGCCGTGCAACTCAGTTACTTTAAATATTTCGAATTTTCAATACCTTTTAGTTCCAAACATTTGCCCATACGCCATGTCGCACAAATATCACTTTTGGATTTTTTTTATTATCCAACTCTTTTTGCTGCTGAAACCTGTTAATATGCATGCTATAAGCATCATTTGAAACCAAACGAGGCTTCAGAGAGGGTGACTCTCTTTCGTGTGATTTCCTTAACCTATGGCACAATCTTTTACAAGAGCGTGCAATTGTTGGCGTATGCCGATGCCTTAACAACCGCGCCGTAAGCGCTGCCTTCTCTGGACTGGATAAAGAAGCGAAAAAAGTGGGTCTTGCGGTGGACGAGGACAAGACGAAGTACTTGCTGTCATCAAAGAAAGAATCAGCGCATCTGCGCTTTGGCAGCCACGTCACCGTTGATAGCTACAAATTTGAAACTGTGAGGGACTTCGTCTATTTGGGAACCGGCATTGACACCGAAAATAATATTAGTCTAGAAATCTAACGGATAATCACTCTTGCCAACAAGTGTTACTTTGGACTTAGTACGCAATTGAGAAGTAAAGGCCTCTCTCGACAAACAAGGATCACGCTCTATAAGTCTCTCATCATACCAGTCCTAATGTATGGCTCGGAATCATGTACAGTGTCAAGAGAAGATGAGATGGCCCTTGGAGTATTTGAGAGAAAAGTTCTCCGGAAGATTTATGGTCCTTCCCGTGATGCCAACGGCTAGTATCGAAGAAAATTTAACGATGAGCTGTACGAGCTTTACGCAGACCTGACCATAGTGCAGCGAATTAAATGTCAAAGGCTTCGCTGGCTGGGTCATGTTATGCGAATGAACAAGGAGACTCTAGCACAGAAGGTTTTCCTATCGACACCCGAATTCGTATGCAGAGGAAGGGGGAGACCTCGACTGACAAGTGGAGGATGACTTGAACCCCCTAGGTGTTTCCAATTGGCGTCAGTTGTCGCTAAAACAGAACGACTAGCGTGCTTTTATACGAAGCGGCCAAAATCGCCTAGGCGGTTAAGCGTCAATAAATGGTGCAAACCAAGATAAGATATAAGCAATTTAGACACTACTTTACCACCTTTGAAAACTTAATCGGGGGAAATAGTTTTGTTTGGCACCGATGGCGTGGCTGCAAAGTGCTTTTCTTAAGAAATGTTGTTAAAATTGGAATCTTTTGAATTGAAGGGAGATGAAACCTTAATCAAAAATGTTTCGTGTGATAACTACACCCATTTTTGCCTTGTTGGAAAATTTGTTAGCTCAAGGCAGCATCTTCAAAACGTTAAGCACAATGGTTACCAGCGCCAAGAAGTACATACTGTTTCAAAGCTTCTAAAACCAGCATTAAAAAATAAATTTTGAAATATTCCTCTATTTTATTTTATTTATATACTAGGTGAACCCGCAGACTTCGTTCTGCACAAAATACATTTTTGTTGAATTCATTTCCATAATTCGCGATTATACCTATGTATATTTTCTTTATTCGAAAAAAATCATTTTGTGTGGTGCCACTTATTTCCTATACAAAATGGTGAAATTTAGACGTCTCAGCTTTCTTTATCAAACAAAAGGTTTTTAATCGGTTTTTTTTATAAACCTGCTATAGAAGAGGTGCAAGAAAGTACATTTTACAAACTAGAAATCGGTTAAGCCGTTTAGACAGAAATCGCGGTCCCACAGATATAGATTTTGTTAATTTAAAAGAAGACAACGCGATTAAATAACGCTGTACGCTCCAACTTAGGGGTCGCTCTTACTCTTCATCTTTTGGTCTACGTTTTGCATAAACACATAAATGTGTTTTCACTCGGTCAACTTTACTTAGGATAGTTTGATTATGTACAGTCACAAAATAATCCAATGCAAATGTTTTTAAAATGGTTTTTTTGGGAACCTGCTACAGAGAAGGTCCAAGAAAGTACATTTTATAGAATATAAATCGGTTCAGCCGGTAAGGCAGGCATCGCCGAGATACGAAGGACATTTCATTTTTATATATAGATTACCTATACCTATTTCCTATAGAAAATTGTGAAATTTAGACGTCTCAGCTTTCTATATTTTCTCGGCTTAAAAACAAAAGGTTTTTAATCGGTTTTTTTTTTATAAAGCTGCTACAGAGAAGGTCCAAGAAAGTAAATTTTACAGAATAGAAATCGGTTCAGCCGTTTAGACAGCCGCCGCGGTCATACAGAGTTCATTTCATCTATATATATATAGATAACATCAATGATAACTTGCTGAATTGTGGTAAAGTTCACTTCGTTCAACTGGGTATGTTTTCTTGTGTGCCCAAACGATTATTAGGCTAATTAATATAATTTACATGATACATTCGTTTAAATACCCGAATGCGCTTGTTTAGGGACTTCGTCCAACCAAGAGAGTCATACCTGTAGGGAAGATCAAACCATTCTTTTTTTATTCAAATTTAATTTGTTTTTAAATTTTATGACCAATTCAATTTCACTGCTATAGAAACCCAAACAATTGCGTTTGTAGTATTGTCGTTTATTGTTGTTATTGCAATGCTGCAAAACGTTCGATTGCTTAGTGAAAGGCATCGTTGAATATTAAATTTGTTTTTGTAATTCGATGTAATTCCATATTGATTTCAGTATCGTTAATACGTACTCAGAGACGTAGGTGGGTGGAACAACATGTATGCAGGTGTGTATAGAGCATTTTCTCCATTTTGTTACTGTAATTGTTTTTTAGCCTATGTAATTATTGGTTTATGATTAATCATTCATGTTGAAAGGCCTTTTTGCGGCAATGCACCACAAGCCAGTTACATTTGTTGTCGATTGCATAGTTCGGCCGGACGCCACTGCATCGCTTTTTCATAAATTTTTAATTTGATTAAAATGTATTTAAATCTAATGGGAATGAAGCATATTGCATAATTCCAATTGTAAGTGCCCACCAAACATTTTTCTTTCATCGAAACTCGTAACATAATTCATGGAGGACTTTACATATATCAATGACGCCAACAGCTGCAGACGAAGAAGGGCATACGTAAAAAATAAAACATTGCTTTATGATAATATATATCAAGGCAAGCTCATTCTTTAAGCAAGTATTATTTTTTTATTACTTATATTAAGAAATTTTAGCCAGAAACGGCAAATTTTTTGAAAACTACAGACGTTCATACGATTTTATAAGAAGAAAAAATATACCAAAATTACTCTTTACTATAAATCAATTATATTTTATTGCAGTCAAGAATACTAATAGTATTCCATAGACGCCAGTTCTATGTAGGAATCAAGTGAAGAAAGTGATATGAAACACTAGCTCAACCGATCCGTAAAGAGAAGCATAAACATAAAATTTAGTAAATATCCTCGTTTGTGTTTGGTGGGCATTGCCTTATGTATGTATTCTGGTTTTAGTTATGCTTGTTAGTGGTGGGCTTAAAGCATTTGTCGTTTGCCTTATGACAGTTGAGATTACAAACATCACCAAGCAATTAAAAAAAACATTACTAACAATATAAAATTATCAAAAATGTTCTTAGTATTAACATTTTATAAATTTTTTTTATTTTTATATCGTATTATAAAATAGAATTTAAGCAATTATTTTGCAATCTCGTTTTACAGATTAAGGGACTTTTCACACCTGCTTGATTTCGAATACATTTTTTTTTTCAAATACTTACTCATAAATATTTCAAATTAAAGTTTATGAAAAACTTAGTACTTTTTTTATGAAATCCGGTGGTAATTTTCCCAAGTTATATGTATATTAGAGCGTATCACCAAAAAAAGTCGGCCGTACCTCCCCTCATATGAAGTGTTTTTGAAAAACATTTAAAAAAAATTTTATTTTTTTTGTGGCAACCCTAGATGTCGCCCAATTGCATTTTTCTTCATATCTTCGGCATTTTTTGTCGGACTTTAAAGTGTGATACACCAATTTTTTTGTCTCAAGGAGTGGTAGTTTAACGACCTAATGTCAGTTAATTGAAGACCGTAAAAGATTTACGATTTTTACGGTCTTTAATTTGCGGTTATTGTATCCGTATCTATTGAAGGTAGTATCGCTTGTGATTGAAAATTCGACCAATATAATCCTTAGGGGGTTGTGGGGTCGCTAGTCCCGTACCCCCATCCTTAAATTTCGGGGACGCCCCTGAAAATATACCGCCTATACCTCAGTTTTTTCAATTTCCTTTCCATCGGTGCATATTTCATTCAAACCGGTCAAACGGTTCGCTCACATTTCGCACATAGAAGATGTGAAGGGAGTGCAAAATTCTGGGCAATTAGACCATCACAAAGTGACACCTTTTACAATTGTTGGTTATACACGTACTTAAGAAATTTTCTGCAATGCGTAGTAATGCCATCACAACGACCGTCTAAAGACTACTCCATGTCGAGTCGACTTGTGATGTTTCTTAAGAGATCATTAACGTGCAAAAGTTAGTAATACAGGCAGGTTCTTGGCAAATTACATAGTAATCAAAAAGGGTTGAGTGTTGTTAGTACCGTAAAGGGATCTGGGTTGAGTACTTGTTAGTGGGTACCGTAAATTGATTGCGAATGGTTTAGTGTTGTTGTGTTGGAATGTGGGATGATATTACTATGCTGATATTACTGAGCGCCAAGCATATGGTGAACCTGTTGATAGGTGGGGCGTTTGTTGTTAGCATAAAGAGATCATGTAGTGTTTGGTGTTATTATATTGGGATGTGCTGTGATGTTATTGGGTAGCGTATTGGGATCTTGAATTGATAACTACAGTAAAGGGCTAAGTCTTTGGGAAAGACATGATGAAGGTTATGCTGGGTGATGACTACGCGGTTACTAGGCCATGGGCCATAGATCTGACTACTAGACACAATACGGTAACTTATACAAAATATGATCTACTTTCTGCTTACATGAACTTTTGTTTACTTGCATTTTTTTGTAGGTCAATAAGATCAAATTTAAAATTACGAGAACGTTGACAATTTTTACTCGTTTTACAAAATCGTCGGTTTTAATGCAAAACAACGTAAAGGACAGCACAGACAAAAAAAATGTTTAACTTTTGTACGAGCCACTATGTGTTTGGTCAAGTTCAAATGTCCTTTTTCACATTCTATTGTACCTACAAACCCCGACTTTTCGTTACTTATGAATGGATCGGGGTAGCCAGAAGCCCTGGTAAGCAAATCTCATCTTTACGTGGTTTTGCATTTGTCCGTTACGTTGTTTTGCATAAACACCCACGAAATATAACAAATAACAAATATGATTACAAATATAACGAAAAAACCACGAGGAAGTCACAAGCAAAAAGCGTGGCTCTGACGCCAATATAGAGCTTGAGCACTTGTCGATGACACACATACTGCCTCAAATCGATTCATAAACTTGCCAAATATAGCAACTACAGCGAATACATTTCTGCTGCCAAAGCCGGCGTGAGGCACCTACAAAAGGCGGATAGCATGTGCAGCAAATGCATTCATAAGCAGGCAAAATCTTTACAACAGCAAAAAAAGTAAGACAAAACGGAAACCGCAATGTCAGCAAAAAAGCTATTTTGGCCACGAAACCCGTTTGCAGCATAGCAATTTTAAGACTTTTTGCTTATTAGTCTATTAGGGAAAGTTAAAAAAATGCTAGAAAGGCACACAAAACTATGAATGTGAAAAACGGAGACCTTGCAATTTACCAACTTCCTACCCACACAACAAACGCCGAGATTATCTTGTGGAATTTTTGAGTTTATGGAACGTCCTTCTTAGCGCGAATGCTGTATAAAATAATAAAACTTCGACAGCAATTTCGCAAGAATTCGAGTCATCTGCAGTGTCATCGTGTGTCGGTGCTGGTGTTGGAGATTTTTAAATTGAGATAAATTGATGGTTGCCTTTGAGTGCAAGCAAGTGAAACACTTCTAAGACAACGAATATTAATGCAATAGGTACAACACAATGGGGCCGGCGTTTTGTAAAAGCAACATCAAAAACTATTCAGAACAAGTAAGGAAGTCTAAGCTCGGGTAAACCGAACATTAAATACCCATTTCGGAAGTGGGCGTGGTTGGGAAGCGATTTTGTCCAATTACATCAGGTATACTCCCTATTATGCTAGTATACCTTGTACCAATTTCATCGTTCTACCGTAATCAGTTTAAAAGTTATGACCCGTGAAATTTTCGATTATGCCTCCTTGAAAAGTGGGCGGTGCCACGCACACTTAAAAATTTATTAAAAAATCATTATATATTGACCAGGGGGATTCAGCTATAAAATTATATCATTTTACCCATTTCCGTTACCGAATTATGCCAATTTAGGTGATTTTCGAAATTTTCGATATCGAAAGTGGGCATGGTTGGAGGGCAATTTTATCCAAATTCATCAGGTATACTCCAGTCGAATTTTTAAAAATACCTCCCTTAAAAATGGGCTGTGCCACGCCCACTTTAAAAAAAGGCGTGAGTACCAAATACTCGTGAAGTTTGATGTGTAAACATGTGTATTCTGCACAAAATTTCATTTTATTTATATTTGTTTGTGTTTTTCCCTGTCCTTTCGTTTATTTATTTCTTTTGATATCTCTTCTTTAAAAAACTCGATATGGGCATTTCCATCGTCACTCGCGTTACATCAGAAACAATATTTTACTAGTTAAAGTCACTTTTCGCCTTACATTGAACAATTCCAAATAATATTGTGACATCGTCACATCTAGCTAGAGGAGCTTTATTGAAAATTCCAAAAAAAAATGTTTAATTAAATTAGTAATTAAAAGAAAAAATTACGAAAAACTGTTCGTCACTCGCCTTACAATTTTTAGCTCATTTTTCGAATCTTAAATTCTGCGAAATGGTTTCCTTGAACTAATTTTTGTTAATGGGACTTTGTTAAGAATTGACTGTGGGTGACTTGAGGAATGTTATAGAGTCCATCTCAACCATTTTTAGAATTATTGCCTGTCTGTTTGTCCGTTTGAACGTAAGGATCTCGGAAACTAAGGAACGGATTTTAATGAGACTTTTTCTGGTGGACAGCTTGGTGCTTAGAAGGAGCCCTAAACTTTATTTTATCAAAATCGCCCAAATAAACAAAAAAGATATAGTCATTTTAAGTGAGGTACCTATGAAATTTTTTTTGGAAACAGATTTATATAAAGAAAAATTCACTTTGTTTGTCAAAAAAATAACAAAGCGTGCCTCTCACAAATTTTTGATTAGTATTTTTTTTTTTATTTCAGCTAATTCAAAACTCAATTGCATATGTAGGTAGAGTAGCGTTTCAAAAAATTTGGGAAATAAAATTTTTAAATCTATTCATCCATTCACTTATCTCTACATATTATAAAACAAAGTCACTTTTTCTGTCTGTTTTTCCCCTTGAATGCTTAAATCTTGAAAACTAAGGAACGGATTTTTATGCGGTTTTTTTTTAATAAATAGATTGGTTGAAGAGGAAGGTTTATGTCATTATAACGTGAAGAAATATATAAAGGGGGCGTGGCAATCGGACAAAATGTGGTAAAAAACCATACATTTTTTGTTTACACAGCCATAAATCCTAAACAAATCCACCGATTAAAATTAAACTTACTTGAAGTTAAACTTTGAAATATTTACTTTCGTTCTGCATCAAAAAAAAAGTTGTTTCATATCTTATTTAACCAAAATTGTTTAAACAAAAACAGCACTTTTTCCAAAAAAGCTGTTTGGTTGTTTGTTCGCTGTCAACCGATTATGCGGGAATCTCACCCCACCTCATTCATGTTGAATTAGATCGTACGGTGAAAGAACTCGATACGTATGTATGTAAGTACATATGTACGAATCTCTCGCATAATTAAATTTCGGGCGTATATGAAGACATGCATGGATGAAGGGGGTATGTCGCATTTTGAGTGAAACGAGAAAATCGGCTTTAAAGTTTTGTTTAAACATTTGAGGTTTTTTCGAATCTTTATGGAAAACTGACAAAAAAATTATGCCAAGCCATAAAAGACGTTGCATAATATGCAAAAAAAAGCATACATTTATATTTAGTGTTTTATATGAAAAAACACACACAATTCATATTGAAAAGTTGTGTACATACCCCCTTCATCCATGAATTATCTTCTACAATTTTCACGATAGGCAGATTCTGATAAGACAGAAATATAGATCTGCATAAACACTATTCACCAATGCCAAAAACAGAAATTGAGTGGGAATGCGACATACCCCCTTCATCCATGCATGTCTTCATATATTTCCGTGCGAAGCCGGAGCGGGTTGCTAGTCTCTAATAAAACTCTAGAAAAGTTGTGTCTGCTCATTGAAAATTCCCTTGAAAAAATTACTGGGGGTGACTTATGGAATGTTGCAGGGTCCATGTGAACCATTTCTAGAATTATGGTCTGTCTGTTTGTCGGTTTGAACGTAAGGATCTCGGAAACTAAGAAAGGGATTTTAATTAGACATTCTTGGACAGCTTAGAGCCATAAACTTTATTTTATCTAATCGCCCAATAAACAAAAAAGATATGATATATGTAGTTACATAATAATCCTATATACATGTATACTTAATGTCATTCCTAAGAGAACTTACCTTAATCTTTACTCTTGTTATACCTAATTTTACTCTTATAATTAATTACTATTAGTCATTAGAAACTCTACTTTATAACTCCCACACTTCACATACTTTCATACTTGAAGACATGCATGGATGAAGGAGGTATGATTCGAAAATACCTCAAATGTTTAAGCAAAACTTTAAAGTCGATTTTCTCGTTTCACTCAAAATGCGAGATACCCCCTTCATCCATGCATGTCTTCATTTACTCTTATTAACTAAATGTATCAGCTAATTTTAATTTAAGTCCTAAGCTAAGAAGAGTGTTTGTACAATTTGAGTTAATAAATGATCTTTGTCACAAGAAGACGTCTAACTTCTTTACTATATAGTCATTTTAAGTGAGGTACCTATGCAATTTTTTTTTGTAAATAGATTTATATGAAGAAAAATTCACTTTGTTTGTCAAAAAAAACAACAAAGCGCGCCTCTCACCTAGAATAAAACTCTAGAAAAGTTGTGTCTGCACATTGGAAATTCCTTTGCTAAAATTACTGAAAGTGACGAAGGGAATGTTTAGAGTTCATCTGAACTATTGTTATATTTTTTCTTCATTTTTATCAATGAGAGTGGGTATCAAAGTGGGAGCAGATGAGGTACTGAGGTTAAGGAGGTGGAAAGAAGGAAGTATTTCGGAGAAACTGGACTGGAATTGCCAACAGAGATAGGGGCTTAACCCAAACATATGTGACAGAAAGGAATATGATATAGGAAAGAAAGCGAGGAAAAGAGGTTGATGAAAAGGAATTGGACCCGAGAATAAGGTTGGCAAAAGCGAAAAAATTGTTTCAATAGAAATTAGTACCACCCTAAAATACAGATCCACCCGGACAACGTCGGGGTCCCTGCTAGTTTTAAAATATATTAAAAAAAAAAGCTCCGTCAATCGCGTTACTTCTGAATCCATGGTTCAATTATAAGAAGGTTTGCTCTTCCCTTGACGTTTATTATCGTTAATAAAAACGAACCCTTATGAGCTGAAGCAAAAAGGAAACATCGAAATGAAAGGGCAGACCCGTCAATTAGAACATATGGATTTTTATGTTATTCTCATTAAGATATCCGTTTTTATGAGTAAAAATATGTGTTTTTGTCACTCGCGTTACATAAAAAAAATCCTTATATTTTTATGAATAACTTCAGAAGGAAAAGTAGGCTGTTGATCGACACTTGTCAAATTAATGGTCAAGATGTCGTTAGTTAATACTTAGTATTAATAATTTGATATAAGTTAAATTCAATGCCATTGTCATCTTCCCAAAGAGGTATAAAATTTCACTTATTTATTTTTAAATACATTCACTATCGCCACACAAGTATACACAAAATTTATAGTAAACTTTTCTTGTTGGATATACATACATAAGATCTATCAATACCATACAATTCAGCTCCTTAAAGCACAAGTGGTATAAGTCCACATTTACCCGAACTGAGATTTTCAAGTTTTGTGTTGTCATCAAAAAGGGCTAAATAAATGGTACCCCAAGTTAGTTCTGCTATTTATTCGGTTTCTATGGGAGTTTGCAGTTACCCCGTTAGCATGTTATATAGAACACATTTTCTCCTACGTCACGCCTTAGTAAAAAAAAAAGAAAACTGGACTTATTCCACTTGTGCTTTAAACGGCTCAATTAAAAGGAGAATCTTCGACTCACCTCAATATCGTAGTGGGATGGCATTGCGTATACGCAACATTATTATCACAACTCTGGTAAAGCAAAGAAGCATGTATTACACTAACCTACAAAAAAAAAACCTGTTAACAATTCCTAACCGAGTTATATTGGGGGTACCTCTCAACATACAATGAGCAAATAATAATTAACACCGTTATTTCTGGACTAGAAAGGAAACTTTCTGCGGGTCTGCCAACCCAACTAGCACAATTAGTAGTAGAAGTGACTTTAAAGCAGGGCTGGTAACCGGTTCAGAATCGAACCGGTTTTTGAACCGAACCACAGCCGTTTTTCAGTCTTTGAACCGAACCACTAACCGAACCATTTTTTTTTTTTTTTTTTGAGATTTATGAACCGAACCGAAAACCGCAAAAAAATGGTTCGGTTCGGTTCAAAATTGGAATGCCTAAAACATAAATTTTCCTGAAAATGGCAACAGTTGCACTCACTTTATTTCGATTAAGTATCAAGTTTAGAAGGTTGAAAGGTAGAAGTATACGCAAGAAAAGCACTTTTTTCACTTTTGCGCTGTTGTCAAAATGCGTTCAATTCCTGCCAACTGCATGCCATTTGACAGCGTAAAGATGAAAAGAGTTTTTTCTTTCGTCATGCATCTATCTACTTTGGTTTTCTCATAAACAAAACAAAACATACAAAACTGAAAGTCCATGGCGTTGCCAGCAACTTTAATTATTCAACGTTTGACTACCCAGTGGGAAAAGAAAGATAATGTTTCATTCGTGAAAAGATACAAAAAAATAATGTATGAAAAATCGTCTTACAACCATAATAGGTCCAACTCCCAAATTAAAAATAAAGTATGGGGTCGATACCCAGCCAGCAGAACAACGTACTTTTTACCGATCGTGTATTTTTATTAAATCAATTACCTGTCCAATGAGAAATTTTCAGCCTCAATAACTCTTGTTTTTGTTGTTTCCTCCAAAAAAAAAATAAGCCGTTATGTTCACTACGATAATATCTATCGACACCCATACTTTATTTTTAATTTGGGTGTTGGAGCTATTCTGCATTTAAGCCGATTTTTCATACATCCTTTTATAAATGAAATCCCTACCAGAAACGCTTATATTAGTATTAATATATTTCCTCTTCTAGGCACTACATATCAGCTCCCTACTGAGCTTATTCTATAGAGTCCTTCCTGGCTCAAATGCCCCCTTCTGGGCACCGCGCATCAGCTCCCTACTGAGCTTATTTATCTTAATTATGCCTTTAATATACTGATACTCTTGCCTGTACACACTCGCCATAGCTTCGGTGGGGGAGCTGTGGCCCGGGGCTAAGCTGGATGCCGTCAGTTTGGAAGAAATTCCAAACAGACCGAGAGCTTGGGCCTGGGTCCCAGACGTGCTGGCGGAGCCTGGCGAGATTCTGGGCACCATCGCGCAAAGCAACCCGGGACTACCTTCAAGCGATTGGAGGATAGTCCGCGTGGGCGAGACAAGGGAGAAGCAACGCTATGTCGGTTTCGTCATTAGCGAGGCGTCTCTTCCTTGGCTTGCTAAATGGGATGGAGTGTTAAGCTACGGCTTCTACTCCATCACGTTGAAAGTCAAGCGGGATGGTACCCAGAGAGAGGAGCCGGAGGAGATGGAGACGAAGCCCGAGCTTCAGAGTGATGTGATGGCAGGAAACACCTTGAGTGCACTTGTTACGCTGGACTCTGAGGCAGCAGCTACCTCCATCGAGTCGGCTCCGATGAATTTGGAGGAGGTGGGCAGCGCCTCGAGTGTACCCACCTCCACCGCAGCAAATCTCACGACCCCATGCAACACCTCGAGTGTACATGAGGTCGATATCGAACTAGCACGTAGTGCTCCAGAGTCCGAGAGTGATACACTCTCGGTATCTGAGCTGGCAGGGCAGTTCTCTACCAGCATGGACGAATACCTCCTCCTGGAATCCGACCGGTCAGATGTTGGCTTCGACGATACAATCGTTGAGGTGGCATCGGGCGGGACGGAGCAGGGGGAGGTGGACGTCGATGCTGAGTTTTCAGAACGGTCCTGATGGTCCGGATACTGCAAATTAACCTGCATCACTCTAAGGCAGCCTCCGCTGCGCTAATCTTACGCCTCTGCAAAACATCGGAGGCGGTTGTTCTAGTCCAAGAGCCATGGGTCGTCGGTACCAGGGTCTGTGGGCTGAATACCGATGAGTACCAGCTGGTGACGCCACCTGCAAAAGGTAGACTCAGATCATGTATTCTTATCAGAAAAACTCTTTCTTATTTTCTACTATCTCCTTTTAGCGATGATGACTTCACCTGTATCAGCCTCGAGCTGCAGGACTATACCCTCTGGCTGATGTCCGCATACTTTGCGCACGATCGCCCCATCTCTGCACAGGATAGGCTCAGCAAGGCGGTAAAGGAGGCCCAACTCAAGGGGTTTCCGATAGTCATTGGAGCCGACGCCAACGCGCACCACCTCGCATGGGGCTCAACCGACACAAATACAAGGGGTGAGTCTCTTTTTGATTTTATCATAGAAAATAACCTCTGTATCTGTAACTCTGGGGACAAACCAACTTTTGTCACCTCGAATAGGAGGGAAGTTCTAGACATTACTCTGGTTTCAGGACCTTTCTCTGACTTAGTTAAGGAATGGAAAGTTTCCGATGATAACTCCTACTCTGACCATATGTACGTAACTTTTAATCTGCTTCTGCGACCTCCGCCTATGGCGGTTTACAGGAACAGGAGACGTACGGACTGGGACCTTTACAAAGTGGTCCTGTCCTCTACCCTCCAAGAAAACGCTTCTCACGGTAGGTCTTGCCTACCGATAAGATCTGATGAAGCGCCTCTCTCAGACATATCGTTTGCTTCTCTCGGTGAGCTAGACTCACCGTCTAAGATAGACGAAGCAGTAGATCTTGTCACCAATTCTTGTAACGCTGCCTTCATAGCAGCCTGCCCGGAGATTAAAAAAAGGGGTAGAAAGAAACCGTACTGGTGGACCCCTGAAATCTCCGAGCAAAGGAAGAACAGCAGAAAACTCTTTAATCAGGCAAAACAGACAGGGATCTGGTCCCCCTACAGGGACGCCTTAAAATCTTTTAAGAAGTTAACCAGGAGGGGCAAAAGGGAATCCTGGAAAAACTTCACAAGCAATATTGAGGAAGTCTCGGAGGCAAATCGCCTACGTAAGGTCCTCTCCAAAAACCCTACTCCTCTCAGCTGTATTCGTACAGCTGATGGAGAATGGGCCTCATCTAGTGCCGAAATCCTGGATACCCTGGTCACGGCCCACTTTCCGGGCAGCACCTCTCAACCATACCTACCCTCGAACTCGCAATCTAACCCAAGGCCGTCGAGGCGGCCCTTGGACCACATAGTCAGCAGAAAAGGAGTTAACTGGGCAATCAGGTCCTTCAAACCCTTCAAATCTCCGGGACTAGATGGTATATTTCCCGCCGAACTACAAGCAGCGAGCGATCTTATTAGTCCGCTGCTAACTCAAATCTACAAGGCATGCCTCAACCTGGCCTATATCCCCACGGAATGGACCAAGGCAAAGGTAGTCTTTATACCAAAAGGAGGCAGGACATCCTGCAATAACCCAAAGGATCTCAGACCTATAAGTCTGACCTCTTTCCTCCTAAAAATTCTAGAAAGATTGCTAGATGCCTACATTAGGCGAACGGCAAATCCAGGACTAATCTCCAACAGCCAGCATGCCTACTCCAAGGGCAAGTCCGTAGAGACGGCTCTACACGCTATCACCTCTGGGATAGAGAAGGGACTTGCTTTCAAGGAGTTTACGCTCGGCATTTTTCTTGACATAGAAGGGGCTTTTAACAACGTTCTTCCAACAGCGGTAACGAGCTCCCTGCGTTCGCTGGGAGTGGAAGAGCCTCTAGTGGAGTTCGTTGAACTCCTTCTCCAAAGAAGAACCATTATTTCCGAAATGGGCAATTCTTCACTTACAAGGTATGCCAACAGAGGAACCCCCCAAGGGGGTGTTCTCTCTCCTCTACTTTGGAACCTGACGGTGAACACTCTTTTATCTAGACTAAAGCACACCGGCTGCCAGGTCATTGCCTATGCAGACGACATAGCCCTGACGGCTACTGGCAAGCATCCTTCGGTGCTTAGCGAACTCTTGCAAAATGCGCTGAATCTAACAAAAACCTGGTCTGAGGAATGTGGACTAAGCATCAGCAGTGAAAAAACTGAGATGGTGCTCTTCACCCGCAGACGCAATATACCAGATTTCACCGCCCCATCGCTGAATGGGAGGGTGATCGAACTCTCTACCGAGGTTAAATACCTTGGCGTAATTCTTGACAAAAGGCTGGACTGGAGGCGTAATATGGAGGAACGCTCCAGGAAAGCCACAATGGCGCTCTACGCCTGTAGGTCGGCAATCGGAAAAAAGTGGGGTCTTCAGCCCCACATTGTCCACTGGATCTACACGGCAGTGGTGCGACCTATACTATTCTACGCCGTCACCGTATGGTGGCCGGCTCTCGAGATCGAATCTAACAAAACCAAAGCCACAAAGGTGCAACGGATGGCAGCAATGCTTATTAGCGGTGCCCTCCCCTCCACTCCCACCAAGGCTCTTGAAACCATACTTTTTCTTCTTCCCACTGACCTGTATGGGAAATTTACTGCCAGTTGCAACGCAGCTAGGCTCAACGCACTACAACCCTGGAGGGACTGCAGGTTTGGGCATACCCAGATCCTGAAGCAACTCCCCAACTCTTACTTAAAGCTGGACTACGCAATACCACGGCCTTGCTGGGATAACAAGTTCGAAACGTGGATCCCAGAGAGAAGCGAGTGGAAAAATTGCGTGAAACCGGGAGGTCAAGAAATCTCCGTTTTCACGGACGGCTCTAAACTAGACAACAAAGTCGGCAGTGGAATCTTCTCAAGTAAGCTCGACATTAATATGAGCTTACGCCTTCCAGACCACTGCAGTGTCTTTCAGGCTGAGCTTATAGCTATCTGGGAAGCTGCTCGCTATCTGACTAACCTGCCAGTGACTAACTCTATCTCCATTTTTTCCGACAGCCAAGCTGCCATAAAATCCCTGCAAAGTAGTAAGACGTCGTCACTAGTGGCGATTAAGTGCAGGGAAGCTCTAAATAAGCTATCCGATAAGTGCAGCCTGAGTATAATATGGGTCCCAGGCCACAGTTTTGTATCGGGTAACTGCGCTGCCGATGAGCTAGCAAGGAAGGGCACCTGTCTACATACAATCACCTCCGGCAGCTGGGTGAGCCCCCCTCTAAATACATGCAAGCACTGGCTGCGTTCCCGGTTCATAGAACAAGCTGACGCAAGATGGGCCATGGAGCCGACTTGCAGAACGTCCAGGCAAATTTGGCCCAAACTTAACGAAAAAAGGTCGCAATCGGTAATTCATCTGAATCGCCTATTCATTAGCCCACTAGTGGGCCTTCTTACAGGACACTGTCTTATGGGAACCCATGGCGCTCTCATGGGCCTCTATACAAATGACTTCTGCCGCAGCTGCAGGGACGAGGAGGAGATAGAAAGTGTAGAACACTATCTATGCCACTGTCCCGCTCTGTCGAAAACCAGGTACCGATGTCTCCGCAAACACTCCTTTGGATGCCTCGCGGAGCTAGAATCTGCAAATATAGATGATTTTCTGCGCTACATCAGACAAACGCGCTGGTTTAGCTTCATGGGTGTATGAACTCCGGCCCTAAACACATCGAGCCTTGTGGGATCCGTCTGTCCGTCATCACCATATAGAGTTGCAACGTATACGTTGCACTCTGTATGGGGGTGACGGGCGGACGGATCCCTTCAAGGTTTTTATGTGTTTTTGAGGCCTCCTGCCTCGACCCGTCCCAGCGGAGAGGTCGTATGTCAGAAAGTTTCTTACAAAACTTTTTGGGGGATGCGACCTTTCTGCTGGGTCAGGTAGATCTACAGAAAGGGAATTTTTAGGGCTCCTTTCGTGGTATCACAACGGACCAAACTAAGGCCCACGTGAGCCTCCGCGTGGACTGCGGAGGCAGCCACTTTAACATAACATAACATACTGATACTCTTTATAAACTACTATATTAATAAAGTTAAGTTCAAATGCTTTTACCTAATATTTTATATCATGCTTTGTCTAGATTTAATTTGTAAACTGTAATCAATTGGTGGTACTTTACTTACATTTTCTGTTTACTTTTCCGTTATTATGTATATTTTCAAAATTAGTCTGTAAGATTTTTTTCAATCTGTAGACTATTCAATAAATAAATAAAAATATTTTTCACTAACACACTCACACGAAAAACTGACAGTGCTGATAATCTATTTACAAAATACTGACTATTTCCACAACTGACTGTCATAATGACTTTCACAACTGACTGTCAAGGAATGAATAATAAGTAACCCGACTGCTTTAGTTGCCGTTTATTTAGACCCTAGGTATCAGAATCAGATAAGGATTTAGCAAAAAAAACATTTCATTCAAGTTTCCGAACTAACATCTAAAATCCAATGTCCGGAAAGATCGATGGAGTCTCCTCAATCTAAGATAAGCTCGGATGAGCTGGAATGCATTCTGCAACAATTAAATAAAAAGGAAACGTTACCAAATAGGAAAACTTTAGTGGACGTCATTAATTGCTGCAATAATATAAAACGCCTATCTCCACACTCAGACGTTTTAAAATTCTGGAAAACATAACATAAAAATAATTGCTGAGATTGCACTAGCTGATCCTGCCACACAAATGTCGGTAGAAAGAGCATTTTCAACTTCAAAATTTATTTTATCGGACTTAAGGGCAAGAATAGATAACGACTTGTTAGAAGACATTCTTTTGATAAACCTAAATACTAAATAACCAAATGATGTATTTTTTTAACAAAATAATGTCATCTAACAAGCAAGGTCTGAAACCGATTAAAATAACGTTCCGGTTTCGGTTTCGGTTTTTGCAGCGTGTTTCGGTTTCGGTTCCGGTTTCGTTCTTCAAAATTTATTTCGGTTTCGGTTACGGTTTCGTTCCGGTTTCGGTTTCCAAATAAAAACACGAAAAAAAAATTTACTACTAAAATACTCAAGTACCTATGTAGGTACGAAATAGGTCTGAATTTTCATAACTTTTTTCCTGCGGCCATGATGGGATTTCTCCAATATAATAATACATTTATTAAGGCTATGCATGGATGAAATTTCTGCAAAACAAATTCCTAAAGTTAACTCTACTTTTTTATTAAAAAAATATTAAAATGGAAGCCAAATGAAATGTATAAATCGTTAAAAACGTTAAAGTTAGTGGCGCTTTCCGAGACAAGCCTGAACATTTCTTTTTCGGATCTCGTAAATTTGTTTCGATCGCTTCATTCAACTATAGTCAAACTTCCTCTTTCAGAATTTTGAGGAATGTGCCCACTCACAGATGTGCCCACTCACAGAAGTAAGGTATTGAAAAAATTCAAAACCGTTGGGACCCGGTTCCGGCTTTTGAAACGGTTTCGGTTTCGGTCTTTTCCACATCAAAATAACGGTTACGGTTTCAGTTTCGGTTTTGAAAAATGAATCGGTTTTAATCGGTTACGGTTACGGTTTCGGTTTCAGTCCTTGCTAACAACTCTTCGTCTATATATGTATGTTTCTCTACATAATAATAATTTTCAATATTGTATTGCTATTATAACTTTTTGCCGATATCTAATATCTTTAAACGAGTTAATCTTGTATATTTGTATATTTGTATGTTCGGACTATCTCGAGAACCGGTTGACCGATTGGGATGAAATTTGGCACAAAGATAGTATGATGGATTCTAAGACTACCCACTTTAGGGTTGCCACTTGGGGCGGTTTACAGGGTTGCCACCTATCCCTTTTTTTTAATTATGGAGCAAGATATGCCAATGTGGGTATTATATGAAAGGTATTTTCGGCGAGATACCAACTAAAATATTTTCAAGTAGAGTTGCCACCTAGGGTTGCCACCTTACCACAATATATTTGTATATCCGGTACTATCTCGAGAATCGCTTGACCGAATTGGCTGAAATTTGGCATGGTGATAGTATGATCGATTTAAGACTAGCCACTTTAGGGTTGCCACTTGGGGCGGTTTACAGGGTTGCCACCTATCATTTTTTTAATTATGGAGCAAGATATGCCAATATGGGTATCATATGAAAGGTATTTTCGGCGAGATACCAACTAAAATATTTTCAAGTAGGGTTGCCACCTTACCACAATATATTTCTATATCCGGTACTATCTCGGGAACCGCTTGACCGATTTGGATGAAATTTGGTATGTAGATAGTATGATTGATTCTAAGACTATCAATTTGGGGGTTGCCACGTCATCATTTGGGATAATTTTTGTGTTATTTTGGGAACATCTGAGGGACTATTCAAGGATTATTTTGGGATCATTTTTGGATAATTTTCGAATCGTTTAGGGTACATTTAAGGGTGTTTTTGGGGTAATTTGTGAATTATTTTTGGACCAATTTGGGATCATTTTAGGGTCATTTTGGGATCATTTTTGGGTAGTTTTGGGTATCAAATTAAAGGTATTGTCGCCGACATACCAGCTAAAATATTTTCAAGTAGGGTTGCCACCCAGGGTTACCATTTTACCGTATTGTAATTGTATTTTGTATTTTGGGATCATATTTGGATATTTTAGGATTATTTTGAGAACATCACTTTTTGGGGTGGTTTTGGGATTATTTTAGGATATATTTGGGATCATTTTGGTGTATTTTTTGGATCGTTTAGTATGCATTTAAGGGTATTTTTGGGGTAATTTGGGAATTATTTTTGGACCAATTTGGAATAATTTTAGGTTCATTTTCGGATCATTTTTGGGTCGATTTGGGTTCAATTTCGGATCATTTTGGGAACATTTAAGGGTCTTTTTGGGATCATTTTAGGATTATTTTAGGGTCATTTTGGGATCATTTTGGGTAAGTAAATTTAGCGCTAAATTGATAGCACCGAGCAAGCTCGGTTACCCAGGTACTATTAATAAATACTATCTATAAATGAATTTGATCTCAATAACAAAGCGTTTTATTTTTGACATTTCCAAACCGTTTTTATTTTAGTAGGCTTTTATATATGTACACATTTTTTTTTTTTAATTTTTAAAATTTTTTTTTCAGTTTTTGGCTGGGTTGGTATAAGCCTTGAACCGGTTCACGAACCTCATCTCTCTCTTGCTTTAATTTGAAAATATTAAACTATATTTATTTATAATGTAGATATGTATACATTTGACTTCCTTTATTTCTGTAACTACTTTTGAAACTAACTAATTAATAGGGCATACCTATACTAAATGTGTATATATACAATATGTGCTAATAAAAGCTAATGCGCTTAAAAATTTACTGTAAATGTAATAGGTCGACGCTGCACATACAAAGAGCCAAAAATGCTTAATAAAATTTATTAGATTGTCTTTATGAGCGGTTCTTGGGCTCAGGGGTAGTCGAAACGACGGAAATTCTTATTGATATTATTAAGTGTAATTTCTTCTTATTTCTTTACGATTTCTTTTTATATGTGTTATTAATAAGAAAATCTTTTCAAGATTATTTTAATAAGATGATCTCAATCGACCGTGTAAACAACAATTCGATCGATCTTCACTACAATTATGCGGAAATCAGTTAATAAGTCATTAATAAGTCAGTTCTTGTTTGGAACCTTAATATTAAGAGTAATTAGTGCTAAACTAATGAATTTTTCTAAAAGCCAACCTTTACTATTTTTCTTTAGTACTACTATTTTTCCATGATTTTGTTAAACGGCTACCCAGAATGAAAATGACAACTTTTTAAGGAGAAAGATGGCCGCAACTGACAGAATCTGACATCGAAGAGCTAACCTGATAATTGAACCATGAGGCTTCTCTTCAAATTAAATGTCATTTTGTCATCACGAACTCAATTCAGGCAAACAATTTGTAACAATTATTTGCATGGCAAACGTACGAAATACAAACATTTTATTTACTTTTTGTTTGAACATCGAAATATTTTGTACCCTTAGGGGAAAATTTTGCACAATAGTGAACAACACTGCTGGTAGATTTAAGAAGTGGTATGCAGTCCGTAGTAACCAACCTACTACACAGAAATATAACTAGCCATTTTATGTGCACCAAAACGAACCCCACAACGTCGCCGAAACCATCAAAACCTCTTTAAGGCTTGACAACTTTGGGGTAGCAAAAAGGTGGCAACAGTTGGTCATCGTAAATAGTGATTAACAACGGGAGTGCCACTAAATCCCCAAACACAAAATACCCAGCTTTTAAAAATCCCCAAAAAATTATCCCCAAAATCCAAATCTCCAAAACAAAAATCCCCAAATCCAAAATTCCCAAAATTAAAATATGCAAACATAAAATTCCCATGTTTTGAATAAACCACGTAAAAAAGTTATTCGGGGTAAAAATTCGAGAAAAATAAAAAAAACTCTTTTTCCTGACTTTCGCCAAGAAAAACTTTTTTCGCACAACACGGATCGATGCGAATTTTTCAATATTCTTCCTGGGGGTGAACAGCTTAGGTTGACAAAAAATAGCTCTGTGGGATCTTTTGTTTTACAACATAAACTAAATTTATCGGACTAGTATCTTTTTATATTATGCAAGGGGAAAAGGTGACTCTAGCTCGTGAACTATAGGCTTTACAAAAATAACTATTATCGTTGTCAATGGGGAACTTCGTGACAAGAAAACGGTAAAAGAAAATTTTTATCCACATACAAAAGTTTTCGAGAAAAATCCTTAAAAGTGCATTCGTGGCAGATATTTTCTTATAATTTCCAGAGCTAATTTTACAGTCGCGATATTTCGGAACTGGTAACTCTTAGAGAAAAAATGAAGGACGATATTTGTAGAGAATTTCCAGGTTTAAAACTTGGTTTGAAGTCATTTTTCGAAAAAACTAACAGTTTTCGAGACAAGTCCAAAAAAATTTGACCTTTCACTCCGAATAACTTTTTTAGCACATATGGGATCAATGGGGAATGATGTTTTCTTTTTGACGGCGAGCCTAAGCTCTCTACCAAAATTTGCTGTGTAGGAATTATTGTTATTTCAAATGTTTATTTTGACGTATTTTTTGGTTTTTTCGCATTCTTTGTAAATTGTTGTTGTGACTTTATTTTTTCTATGAAAAATACAAAAAAAGAACGACACTACGAATAAGGAAATATCTCAAATTAAGTGGTTTGAGATGGGACTGAGATACAGAATACATTTGTAAAACAAAAAGCAACAAAATAAAAATTTGAAACAAATTATATAAAAGTTCAAAAAATATTGAGCATAGATCAGGCATTGAACTCACGCCAGTTGCGTGGTAAACGAAGACTCTATCGACTTAGCTACTGCTGCGTATTAGTTTCAATGGCAAAATACCCAACTCATTACCTGCAAACCCAATAGTTCAATACCCATTTTATGTGTGAAATAAATTGAAATTAGGTTGAAAATCGCGGCGATTTGAATTAGGGGAATTTGGTTTTGGGGATTTTGATTTTGGGGATTTTGATTTGGGGATTTTGTTTTTGGGGATAATGTGGTACACCCATTAACAACCTCAAAGTAATGAAATCTCTGGAGTTGACATGCAGGTAATAACGACTTTTTCAATACTATTAATCCTACTTAATAACCACATCATTTTAAAGTAACCGTAAGTGGTAGTCGTACCATACAACAACAACAACAACAACCATGCTGAATTCATGAATTAAGTGATGGCTTAGTAAAATTCACCCGCTTGAGATTACCGTCCCCGTTTCTATTACTTTGGTGCTGTTTGGGAAAAGCATAACAATGTAAAATGATATGTTGTTAAATTTCCCCTTGAATGCATTCTCACTCCAATTTTGCTTAGAGGTTGGTATTTGTGACCCCATCTTACACTTTGACCTCATTAAGTTTGCGGCTTTCAGTATAAATATTGAAATTATGCAAAAGAGCTCCCCACTGTATGCTCACACCTGGCTTTGCGCTGATTAGTGAAGTCGTATAATACTGTTTACTTATTACATACATATGTTTGTATTATTTACAAGGACTGAAACCGAAACTGTAACCGTAACCGATTAAACCCGATTAATTTTTCAAAACCGAAACCGTTATTTTGATCTGAAAAAAAAAACGAAACCGAAACCGATTCCAAACGGTTTGAATTTTTTTTAATGTCTTTCTTCTTTTAGTGGTCACATAGGTATTTTCTTTTACAAAAAGGTACCCTGAAAAATTTATATTTAAGATTGTCGAGCTATAGCTAACTTTTAAGGGGGGGCATTTTTGAAAATTCGACTGGGCGTAACTTTTAAACTGATTACGATAGAACGATGCAATTTGGCACAAAGCATACTAGTATCGTTGGGAGTATGAAATTGGATAAAATCTCCGTCCAACCACGCCCACTTTCGATATAGAAAATTTCTAAAATCACCTAAATTGACATAATTCGGTAACGAAAATAGCTAAAATTATATAGGTTGGTAGGATGACCCCTCAATCAATCTATTATGATTTTTGTTAGATGTGGGCGTGGCAACGCCCACCTTTAAGGGAGGCATTTGGAATATTCGACTGGTCAAAACTTTTAAACTTATTACTTCAGACTCATGAATTTGGCACAACATATACTAGCAACATAGGTGATGAAATTGGACGAGATCTCTTCACGACCACGCCCACTTTCGGTATGGAAAATTTGGAAAATCACATAAATTCACATAATTCGGTAAGGTAAACAGCTAAGATAGAAAAAACTTTAGGTAAATCCTCCTAGGGCCTATATCTTTGTTATCCCGTTCCGAAAATTACCGCTGGGTATATAATGTTCGGTTCACCCGAACTTAGACTTCCTTACTTGTTCATTTTCGATTTTTGTGTGCCGTGGCTTTGCTTTCTTTTTTCAAATAAAATTAATTGTTTATTTTGAAAGAAAAAATAGAAATTTTTCAAAATTTGCAGAATCGGAGAAAAGATGTAAGTCCATTACTGTGAAAATGTGTTAATTAATTAATATTGCAATTTTGACAGTTCTTTGTGTGCTTTTTTTCTGCAGCGTCGTATGCAGATCTGGAGACGCAGGGAAGTTCGTCATCAGTGAAATGACAAGTACGCGTCTATGACGATCCGCCTCGTCTGCGGACTGCCTAAATGTTATGTATATGGAAAAATAACTTTTTTTAATTTAGTTTTGCTGTTGAATACCATTCAAGGTTTATACACAGAAATATATGGCACTAGTAAAATCAACAGTCTCGAACTGTTAACCGAAATTGACCAAATTCTGTTGAATTTACCAAATTTTGGTTATTTCAACGGAATTTTTTGTTGAAATAACTGTTGTTTCAAGAGTCATAGAACTGTCAATTTTTAATCAACAAAATTTGGTAAAACTGACAGAATTTTGGGTTAATCCAACAGCGAAGGAACTGTCATTGTAAAAACAACAAACTTCTGCAGTTAATCCCACAGCGAAAATACTGGCATTGGAAAAAACCTCCATCTGCTTATGCAATTATAAACAACTAGAGTTCGACCAGTGGTTGAAAGTCAACCACAAAAGCTTATTTTATTTTCTTACCTTTTTGCTGTTTCTTAAATTTGCCATTCTTTTCATATTTTTTATATTTTTGGTTTCTATACATTCCTGTTCATTTTGCCTTTTCCTCCCTCTTTACACCATTCAGTAGGTAATATAGTTTCAATGTTGATAATTATTAATTCTTCTTAGGTAGTCTTCATACGTTTTTCTTTCCTTTCCTTTCCTTTGCTTTTATTTCCTTTCCTCTCCTTTCATCTTATTTTATTTCTTTTGCTTTCCTACTTTTCCTTTCCTACCGTTTCCTTTCTTTCTTTCTTTCCTTTCTTTAACTCCTTTAATTTTCCTTATTTTCTATTCATTTCCTTTACTTATTTTTTTTAGCTTTTCATTACATTTCTTTCCTTTATTTTTCATTCTTTTTATTTTCCGTACCTTCCTCCTCGCTACCTTTTCCTTTTCCTTTCTTTTTCTCTTCTTTCCTTTCTTTGTCTTTCTCTATTTGCCTCTCTTTTCCGCTCTTTTACCTACATTACATTTCCTTTCTTCCCTTCCTTTTTTCTTTTCCATTCCTTTCCTTTCCCTACCTTTATTTGCCTTTCATTTTTCTCTCATATTTTCGTTCCTTATCTTACCTTTATTTTCCTTTTATCCATTCCTTTCCTTTCCCATTCTTTCCTTTATTTTATACCTTTATTTATTTCATTTTGCTTTATTTTTATTTATTTTATATTCTTTCTTTTCCTTTCATTTCTTTTTTTACTTTCAATCCCTTTTCTATTTCTTATTTTACTTTTTTTTTAATTTTATCAATTTTCCATTTTATTTTATTTCACTAAGTCTAGCCACGAAGGGCTTTGTTCTTTTTTTTTTTGGTCAAAACATCATATCTGAGCAAGCATTTGCTCTGAATACCCTCGCGCAGATTTTGTTTTTGTAAACACTGTTGTACCTACGCGCAATAAAGTGGACGCGCTGGCTCATGTTTATTATTGCTGCCAACAAAACAACTCAAACTCGGACTCTCCCCAACTGCAATGAATGCAAGCACAACAATGCATGTGTACCTACATATACACATAACAGCGGCTCTATAAAGTGAATGCGTGTTTAGCACTTGTAGTGGTGTGACTTTCAAATCATATTATAATAAATTTTTTTTAATTTTTGGTTTGTTGTCGCACGCCCTCGGGGAGACCTATCGATACATATCAAATTTTATATACCTTAGAATTGTGGTTATTGCAAAAAAGATGTATTCCGAATATTCCATAAACTATTTGCGAATTACAATAGTACGAGTATGTTATAGAACAACAAAATAACAGCTTAACTGTTAAAACAAAAGCTTAACTGTTAACTTAAGATTAAATGTTTCAATGCAGTTGAATCGACTGCATTGAATAATGGATAAAGGTACGGATACACCTAGCGACACGACGCGGCGCGACCACATAGTTGCCTATTTGATCAACATTATTGTGTCGCGTGGTGCTGCCGTCGCTAGGTGTACTCTGCTCCATAAGAACACATGCAAAAAATATTTGGTCGCGTCGCGTCGCGTCGCTAGGTGTACCCTTAGCTTAAGAATTGATATGAATTGATATGACCACCCCAATTTTCTCTGTGTATAGGCTTCTTATAACATAGTGCATAGGGATAGCGCCAAAGATGACCAACATTGTTTACCCCTGCTATAGTTTGGCAACGTATTTTCTTCTTACGAATTTGAGTGGAAGGCACTGGCTGAGTGACTCCAAATGAAATGAAATGAAGGAATAGTGTGAAGCCCAATAAGCCATTTTGTTTGATATCAACCTGAGACGCATTTGAGATGAAACCTTCAACGTCAATTCTCACTTTTTGAAAACTTAATATCAAATAATCAATCAATTAATTTTCGATTTAATGATAAACTACCAGTAGCAGATCAACTTTTTTGCTAAATGAGTATTAACTTGAGGTATAGCTAAATATAAAAAAATAAAAAAACTAATGGCGGCGATATACCAGCAGGTTATCATAACCTCTAACGAGATTTTTAGCCGAACTTCTCTTTCCAACTTGTGGTGTGTTGCTTTTGAGTTTTTCCTACAAGTTGGCGGGACCTACAGTTTTTTGACGACTCCGAACGGCACTTGCAAAGCAAATGAATTTTTTGCTGAGAAGCTTGTCATGGCAGAAATACACCCGGAGAGTTTGCCAAACTACTGCCGAGGGGTGACCCCGTTTAGAAAAATTGTTCTTTCTAAATAATTTTTGATGTTACTTTTGCCGGGCATCAAACCGCCACGACTTGGTGTAAAGGCCGCTACACCACGGCGGTCGATGATCATAGCTAAATATAAAAATTATAAAAAAATGTCCGACCGTTTCTACCTTCACAGTTTTTATACATACGACCCTCTCTACCATTCCCAAAAATTAATTTTGTCCAAATCGTGGTACTATATTCTTAAATTTGACTCCCATTATTTACCAAACGTTTGAGAATATATTTTTCTGTGTTTACGGGGAATATGCTGTGTGTGTGCATTAGTGTGTTTTTTTGCGATCAGCTCTGAGTTGCGCTACTAGATGACCAACCTCGAAAAAATACGGGAAAAAAAATGTAATTGTGGGGCAAACTGTTTTAAACCTACCTGACTCTTCGAAAGAGATACGCAGATGCTATGTTAAAAAGTTTAAGCGAACAAGTGTGCTCCGTGTTCACTTTTCATCGATTGAAGCCAAGCAAAGAGTGATGGTCCAGAACCGTAAAGCAAAGGGTAAATTGACGACTCATCAACATCTACATAAACGACAGTCTCACTAGCTACAACCGAGCTTTGCTTACAGTGGCGAAGAAAACAAAAAAAGAGAAAAATTACAAGGTTCTGTGGGTGATGGTGGCGAAGTTGTTTTCTTAAAAACTTTTGACGATTTGTCAAAAGTCAAGTAGTAGTAATTATTATTATTAATTTAAATTTTGTATAATGTTTTTTAGCAATTTTTTAGATAAAAACAACTACGCCACAGTCAAACCTATTAGCGATTCGAATTTTCTATTTAATTTAAATAACTCTTTTACGGTAATTCACCAAAATATACGAAGTCTTCGGCAAAACTTTGATTTATTGCTCTGCAATCTAGAGGTGTTTAAAAACCCTCCGGATTTAATTTTTGTTTCCGAAATCTGGATATACTCTAATGAAACCCGTGATTTTACAATACCTGGTTATAATTTTTTTGCAAACACTAATGACTCTTATTCTGCAGGTGGTGTTGGAGTTTTTGTGCGTAGCAGTTACGAATGTGATTTTATTAATTATAACGTCACTAACGCGGATATTTTAAAAGTTACATTAAGTATCTCTAAAAAGCTTTTTAGTTTTATGTGTGTTTATAGACTGCATGCGGTCTGTGTTCAAACGTTTTTGGAAGAGGTCTTCTTTGTAGGGAAAATTCTGGTAATATTGCTTTATTGGGAGATTTTAATTTAGATATACTAAACCTTAATGCTGCAACAGATAGTTACCTTACCCTTATGGCGAATCATGGCCTAAAATCATACTTAAGCGAACCAACTCGTATTATTTTTGGAAGTTGCCTTGATCACATTTTCTGTCGGAGTAGTTCTGATACTAACTTTAATAGCCTAAACGTTAATTTAAATATTACAGACCATACCATGCGGGTTTAATAATAAATAATGTTAGGAAAAACAGCAATAGTTCAAATGAGGTTAATTCTAACTTAAACAAAATAAATTTCGGTTTGCTTAACCTACGGTTACGGTTTGAATCTTGGGACGTTGTATATACTGAGGGAAATGTATCACATGCTTACAATATGCTTTTAAACATTCTGCAAGGTCACATTAAGGCTGCACGTTTTCCTTATAACCCAGGTAGGAAGCAATCAAAAATCAAACCCTGGATTAGCAATGAAGCTGGTGAAAAAAATTCGTCTAAAAAATAAATTAAGTACAAAGATAATCATAGCACCATAAGCACCCGTCCAATGCTAACCTTCGTAGGCGATATCTGAAACTATGCAGGGACTTGAGAAAAGAAGTCCGTTTGGCCCGTGATACGTATTATGGTAACGCGTTAAGGTCATCGTATGGTAACTCAAAAAAAGAATGGGATATCGTGAACAGTCTTCTTACTCGCAAGAGCAAAACAAATAATAAAGAAATTCCTTTATGTGATGGTGATAGTGGAGAGATTTTCGATGACGCCGATGTAATAGCAAATATTTTTAATGACCATTTCTCGTCAGTCGGGCAATCTGATTGTTCCGCACATTCATGTGAATCTTTTTCCTCAATAGCTGCACCTACAAATGAAGGTGACAGTTTTTTCTTTGAAACCTTTAGTGGCATTGAAGTCCTAAAAGCCATTAATTATCTGAATAACTCCAGATCGTGTGGTTCTGATGGAATTTCCAATCAAGTTATAAAAAACGTTGCTTTTAACTTAGTTGATGTTTTAACACATCTTTTTAATTCTAGTGTCTTGTCTGGAACCTGTCCTGCTGATTTCAAATGTGCTCTTGTGATCCCTGTATTTAAAAAGGGCGACAAAAAAGATGTGAATAATTATTTCTAAAGTTTTTGAGATACTAGTTAAATGCAGAATTCTTTCTTTTCTTGAAAATAAGAACTTCTTTAGCCCTATGCAATATGGATTCAGAAATGGGCGCCCAACAGGAGAAGCCCTGTTGGATTTTTGCTCCTTTATATATAGGGAAATTGACAACAAAAAGAACTGTGCTGGATTGTTCGTTGATATAACGAAAGCGTTTGATATGGTAGACCACAAAATTCTACTTCATAAATTGTTTTCCGCTGGCTTCCGTGGTTTTTTCTATAATTGGTTAGAATCTTACCTATCGGGGAGAGTGCAACAAGTAAAGGTTGGTAGCTGTTTAAGTAATCCTGTTACAATCAAGTTAGGAGTACCTCAAGGATCTGTTTTGGGCCCAATATTGTTTTTGGTATATCTGAACTCAATCTTTTCTTTACCATTTTTTGGAAAAGTTACGGCTTTCGCGGACGACCTGGCCTTTGCGTATGGTTCATCTAACTATCTGGATTTGGTAGCTGGCGTAAATAATGATGTACATTTGCTAAGGGCGTGGTTTGCTGAACATGAGCTTATTGTTAGCAAGAAAACTAAGATTATGTATTTCAATCTACATCCAAAAATGTCACCTGAAATAGCCGTAGTATTTCATGCCGCTGACTGCAGCGATCCGCTCTAAATGCTATGCTGTGTTCAGAAACGTCATTTAGTTTTGATAAGGACTGTTGTGAAAAGTGTTTCTCTATTGAAGAAGTCAGCGACTTTCAGTACCTGGGTGTTTCTATTGACAATAACTTAAGTTGGTCTACTCATATATCTCGTTTAAAGTCCTACATGAGATGTACCGTTCGTTACTTTTATAGCTTGAGAAAGATTTGTTCAAACACAACTCTTAAAACTATATACTACGCGTTGCTCCACTCAAAGCTAGACTATGGTATAAGCTGTTGGGGAGGTACATCTTATTGTAGAATCCAGCAGCTTCTAACTATTCTAAAATGTGTCATAAGGAAAATATCGAATGCAAATCGTCTTCATCACACCATTGACCTGTTTAGAAACCTGAAAATTCATATGTACTACTACAAGGCTTTAAAGATATTTTTCGTTCGCTGTGGTTATTTGCATAGCCTGATCTCTGATAGCTACAATTTAAGGCAAAACTCACACGGACTTGTTTATGTTCCCACATCTCGCACAACTAACTTGAGTAACTTCTTCAGTATTGCTTCTTGCAAGGCTTTCAATGCGCTACCTGGTACTATACGAGTCATTAGAAATTTGCTTACATTTTAATTAGAGGTTAAATCATTTTTATTAGAACAATCACACGACGACATCAAAATTTTGCTGAACCCTACAACTTAGTAAACTTGAACTAAATTTTTAACCTCAAGAGCATGTACACCGCTTTTTCATAAACCAACTTAATTAAATTTATCTTACAATGTGTAGTTTTATTCTAAATTTCACCCCACACACTTTTGTTAATGTGCATTAAATTCCTCTTGAGATGGCATTCGATACTAAAATATTAATACTTTTTACAGAATGCCTTACTTTTTCTTTCTTTTAATATTTTATTATAATTTAAGTTAAGTTAATATTGTAATATTGTAACTTACATACTTATGTTTATTTTGAAAGAAAAATGAATAAATCAATCAATCAATCAATCTATTCTATCGAGATCAAGAAAAAAATAAAAATCGGGTTGAAATCACCTAAGATACAGGCTCATGAAGGGTCGAAAACATAAAGCTTTGTTAACCTCGCCTGACATTTCCTACCTCAAAACTTTGCGTCCAACTTTAGAGGTATGCTACAATGAACGCCTTGACGCTTCTCTTCTATACATTTGTTTTCGTTATTTATTTCTTTGCATTCAGAGTGTTTTGGTTAATTTATTAATTTAATAGAGAAAAAATTAATTAATTATTATTTCCTCCAACTTTTTATTCTTTAATTAAAGCAAATTCATCAACATCTGATTGTCAAAGCAAGCAAAGCAAGCAAAATTTGAGAGTTTGCCAAATTTTTACCTTGCTTCAACTTTGAGGTCTCCAATTTGCCATGCTTGGTTTAAATAAGTATACTGAACTTTTCTGTCAAAGTCAAAGTTTGAGGTAAAGCCAAAATAAAGTTTTATGTAACTGACCCCTAAGTGTTTGAAGTAGAGGTGGGCGTCGTGCGTGTTTTTAACCGTGACACGAAACACGCACGCGTGTGTCCATGTACTCGTGTTTGAAAATGCGATTTCGCGTCGTGCTCGTGCGTGATCGGTTTGAACCCGAAAACAAAAAAAACACGCACGAATAAACACGATTAACTTTTTTCACTTTTTGTACTAAACTGTCGCACCTTTATTTTTTGTAAATTATATTTTTTATAACTATCTTAATTCATCTTTATGTGTGTTGTCAAAAGAAAAGTTCACACTTGTACTGACACATTATGGCCCAAACTTTAGTTTAATTGTAAAGTAGATATGGGTATTGCATTTAGTAAGTTCACTTTTTTAATTTTTTTTCTTATTTTAACATTATATCGCTCATTTGCTGCAACATCGTCATAACTCAAAAAATCTGATATTACAGAAAACGCATTTTTAGTTTTTGAATTGATGTATATTTATATGGGATATGTCATGGCTTATATCGCGATGCTGCGTGAAATGTTAAAACCTCGGATATAACACTTTGTTAGTTGATAAAACATATTATTTCCGATATATTAGTGATGTTAACTCAAAATTTGTGTTTTTTGAGTTATGACGATGTTGCAGCAAATGAGCGACTTGGTCTTACCCCCTAAAAAGTTAGGTATTGATGAGAAAATAAGCCTTGCAAAAATTTAGCGCTCTAACTTAACCCTTCGCTGTAATTATTTTAATAGTTAAGATAATCGCACATGGCTTACCATTCTGGAAGCTTCAACTTTGAGATTTTGAAAGAAGTTTCAAAAATTTAAAGAAAATTCCCTTTAAAAAAATGTAATTTTTCTCAATACAAAATGTATGGCAAAGGACGAAAAAAATAGCCACCCCTAAGGGTTAAGTTAGAACGCTAATATGTTTCTCTTGTAAGGGGCTATAATTTCAAACTAATGTAAACAAATGAATTAATCCTCTATGGTGCAGCACATGTAATTTGGGTATCATTTTCTTTTCTTTAATATTAGCAATAATTAACTCTTATAACATCCGCTATTTTTGTGAAAAATATTCGGTTACAGTTTTCTTACCTTAGCCTGCAAAACAGTTGAATTCCAACCTTTTTCACTGGCACTTACATTTTTTTAACCATCAATAAAATACTTCTAAGGGCCTCATTATGTATGACGAACGATAGCTCAGACGAACGATTCGTGTGCTCACAAAATCGCCTAGCCATCGCATCACATTTCAGTAGAGTTCAAAAGACTTTTGACATTTCTCGAGGCAAAGCCAGCAAAGCAAGCGTGCATTGGGCCATCACCTTCAAATTCAAGCACACTTTGTTGAATACATTTTGGGTAGTGTTGGGCAGTATCGATTCCGAAAGTACTCAGTACACGATGCTGAAAAGTATCGACAGTACCCGATTTTTAAAAGTATCGATACTGACTACTACTACTACTAATACCCGAATGTACTGGGTCGTAGTCATAGTCCAAATTAAACATGATTTTAAGTTAGTTAAAGCATTTTTGACAGATAGCACATTTAAAGATTTGTCAAAAAGCTTTAACTAATCATGTTTGAAGACATGCATGGATGAGGGGGGTATGTCGCATTTTGAGTGAAACGAGAAAATCGACTTTAAAGTTTTGCTGAAACATTTGAGGTTTTTTCAAATCTTTATGGAAAACTGACATAAAAATTATGCAAAGCCATAAAAGACGTTGCACAATATGCAATAAAAAGCATAAGTTTATGTTTAGTACTTTATATGAAAAAAACGGAACATACCCCCTTCTTCCACAATTTATATTGAAAAGTTGTGTACATACCCCCTTCATCCATGAATTATCTTCTACAATTTTCACGATAGCCAAGTTCTGATAAGACAGAAATATAGATATGTGTAAAAACTATTCATCAATGCCAAAAACTATCTCACAGTGAATTGTGTGCGAACGCAAAGGGACACAAACCCTTCGCAAGGGAGTGTTGAAATTTGGCAATTACCAATTACCACATTTTTTGGAGAGTTGAAGTCATTTGACAGATGTGCGTGAACGCACAAAAGAATTGATTTGGAATTCTTTTCCTTTGCGTACGCAATAGAAAGTCTCCACTCATTCACGCTCTCGTTCAAACGGAACTGTATGAGGGTCTTAACAAGTACTTGTACGTAAGAAGTACTCAATATCGAAAATGTAGTCAGTACAGAAAAAATACTCAGTTTTCAAAAAGTACTTGAAACCAAGTGTTTTTCAGTAGGAAAAAAGTACTACACCTTTTCCACCCAAAAATAAGAAAACGTAAATTAAAATGAGAAAAAGTAAATTAAAATGAGAAAACATAAATGATAATAAGAAAATAAAAATTATAATGAGAAAAATTAAATTGTATTGAGAAAAAATAATTTGTATTGAGAAAACATAAATTATAATGAGAATATGTAAACTTGTAATGAGAAACCGTAAATAAGAAATGAGCAAATGTAAACTAAAATGAGAAAACGTAAATTAAAATGAGAAAACAAAAATTATAATGAGAAAATATAAATTATAATGAGAAAAAGTAAATTGTATTGAGAAAAAATAATTTGTATTGAGAAAACATAAATGGTAATGAGAATATGTAACCTTGTAATGAGAAACCGTAAAAAAGAAATGAGAAAACGGAAATTATAATAAGAAAACATAAAATATAATGAGAAAGGGTAAAATAAAATGAGAAAACGTAAATTGCATTGAGAAAATGTATTTTATTTTGAGAACATATAAAATTGTATTGAGAAAACCTAAGTTGTATTGAGAATACGTAAACTTGTAATGAGAAACAGTAAATTAGTAATGAGAAAACACAAATTTATTTTGAGAATATGTTAATTTATAATGAGAAAACTTACGGCACACATATAAAAACAACTTTGTAATGAAAAATATTTCAAAATTTATCTTTTAGGTTTATTGACCCACTGCCATGTTTTGGAGTGCAAGTGCACCTGCATGAAATGTTGTTGTATGCTGCGCAGCTCTTGCGCAGTCGCCTCCTGTCAATTTTGATTTGGTATCATCAATAGCTCTTTCCAAATACTGCAGTCGCTGTTCACCTACCCCTGATCCGCTCACAACAGGTATCCGAAGAGTCTCATCTTCTTTTACCCTTTCTCATTATATTTTATGTTTTCTTATTATAATTTCCGTTTTCTCATTTCTTTTTTAAGGTATCTCATTACAAGGTTACATATTCTCATTACAATTTATGTTTTCTCAATACAAATTATTTTTTCTCAATACAATTTACTTTTTCTCATTATAATTTTTATTTTCTTCCCACATAGCATTTGGAAGATTCATTAAGGTACAAATCACCATACTGGGTCTTTTTCGACTCCTTTTTATGACTAAAAACTGTTTAGTCAGTGCCACGATCGAAAAAAGGCTCGCAAAAGACTCCTTGTTATGAGCGAAATATGATTTATAGAAAATTCAACAAAAAAAACAGAACGATCATGAATTGATCATAATGGCGATCGAAATATGATTGTGTATATTTTTTTTTCTGCCGTCTTTGCTTCTAACGACATAATTTTTCAAACAATTCAAATCTTGAAAAATCGCTCTTCAATAAATATTTTTGAATATCGGTCGCATTTTAAAGTAAATACAGCGTGGTGACCAATAAAAATACGTTTCACGTATTGCCGGTTCTGCGAAAACGGTATTTGTACCTGTACAATACCCTTCGTACCGAAACGACCCGGGTTGTTTTTTTTTATAATGACTCGGTCAAGAGCAATACATTTCGAAGTGACCCTGTCTAACGCGTCACGATTCCCTCACCTATTGTCATCCCCGGAACAGCCCCTTGCAGCACGGCTGCTCCTTATTCTCTTGATCCGGGCTGGCATTGAGCCAAATCCTGGCCCAAGAGAATGGTTCTGCTGCGTTTGTCGGAAGAAAATATATACACGACGATCACACTCAGTACAGTGTGCATCATGCAAAGGTTGGTTGCACAAATCTAGTTGCTCCGGACTAGATCCAAAAACACATCGGCCCACTAGTTTCTATAAAAGTTTTGTGGCGCCCTGCTGTTCACGTCCTAGGACGTCCCGAGGCAAGCGACGCTCATATGTTGCTTTATCGCCCTCTAATAATCAAGTCTCCACGACCTGCAATAATTATATTGCCCAGCAGAATATATGTGTTCCCGGCTGTAGCTTACTTCCTAGTGCATCAACAGCACAAGCACCCACTCATGGCTACTTTCTTCGTAGCACATCAGTTGATGCTTGTAGCACTACTGAGCTTCAGCCCCCGTCTCTAAACTCTTTAATAACTTCTTCCGGCACTAGCACGAATGAAAGTCAAGTCCATCAACTTCTGGTCCCTCACTCTTCGTGCACTGTATGTCGGCACAGGATATATGCGTCTGTGGCATCGGTCAAGTGCAACTCCTGCCTAGGCCTGTGTCACCTACGCATATGTTCTGGGCTCGCAAACAGAAATCTCTGGACTGATGTGTTTGTCGCGCCTTGCTGTCGAGTTGTGCAGCCCTCAACGCCGACGGAAGTACACTCATCTAATAGTGAACGAATTCCGCCGGCTTCAGGACTGCAACGGAGATCAATATCGCGACATAACCTACCACCATCTAGGCGAACACATCAGTCTTTAACTCCCAGAGTGGCCATTGCCTCTCCTTCGCAATTTAAATTGTTGCAATTTAACTGCAACGGCTTGACCGGCAAGATAGCGGAGATAACCACATTTATGCAGCTACATACATAAAATCAAAATTGCTGCAATCCAGGAGACAAAACTTGGCCCCCACTCGAATCTCCGAGCGAGTGGAGGCTACCACGTACTCCGGCATGACCGTACGGACGGCGGAGGTGGTCTCGCGTTCCTTGTTCACCATACGGTGCAGTATAGGGAATTTGATATCAACACTGACCAAAGAGACTTACCTTTAGAGTGTCAAGGTATAGTTATACAAGCTGGTGGCGTTGATCTCGAGCTAATCAATATATACATTCCTCCCGTCACCTTCTGCCCCAGAAGTTATCGTCCTGACCTTAGGGCGTTTCTTTGTGGCGATAACCGTATCATCATGGGCGATTTTAATGCCCATCATGATATGTGGCATTCACACCTTTCTGTGGACGGCAGAGGACGGGAATTAGCCGAGCAAATTGATAACTCCTCTTTCTGTACTGTGAACGGAGACTCCTCAACTAGGATGGCTGTTAACTGCAGTAGCTCCCCGGACCTAACTATTGTTAGCCCGGGGTTAATTAACAGCATCAACTGGCAACCTATGGTGGCCCTGTCATCCGACCACCTGCCTATCATCCTGTCTGTCGATCGTGCCACGGATTTTATCACGTCGGAGAAACGAACTTACGTGAATTTCAAAAAGGCCAATTGGGTCGGCTTTTTGGAATTCACGGAGAGCTCCTTTGGTGATCTTCCCATTCCCACTGACGTACACGTTGGCGAGCGCAACATACGTGAGGTCATTAAAAAGGCTACAGCCCGTTTCATACCAGCTGGTAGGATAAAAGATATTAGGCCTAACTTCCCAGCTGAGGCCGCAGCCTTGGCCAACGAACGTGACCTCATACGCAACATCGATCCATCTGACCCACAGATCGGTGATCTCAACGTGGAAATCAGAAGGCTGGTTAACGAACACAAACAAACCAAATGGGAGGAGCACCTCAGGTCTTGTAACCTCTCTACCGGTGTTGGGAAATTATGGTCCACCGTCAAGTCCTTGTCGAATCCTTCGGGTCCACCAAAAAATGTCGACATTACCTTTGGTGACAAGACAATAAATGACCCCAGGAAATGTGCACAGGCTTTTTGTCGACAATATGTCCCACACCCTGCGCAAGACAGGGCTAGACGTGGAATCTTCAGGCGTGCGCATAAACACAAAAACTATGCCCCCGTTCCCATCACCGCTACAGAGGTTGAAGAGGCCATCCGGAAGGCCAAAAACTCCAAAGCCATCGGCCCTGATGGCATAGCCATGGTGCATCTAAAACACATCGGCCTAGCGGGAGTCAAATATTTAACGGCCGTCTTCAATTTGTCTCTGATCACAGCTGTCATACCCGACAAATGGAAGCAGGCAACTGTGATCCCACTACTAAAGCCTGGCAAGCCAGCTAACGTTGGGGAGTCATATCGCCCGATATCACTCCTCTCGCCAGTAGTAAAGACACTTGAGGCGGTCCTACTCCCGCTCTACACATCACACTTGATGTTAGCCGAGCACCAACATGGCTTCAGGAAAGGTAGGAGCACAACATCTGCTCTAAATGTCATAAACACTCAGATAACTGACGGTCTTAATCAAAATAGGCCTAATGACAGGACGGTTCTAGTTGCACTTGATTTGAGTCAAGCTTTTGACACAGTAAATCATGGGCAACTTGTAGCTGATTTGGAAGACTCGTCACTCCCCCCCTGTCTAAAGCGTTGGACCGCCAATTATCTCAGTGGTCGTCGGTCGTCTGTTGTATTTAGAAACAAAAAATCTAAAGCCAGGAAGATAAAACAAGGGGTACCACAGGGTGGTGTCCTCTCCCCGTTATTGTTTAACTTCTATATTTCGAAGCTTCCTCCTCCACCAGAAGAAGTTACGATTGTTTCTTACGCAGACGATTGCACGATATTGGCAACTGGCACTTCCGTTGATGAGCTGTGCTCCAAAATAAATGGTTATCTCCCCTCTCTAGTCGAGTTCTTCACTGCCCGAACCTTGACATTGTCGCCAACAAAGTCTTCGGCGACCTTATTCACGACGTGGACGGCACAGGTTGGCATGGAATTAGAAATCTATGTAGGTGATCATAAAATACCTACTGTCGCTCACCCAAAAATTTTAGGAGTGACTTTTGACACCATGCACACTTTCGCTGCCCATTCAGCTGCAATTGTCTCAAAATTACAGAGCCGCAACAAAATCCTCAAGTCACTAGCCGGCAGTACTTGGGGTAAAGACAAAGAAACGTTGTTGGTAACGTTCAAGGCAATTGGTCGGCCGATCCTGAACTATGCGTCGCCGATATGGTCGCCGGGGCTTGCAGACGTTCACTGGAATCAGCTTTAGGCCTGTCAAAACACCGCGCTCAGAACCGCTACGGGGTGCGTCCTTATGTCACCTATATCTCATATACATAATGAGGTGGAAATGCTTCCAGTTAGGGAGCATAATGAAATGCTAAACAAGCAGTACCTACTGAACTGCTGTAAACCACAGCATCCCGGTAGACAACTGCTTGAACTCATTCCGCCTCCTAGGACCATAAGGTCGCATCTACGTAAACATTTTGATGAGATCCGTCACTATATAACAACGCCGTTTGATCTACAGGTGCACAAACAGGCTTTGGGGCATATCCATACAACGTCTGTTGGCCATTACTCTGCGCTCTGTCCGCTAAACAATGTCTTACATGCCGCAACACCTGGCATTTCTGAAGAGGAGCGTCATCTTCCTCGAGAGACAAGGGTCACTCTGGCTCAATTACGCTCTGGATATTGTAGTAGGTTAAACTCCTACATATCTAGACTGAACCCTGATGTGCCGAATGTATGTCCGGCATGCGGCTCGTCCCCCCACAATACCAATCACTTATTTTCTTGCTCATTTGAGCCCACTCTTCTAACACCCATCTCTCTTTGGTCCAACCCTATTGAAACTGCTAGTTTCCTTGGACTCCCGTTAGAAGATATTGATGACAATTAGGTTAAGGAAAAATACGCGTTGGGCAGGACTACACATCGTTACAACAACAACAACCGCGGAAAATTTTTAGTAGAAGAAAATACAAGAAATCAGCAAATTTTTCGCGGACTTACGTAAGTTTTAACGGGTGCTTGCATACATATGTGTGCATATCTGTCAAACGTTGTCAATTTATCTAACACTCTAAACCTTTCAGAGCGAACTGATTGCAAGCAGTAGCGGTGATGGGCCACCAAAATTATTTAGGAAAAATATTTGAGGGTGAATAGCTGCTTCTCATAGCTGGTGGAACACCAATAAGCGAATTTGCCGTTTTCTTTTTATACACAAACCAATTCGAAAAGAGTCAAAACTGATCATAAAATGATTAGAAAAGGACTGAAAAATGACTAGAAAAATAGTCAAAAAAGATTCAAAACTGATCATAAAACGATTAGAAAACGACTCGCAAGTGATTGTAGCAAGAGTCGGAAAAGAGTCAAAACTGATCATAAAATGATTAGAAAACGAGTAAAAAACTACTAGAAAACGACCCGCAAATGATTTTAGCAAGAGTCAAAACTGATCATGAAAGGCTTACGCGGGCAGGGTACATTTTTCTACCGACAAGAGAGTCTTTTATGATCTGAAAGTGAGCTCATTTATGATTGTTTTAATCGCGTAAAAGACTCGAATATGATCAACAATTTTTCTTATTTTAGTTTACGTTTTCTCATTTTTGGGTGGAAAAGGTGTAGTACTCAGTTACTTGTCGAAATTTCCGGATTTTGCACACTTAATAGATATGGATTTTTTTTTATTTAAAAACGTTTGCGTAACGGGTGATTTTAATAAGTTACATAGCTAATTAGCTAATAATTTAATTTAAATGACGAGTTAATGGTTATTGTTTTAAAATCTAGAGCTACCAGAAGAACTTGACAAAAAGTACCCGATACAATTAAAAGTACCTTGAAAGTATCGATACCAAAGTAGTAAATGCTCAGAAGTACTCGATACTGCCCAACACTAATTTTGGGCGCAATATAGAATTATATATATGCATAAACCGCCGAAAGTGTGACTGGCGCTGCTTGTTATTAAATAAACAAAGGGAAAATGAGCGAGAAAAACAGTGAAACCTTAGCCAATGGTAATCCCATCCAGAAAAATGAATCGGCTGAAGAAAACAAAGATGAACAGCAGTACCTCGACCTCATTCAGAAAATTATTGCAACTGGTAATACAAAGTGTTAAATTCTTTGATAACTATTTTTAATAAACTGATGGATTCTTTATATAGGCGTAGATCGGTCAGATCGCACCGGTGTTGGTACCAGATCAATTTTTGGTGCACAAATGAGATTCGACCTTAGAAACAGCTTTCCATTGTTAACCACAAAAAGAGTATTTTGGAGAGCTGTAGCCGAAGAACTACTTTGGTTTGTGCGTGGTAGTACCGACGCTAAATTGCTTCAAGATAAGAATATTCACATATGGGACGGAAATAGCAGTCGCGAATTTTTAGATAAATGTGGCTTCTGCGAACGTGAAGAGGGAGATTTAGGGCCAGTTTACGGCTTTCAATGGCGTCATTTCGGAGCAAAATATCGCACAAGCAAGGATAATTACCAAGGTGAGGGCATTGATCAGCTTCAACAGGTTATTGACACAATCAGAACCAATCCAAATGATCGACGCATCATAATGTCTGCATGGAATCCCGTTGATATACCACAAATGGCATTACCGCCATGCCATTGTTTGGCGCAGTTTTTCGTTGCCAATGGGGAGCTATCTTGTCAATTATACCAACGTAGCGCCGATATGGGGTTGGGTGTGCCTTTCAATATTGCGTCCTATGCTCTGCTCACTTACATGATTGCACATATAACTGGACTGCGCCCGGGAGACTTTGTGCATACCTTGGGTGATACTCATGTATATAAAAGCCACATTGAACCATTGAAGGAACAATTAACACGAAAGCCGCGCCCATTCCCACAATTGAGTATTAAGCGTAGTGTGAAAAGTATTGAAGATTTTACATTCGATGATTTTGAAATAGTCGGTTACAAACCGTATCCTAAAATCGCCATGGAAATGGCTGTATAGTATATTATTTCATCAACACGTAATACTATCGAAGTTCTAATAAGGAAATTAAATTTTATATTGGACATCTTTATGAGTCTTATTATTAAGCGGATTTAGCGAGTAAAGTTTATGTAAGCTTTGTTTCTTTCCTGCTAATTATGAATAATTATTCCTAAAAAAGTGTTCTTTGAAAAAATTAGCAGCGAATTCAGCAGCTTTTTGACATCTAATTGAGAGAGAGAGCGCCAATTCGCTGCAAGTTATTGCTGGAGATTTTTCGTCCAGCAGAAACCAGCAAGCAGGAACAGCTGATCGGTGACATAGCAAAACAACAACAAAAAATGTAAATTCAAATTGTTAGCCAATCAGAAACGTGACCGCTGTTTTGTCTGCAAGTTTCTGCTGAACCCTGTTCGACGAAAAATTAGCAGAAATGAGATTTTGACAGCTTTTTACAAGACTCTCTTCTGCTGACAGTTCTTTGCTGGAGATTTCAAGAAACAAAGCTGTAATAAAAAGTCCTCCCTTAGAATTTCTTCCTGAAATGCTTCATAATCAGAACGAATAACTATGCAAGTAGTAGGAGATAACACGTTACCACTTTTTACCTAAATGAATGTAAACCTGTAACATTGTCAACGAATACGCCTAATTTCTTTGTTTTAATTACACACAAATTTTGTATTCTGGAACTAAATAGCCCCTATGCTTGTTCCCCGAAGATGAGAAGTTTACATTTGAATATAACACTATTGAATTAAAAAATAATTAAAAAAATAAACGGTATTATTTCAATGCATTGCTTCAATCATCTTCTATTGGGATTGTGCTTTGCCATTCGTTCGGATTAACGAAAATGTCAGAAATGGTTCCTCGTAAAGTAAATATACCACGATTTAGTGGAACCGGTCGAGGTTTCTTATCAACCTCAGCCAGCCATTTCTTCCATGCTTCAGCAGCCATTTCTCGTCGCTGTTCCTCCATAATGCGACGTCTTTCTTCTTCCTCTCGTTTGTGAGCACGGCGACGTTCCTCCTGCAGCTGCTTTGCGCGTTCCCATGCCTCCAACTTTGCTTGTGCTTCTTCGTCGTTTATTGGCGATTTTGATGGTTTTTCTTCTTGCTCGATTTGTGGCTTGATTTTCTCACGCGAAATAGTTTGGCGCGATTTTGTTTTTAGCCACTGCTGAAACTTTTCCTCTGAAAGGCGCTTTCTCGCTTCTTGTTCCTTGCGTTTTTGCTCCTCTGCCTTGCGGCGGCGTGCAGCTTCATCTGATATAAGCTTTCTGTCAAAAGAGAAATATTGCTGTTATGTTTATTTATCCTCTTATGAAAATGGGAGTATAACAAACCTTTTCGCAGATAGCCAGGTTTCATACGCTTGATCAGGCTTCAGAACAATTTTAGCAGCTTCACAATGTTTGCGGTATGAGAATGTATAATCGCGCGTAGTTGGGTAGTTATCCTCGGATTGCAAATCCAATGGTGGAACAATGTCGCTTTGATTCTCCGAAGATGGCTGCTGTTTATTCTCTTCGTTTATACTACTTGTTTCACTTTGGTCTGGCGTCTTTTCAATAAAAGCAGCTGGATTGATGTACCTAAAGAAGATAAAACACCATCTGAGAAGTTGTTTTTTGTTGTTAACAGCAAAAACACTCCCCGAAGGTTTTGGGGAGTGATGCCGAAATTGACAGTCCCTGACCGGATATGAACCCGGTACGCTGCGTACTCCCTTGAGGTACTACCCCGACTGTCGTAGCAGCGATATGGTATGACCAGTGGAACCTTTTAGGTCATGTCATCACTCCATCCATGAGGAAGGAGAAGATGGCTAATGAGAGCTGAGAGGCGTCATATCCGTAGATCAACCATCGAGTTAGCACATCATTACCTATGTGCATATTAGTCGCCTCTTACGACCGGTATGCCTACCTGGGCATATTCTAAACCCCTAACCCGCAGGGGCTACTACTCTATGAAGAAGTAGCATCTACATACATACGTTGTGACATATAGAAATGTAAATCGTTACCTTACGCTTGCTTTCGTTTCACAACTTCGTGAGCTGAGATTGGCGCGGGAGGTGCTGGTACTTGTACTGCTGGCACTTAATGAAATAGCTAGGCTACGCGCCGAATGACGACGTTCAATTTCGTTACCATTGTCATCAACGCGTGTGGTATAGAAGGCCATAATAACAACTTCCTTCAATTGTTACTTACTCTTGAAACGAAAACGGCAGTGGGATTTCCAAGAAACCGTCTTCAAAAAATTTACCTTAAAATAAATATTTTTCCTCTCTTGAGTTGTTATTTGGAGCGAAATTTGGATGTTAAAAAAATTATTAAAAATTGTGTTATTTAGGAAATGAAATATTTTCAAGCTCTTTGAAGTATATTTTTGAGTATGATGGAACAGGTTGCCAATATCTACATTTTTTTCGTAGCCAAGTTTGTCCGACCAAAGTTGCTCGGCTGCCCAAATTCATAGATATGAAATTTTTTGCAAGCATTAACTTTATTACATTTAAAATTATTATTCTAACCGCTAATCAGTAAACATATAAAAACTTATTGTAGATGCATATTGCATTATCGTGAAAATTGATGTACTTGCATGGCTGGTTTTATATTGGTTTTTATTCCAGCGGGAGCCTTATTTATTTGACTAACGCCACCGGGACTTACTGACGACATGGGTGCGGAGGCACGCAAAGGTGGTACCATCATATTGCCCTGTCCTCCAGAAGGGACATTCATAGGAACATTTACTTTCAGGCCCTTTCCCATTCCAACAGCGGCTACTAACGCATGAGTGTCAGCCATACTGCTAGTTTGTTGAATACCTTGAAATAAACAATAGTTATACATACAGAAGTACAAATTATATCCATATAAATTTAGCCAACCTGCTCTAGTCGATGATTCGATCTCCCATTCTTCACGCGCCTTACTAACCATATCCAATACGTGTGAAACGACTTTATTATATTGGGTTACTTGCTTCATGGCCGCTTCGGCAGTCAAATTTGCAGCTTTTTGTTCATTTTGAATCATTTTTTGCTCGGTAAGAGGATCTGGTTTGGTGCGTAAATAGTCTGGTACAATATCATGAGAAAATACAGGTACACGCCCTTGAGTTAAATTAACTAAAGACTCATCTCGTTCTGGTGACAACATGAGCGGCAGCACAGTTCTATTCCGTAGTGGAGGGCATATTTCTTTCGCGAGTATTTTGGATAGCCCAGTTAACTAAGTTAACAATAACATTAATATTTACATACATATGTAATTTATAGAATCATAACGCTTACATGACTGGAAATGATTGCAAAATTATCAAGAAATGTGGGCCAATTAATAATTTCATATTCTGTCTCAAGCTTTTGTATCATCCCACCAATGGACATCTTTAGGTCATTCAACCTACTCAGAATGGCGTCCAATGTCATTTCTAGCTGTTTCTCTTCACGTTGCATTTTAATTTTAAGTTATTGTGGTGGCTTGTTTATTTTGTAAACGTCTTTTGTTAAGCTACATCTGAGCATACATCGATTTAAAAGTCGATAGCACTTAGATAAGTGAAGCATTTGCCGATTGCTCGATAACTTTCTAAAGACGCACTACTTTAGGCGGACAATTTCTTGGGAAACTACCAGCAAGCGAATTCCAGAAATCTCCATCCATCTCCATCTCGTAAATGCTAAAATTCTTAAGCAAATGAACTCTCAGAATTTTAGGAGATGACGCTTATTTGCGATTCTGATCCACAATCCGCCTAGCTATGATAATAGTGCGTTATCTGCACTATAGATGGCGCACAGGCATCACTGCAAGATGTCAATTTAGTTGTGATCCTTTACAACTCAGAAAAAGCCAGAAGTATACCGAAACCCCCGAAGTTACTAGCTACTAATCCCTTACTTTTCAGCGTTACTCTACCTTTTTAATTACAAAATAAATTCCATTTTCGGTAAAAAGATTTGTGTTTGTTTAGTAAAGTCGGTTAAGAACAGATTTTAAATTGTTATATAACCTTAATTTAATTATTTATTGAGTTTTTCTCTATAAAATTGTTATACGGAAACAAAAAATGTTTTTTAGTTATAACTTTTAAATGATAAATAATATTACTTTTGTGACTCCGGATTATGATTTCTGGGACTGAAACTCGACTTTTGATTCTTCTCCCGACTTTTTGCGTTTTTTGCAGTTTTAGGGCCACTTGCATAAAAGCCGATAACGCCTAATCGGTGATTAACTTGACAGCTAACCATACAAAATACGTCAATTAAACTCCGGCCCTTAGTAGGATAGAAAAAAATACAATTTCCAAAATTATGGGCAAATACATAAGAGTTGAATTTTGTGAAGTGAGCCACTTTTTTCGAAGTTGTACTATCTTTCTGAAACTTTTTTGTATGGCTCACAACAACAAGAAAAAAATACGTCTGGGCCAGTTTTTCGAAATTCGAATTATTTTCAAAGTTATAGCTATCCACACTTTTCGAAATTCCTCACTTTTTGATTCACGATTGTTTGACACTTTAAGGGGGCGAGAGTTATTTTGATATATATTTAAAAAATTAGCAAAATCGGTTTGCCCAATCATGAGAAAATCATCAAAAAGTGAGGAATTTCGAAAAGTGTTGATAGCTATAACTTAGAAAATAATTCAAATTTCGAAAAATTGTTATATATGTATATGTGTTTAATCGTTGTGAGCTATACTACCAACTTTCATTAAAATGCATGGCTGTCGAAAAAATGTTTCCTATTTTTTTTTTTTTGCGTTTTAGCAACAATTTTTTTTCGTCGCCAAAATTTGCCAGATGGAGATTTATAGAGATTTTCTTTGGTGCAGTGAAATAAGTCCCAAATGAAATAACTCCCATGAAATAACTCCCAATGAAATAAGTCCCAATAAAAATGAAATAACTCCCAACTTTATTAAATGAAATAACTCCCAAAGAAGGAAATGAAATAACTCCCAATATTTGGCAGTTATTTCATAGTGAAACCACAAGTCCCAAAAAAAATTAAATAACTCCCAAATGAAATAAGTCCCAAAAAAATGAAATCCAAATTTGAAATGGTATCTTTATACTATATAATCAGTTACAATGAGATTTGAAAAATACAGGAAATTATTATGTTCATAGATGGGTGAATGTAACAATTACATGAAAACCTGAATTTTGAATCTAAAAATGAAGCTTTAATAGCCCTCCTTACGCTCGCTTCATTTAAGTTCAAAAAATTTGAATTTATGTAGTTGAATAAATGTGTATAGCATTTTGTTGACTTTTTATTTGTTATTTAATAAAAAATACTGGAAAAACCTAGTAAAAGTAAAACGGAATTATTTTGCAACCTTATTAATTGATATATAAAAAATGGTGAGGAAGGGGGTGGGCGGCGCTGCCCAGGCGCGAGCGCGTAACAGGCCGCGCGGCGGTGCGCGCGACGCGACGCGACGTCCTCCCCCCCCTTCCCGCCGTTTCTAACCTTTTCGTAATATTCGATATGAATTAAAATCAACTGCTTAAAACATCCAAGTGGTACAATTGAAAATGTACCATCAATTAAAATCTGTTTATTGTTGTTGTTGGGAACGTCAAAATTCTAACAAGAACTGATGGCGTACAGATTGATAATTGAAAAATAACTCAATGTTTTGATACAGATTTCTTTACAACAGTTATAGAAACCGTTAGAAGAACGTCGAAATTTGATAAAATTGTATTTTTAAGAAAATGAAATAACTCCCAAAAAAAGTGAAATAACTCCCAATGCCTGGATTACAAACAATGAAGTAAGTCCCAACAAAAATGAAATAACTCCCAATTTCCAAAAATTATGAAATAACTCCCAAAGAAAATTTTTTGGGGATTATTTCATTTGGGAGTTATTTCATTATGAAATAATTCCCAGCAAAAATTATGAAATAAGTCCCAATGAATTGGGAGTTATTTCATAATGAAATAAGTCCCAACTTGTATGGAAAATAGTTGGGAGTTATTTCATTTTTTTGTTGGGAGTTATTTCATTTGGGACTTATTTCACTGCACCATTTTCTTTTACTGGAATCGCAAAAGTCGCTAAAATTTGGCAAAATGAATTTAGAGATTTTAGGAGATGGAAATTAAGCATTAGCGAAAACTGGAATTCATGTACAGGTTGCGTTTCTCAAAAGGTGGATAAAGAGTGGGTAATTGTGGGTGAAAAAATCGTGATAATTGTCAACTTTAGCTGTCAACTGCTAATAAATTAGCTAAAGGTAATGGCCCAATGGACGCTTGCTTAGCTGGCTTTGCTTCGAGAAATGTCAAAATTCTTTGAACTCTACTGAAATGTATAAAAGTTGGCTCAGTGACAGCCTTATTTTGCTTGCTTCAAGCGCTTCAAAGCATCGAATAGCCCAAATCTATATTTAACAGCGCTTTACTATTTGTCTTGTTCTTGTCTTGTTTGTCTCATCCTGTATTTTTTACAGCTTTTGAAGCTTCTATTTGGCCATAGAAGCTTTCAAAGAAGCCCAGTTAAGCAAATCAAGCGTGCATTGGGTCATCACCTTAAAATTGTGGGACGGGGCTCAAAAGACGGGGTTTGGCCTCAGGATCACGAATCCGGAAGCACTTTTTTAAAATGTTGCTTTTCTGAAGAGATATTTGCAATCAAAGTTGTAGGTTTTCACGTGGTTGTTGTAATTACATTGAGCTGTCCCTAAAAACGTACTAGGCCGTGGCGGTAGCCACGGGTATACCACGCACCCGGACTTGGCACGGCGCACAGTGGTCCAAGAGGGTTCAAAATCACAATTTTTTTGTACCCCCTAATTTTGAGTTAAGGGCAAAACCCCTTTTTTGTTATAATCACCTAGAGGGCACAAAACTAAACCGATTTAAAAATTTAAACGGTGTTCGGTTAACAAAATGAAATTAAAGGCCTGTTTACATTGTTCAATTTTGGAATCAATTTTCGTCGCATGTGCCGTTGATTCCAAACTGACTACCCGTTTACATTAATCATTTTTTTTTTTTAACTATTTGACGGTTGTTTACGTCATTCAAAAAAAATTAAATAAAAATTGTAATAGCTATATGACAAAACGTATTCAACAAAGTGTGCTTGAATTTGACGTTGCTCTCAATCGGAACCAGGGTATAATGTCAAACAGAAAAATATTTTAACCCACTTGAAAAAAAAAAAATTCCGTTTATAAACTTTTAAGAAAAATTTGTAAATTAACTTTTGTTTTAAATTTTCAATATTTATATTTTACCTTTAATTCAAATAAGCAATACAAAAGAATATTCGGTAGCAAATTTAGAAGTATTTTATTGGTAGTGAAAAAAACTTCGGTGCCAGTGAAGAACGGTTGGAATTCAACTGTTTTGTAAGCTAAGGTAAGAAAACGGTAACCAAACATTTCTTACAAAAATCGCGGAGTAAATTATTGCTAATATTAAAGAACAGAAAATGATACCCAATTTACATGTGGTGCACCATAAAGGATTAATTCATTTGTTCACATTCGTTTGACATTATAGCCAAGATTTATAAATAAAGGTTGAGTCGTCGTGTTTTTAGTGTGTTTGCTGTTGTTGTTGACATTTTCTTCCGCTGTCAAATGAGTGTCAAATCGCATTGGTTTGTTTACAAATAAACAGAATAATTTTACTAACTGATTGCTGCTGGAAAAAAATTGATAAAATTATATTATATTAATCTTTTTTGCCGCGTATTTGCTAGGCCATTCTTGATAATATAAGTGAACACCGCTTTGAAGTTGCAGGCTTTGCATCCCAAACGCAAACTAAGTGGACACTGAAGTTGCAGCCTTGTTAAGCTTCCCTTAGTGCACATTCAGGAGCTGTCTAATCTGGTTGCTTCGGCTAGCAAGGATCGTAAGGTCAAAATTTGGGAACCAAAAATTAGTGAAGTATCTGGTGAATTTGAGTGTTTGAAAAAAACATAATGGCTGTTGGCTTTGGCACCAATTTGACACCAGAAAGTCAATAAAAATCAGAAAAAAAATTAAACAGCTGTTCACCCGCCGTCACCTTTCTTATTTCATGATGATTATAGCCCCTTACAAGAGAAAATATTTAACTGTCAAGCATACTTTGTTGAATACATTTTGCTATATAACACTACGTATTTTTACTTTAATTTTTTTATATTTTTGGCCACTATTTGTTGTCTACGAAGGAGTGAGACAAAGACTACACGCATGCGCACAATGGAGTCCGTTTGACATGTTTTTCTTTACATGAAAATTGCTTTAATTTTCTTCATTGCTTTTTTCACAAGAAACACACGACAATGAAGCAAAAAATTGCTTGAATGTCCATTGAATTTATTTATTTCACTGCAAATTGCGTTTTACAAGAATTCGCGCACAAAACTTGCAGTATAAAAATGTAAACATGCGCATGCGCACAAAGAAGAACCTTTGTGTTCGACATGCTTTTGTTTACATAAAAAGTATTCCATTTTTCTGCACTGTTTTTTCACAAAAAAAAAAAAAAAACCGAAAATAAAGCTATTGAATGTCCATTGGATATATTTATTTCACAAACAAGACGGTTTTCATATAAATTCGCCCACAAAACTTTCGACATTAAAATGTAAACAAAAAATTTTCACATAAAATAGAGGAGAAACACCCAAGTGCCAAAAATATAAAATCTTTAATTTTTTTTTACAGTCTGGTTTCTATTTCCATTATTTTTCGTTATTTTTTAAGATAGCTGGCCCGCTTGTACCAATATGGTAATTGTATAAGACCCTTCCTTTCGCGCACCATAGTGTACCAACACACTGATACACTATGTTTCGCACAATAAATACAAAAAATAGAAGAAAATACTACACCTTTTCCACCCAAAAATTATAATGAGAAAATATAAATTATAATGGGAAAAAGTAAATTGTATTGAGAAAAAAAAAATTGTATTGAGAAAACATAAGTTGTAATGAGAATACGTAAACTTGTAATGAGAAATCGTAAATTAGTAATGGGCAAATTTTCATTCAACATAAATTTATATTTTCTCATTTCCAATTTACGATTTCTCATTACAAGTTTACGTATTCTCATTACAACTTATGTTTTCTCAATACAATTTACTTTTTCTCATTATAATTTTTATTTTCTTATTATCATTTATGTTTTCTCATTTTAATTAACTTTTTCTCATTTTAGTTTACGTTTTCTCATTTTTGGGTGGAAAAGGTGTAGTCAAAGTACGCAGTGTAGTTTAAGAATTTGTTTTTCAGAAATTTCATCCATATGTGACGTGCCATACGAAAACTAATACTTCAAATTTTTTACGAAAACTAACACTTTTCAAAATCTGTAAGAAGACTAACACTTTTATTTTGTGTCCAACGAAAAATAACACTTTCAATTTGTGTATGACGAAAACTAACACAAACAAACTAACTAAACAAAATAAAAGTGTTAGTTTTCGTCAGACACAAATTGAAAGTATTAGTTTTCGTCAGACACAAAATAAAAGTGTTAGTTTTCTTCAGACCCAAAATTTGAGTGTTACACAGATAAAAGGAACTGGTCATATCAACCAAAATATGGGTTGATTCAACCAAAATCACTGTCAATTCTTATCCAGTATTCAATGCTGTTGATTCAACTTCATTGAAACTGTTATGGGTCAGTTACATAAAACTTTATTTTGGCTTTACCTCAAACTTTGACTTTGACAGAAAAGTTCAGTATACGTATTTAAACCAAGCATGGCAAATTGGAGACCTCAAAGTTGAAGCGAGGTTGAAATTTGGCAAACTCTCAAATTTTGCTTGCTTTGCTTGCAATGTTGATGACTTTGCTTCAATTAAAGAATAAAATGTTGGAGAAAATAATAATTAATTCATTTTTTCTCTATTAAATTAATAAATTAACTAAAACACTACGAATGCAAAGAAAAAAATAACGAAAACAAATGTATAAAAGAGAAGCGTCAAGGCGTTCATTGTAGCATACCTCTGAAGTTGGACGCAAAGTTTTGAGGTAACAAATGTCAGGCGAGGTTAACAAAGCTTTATGTATTCGACCCTTTAACCTTAAGTTAACAGTTAAGCTGTTGCTTTAACAGAAAATTTTGTTGTTTTACGTGTTCTAAGTTCGATTCTCGGTGAAGTCATTATCATTTTTTTTTATATAGCTAAAATAATGTGTTATTTTAACACCAAAATAAGAAAAAAAAATATTGACTTCACCGAGAATCGAACTGAGGGCTCTTGACCGCTCAAACCAAGTTGTCTACTGTCTAACCATGATGCCATCGCTTACTTATGCTTGCCAGCGTCTAATTACAGCTTTGTTTTAAATGACACTTTCCAACGTTGCTTTGATGCTTCCACCGAGAATCGAGCTCACCCTGATGAGATGTTAACCATCAGGCCATCGCGTACTTATGCTTGATGGCGTCGAATTGTAGCTTTGTTCTATGACAGTCATGACAGTATCTTCACTGTTGGATTCACTGCAGAAGTTTGTTGTTTTTTAATGATACATTTGCACTGCACCAAATGCGTCGCATTTGGCGAAGTTATTTCGAGAATGTTTGTCCGCAGAATGAATTTGTTTGCCAAATTATATGAATTTAATTTAATTTGACATAATTTGGTGATCAAATTCAATCTGCGGGTGAACGGTCTTGAAAAAACTGGATCAAAAGTGACGCATTTGGTGCAGTGTAAACGTAGCTTTAATGACGGTTCCTTCGCTGTTGAATTAATTAGAGGAAGTTGTTTAGTTTGATCAACTGTACATATGAGCCGTTCAGTGCACACAGTGACTAACTCCACTTTCTTTCAAAAGCCATTCTGATTAAGGTCACGCTCTATTGCTATGCTGTTCCCTTAATAACTGAATAGCATAACAATAGTGAGTGGCGTTAATCAGAATGGCTTCTGAAAGAAAGTGGAGTTATGCTATGGATACACACACGGAGATTATCGCGTATAAATCTGCCTTTATCAGATGCAAATTTTACCCAGACACACACAACATTGAAGATTAATAATCCACCATCTAGTGTTTTGGTTGTATTTCTTGCGGTTTAATGCTAGATGTCGCTAGCCATCAGTCCGTCATTTTGGTTGTTGTTGTTGTTGAAGCGAGATGAAGTCCTGCCTAAATGTCAGACAGGGTCACCCCGAGTGTATTGCTCTTGGCCGGGTCGCTATAGGAAAACGGCCCGTGTCGTTTCGGCCCGATGGGTATAGCACAAGTACTGGTACTGTTTTCGTAGAACCGGCAATACGAGAAACTAGCCATGTAGGCCATGTAGGTAATTTAGCGTTACCCAGGGTGCACCAACTGGGAGGCGACCTACTCTTACATCATTTTGGTAGTATTTCTTTGCTATTTTTGTTTATTTATCGGGGACAGTAGCGGTCAAATCGTGATTTCGGTTTCTCAAATCTGCTCAGATATTCTTCATTTTTGGGAATTTATAATGAAGATTATGCTCAAGTTACTTCCTAAAAACGGAATTTGCGCTAATGTTTCAGCCCTATTAGTCACTGTGTGCATTGAACGGCTCATACGTTTATGTATAGGTACTTGAGTTTTTTAGTAGTAAAATATATTGTGTTCGTGTTACAAAACTCAACCGAAGCTGAAATAAATCTTCAAGATCGAAACCGGAACCGCTACAATACCGAAACCGAATACGGAACGTTTCTTTTAATCGGTGTCATACCTTGGTTTCTTCATACTGAAACAAATGTTTAAATCCTGTGAATTATCCCGGGTTCCCGGGATTCTGAAATCTTATTCCAATATTCTCGTGATAGCTAAAATCCATAAAATGGACATCCCCACAACTATTGAGTTTCCGAATTTGAAATACTATCCTTTTCCGGGCTACAGAGCATGTGTAGCTGGCATCTGGCACATTTCGCACGGGTATCTCAAAAGGCACTACGTTTTATTTATAAATTCACCAAATTTACGGGAAAAACGTTAGGCTTCAATCTATATTGTTTTTATTTAATTAAAAAGATTCTATACATACATATGTAGAAGCAATTATAAATTTGTACAAAAATCTTTAAAGTTTACATTATGAAATTCTTAAAGGTCTATAAATGTGTGTGTGTTAGGAAAATATGTACAATATAATACATAAACTATTCGATATTTACTATTTTAATAAAATAACAAAAAAATAATAAACAACAACTTTAATTTCTATAGTCCACATCTTCATCGGAAGAAAGTTTAAAAACACATAAAATACCAGGCAATTGTTCTTTACTGCTGCAGATGCATAACCTCAGGTATCTTTTTTTCTGCAGTTTTTAATTTGTTATCAAACTCATCAGCTACCTTTTTGTAATACGGACCCAACTCTTCCCTGACATTTTCATACCACTGACCAATTTTTGGATGATGATTGAAGGGATCAAACCCTATAAACTCTGTAATTTTAAAAGAAAAATAAAAATTTATTTATGAAGAAAACTAGAAGCTAACATTAGGCCCAGCCATGGTGAAAACAAAATCAAAAACTAGAGCTTTGCAATACCAAAAATGGCTGGTTAAAAGTATACATCGCAATACCAACGCATAATTCGGCACAGTTCCATAATTTTCGGCACCTCCAACAAAATTGCCCACTTTTTTGTAGTTTTTTTCTTTTTTTATCCGCTGGCTATTGCAGACCACTAATTTTTTATTTTGTTTTCACCATTGGCTAGCCCTGGTTGGCAGGGTGCCCAGGGTGACATAAGGTTTGTTTACTGACCCAAAAAAAGTTCAGAGCAGGGCAGCTGTCAAAATAGAAATAGAGCAACTCAGAGCAGAAATGCCATGAAACACTTGAATCTCAATAGTTTCTTTTTATTTTGTTTTTTTTGTTTAAATCTTCAAAATTAATGCAAATTCACGTATACAAAAACATTGATTTTCTTGCAAGCTAATTTTTTTGAAGTTTTCAAAAATTAATTTTTTCCTGACTCTAAAGCGTTCAGCAGAATCAATCCGTCAGTACGTCGAAATAACTGACAGCAAAGTAGACTGCAGGTGTTTGTATGAGTTACGCCAGATACGACGGATACGTCAAAATAGAATTTGCTCTAAAATTTACGTACGTCACGTACGTGACGTATTGGCGGATTGATTCTGTTTCCCGCTTAACCAAGGCGAATTTATACAGGTGTGTTCGAGCGAATTCAGATCTACACGCACGCACACACTCCTTGTGGCTGTAAATGTCAGACAAAGCAACAACATAAGCAATTTGACAGCTACGATTTGATTTTCAGGGAAGAAGAAGAAACCATATGGTGGGAGGATGCCACCTGTAATGAATTCGCCTTGGCTCTAACTTACTCCATAAAAAAAGCTAGAGCAGAAATTTGTGATCTGGATTACTCTAGTTTTGTTTTGAGCGTACTCATGAAACAAAAGATAGAGCAACCTAGAGCAAGAACAGTGTTCGTTAAACGCATTTTTGTGAAATATCTCAATCTGGCGTAAGCTAGAGCAGCCCAATAAACAAACCTATAATGTACTATTACAAGTAACACATACAAAATCTAGTCATAATTTTTTATTTCATTTATTCTTTGATTATTTATCTCTCTTCTGTTATTGTTCCAATTTCAAGGGTCAATTTCAACAAATATCACTTTTCGCACTATCCTAACAAACACAGTCTCTGACGTTTGAGAAATGTTCGACTTTACTTTATGGTACATTTACACTGCACCAAATGCGTCGCATTTGGCGAAGTTATTTCGAGAATGTTTGTCCGCAGAATGAATTTGTTTGCCAAATTAGACGAATTTAATAAAATTTGACCTAATTTGGTGGATGAACGGTCACGAAAAAACTAGTCCAAAAGTGACGCATTTTGGTGCAGTGTAAATGTAGCTTTAGATAACTACATTGGTTATATCCAAGGCAAATTCAACAAGGTAGAATTGACAACTGAAATATTTTGTTTTTGTAGGAGTTTTTCCTTCAAAAAAATGTAAACAAGCGTATTAACCCTTTGCCACCCAAGCACAGTTTTTGTGTCCCATACAATTGTTTACTGAAAAATTAGATCGCATTTGCTCAGGCCAAAAAATTATCAATACTGCGAAATATGCTAGCCCAAACAGTAATGGAGTAACTTTGGCCACTTTGGAATCTACATCCTTTTGGGCCTTTGCGTTATAAAAATAGCGAGTATTGAATATTTGTCGATTTCCGTCGTTGGCCCCACAAGAAGGTTGTCGCCATAGCGTCGCAGAAACTGGTGGATTGATTTCCATTAGAGTTTTTTTATACTGAAGTCAAAAGCAGGGTACTGTCTTATCAAGGAAAATATGTGTCCGCGAAATGAAGTAATCAATTTATAAAAAAGTTTTCGGTTTCGAGAAATTAACCGGTTTTGCTGCTGCTGTTGTAAGAGGGACGTGACGGACCAAACAGAGTTGTACGGTATTGAGTCTATGCTCTCACAGCTGCCGAACCACCTTGTAGTACTATTCCGATTGCCGATTTCATCAACCCGGTGACCGTGGTCGAAATGGATTTTAGTCGCCCTTTGCGACAGGTATTCCATTCCATTCTAAACCCCTAACCCGCAGGGGTCATAAATCCATTTTTATCGCTTACAGTTTCGTTTTCGGTCTAAGATCCAGTTGAAAAAAGATTAGACCATCCATCTTAGCTAAAATGTGCTGCAGTCTAGCTAATCTGAACTCTAAACTCTATTTAAACGTGCAAGGACCTGAGGCAAGCGGTATTGTTTTTATATGAAACAATTTGCCATTTCTTCACACTATTGAAAAAATTTAAAAATCTTAAACAGAACGGGTTAATATTTTTTTTCATTTGACGGGAAAACTCCTACAGAAAAGAGAGAACTGTCAAGTTCACTATTACTTTGTTTAATATACTTTGGTTATATCCAAGGCAAATTAAACAAGGTAGAATTGACAACTGAAATATTTTGTTTTTGTAGGAGTTTTTCCTTCAAAAAATGTAAACAACCGTATTAACCCTTTGCCACCCAAGCACAGTTTTTGTGTCCCATACAATTGTTTTATTGAAAAATTAGATAGCATTTGTTCATACCAAAAAATTATCAATACCGCGAAATATGCTAGCCCAAACAGTAACGGAGTAACTTTGGCCCCTTTGGAATCTACCTCTTTTCGGACCTTTGCGTTATAAAAATGGCGAGTATTGAATATTTGCCGATTTACGCCGATGGCACCACAAGAAGGTTGTCGCCAAAGTGTCGCAGAAACTGGTGGATTGGTTTCCATTATAGTTTTTTATACTGAAGTCAAAACCAGGGTACCGTCTTATCAAGGAAAATATGTGTCCGCGAAATGAAGTAATCAATTTTAAAAAACAAGTACAAACTTGTTGGGAACCGGTTCTGGACTTTGAAAGGGTTTCGTTTTTTTTTTTTTATTAAAATATCGATTACGATTTAGTTTTCGGTTTCGAGAAATTAATCGGCTTCGCTGTTGCTGTTGTAAGAGGGACGTGACGGACCAAACAGAGTTGTACGGTCTATGCGTCTATCTCTCACAGCTGCCGAACCACCTTATGCTACTATTCCCATTGTCGATTTCATCAACCCTGTGACCGTGGTTGAAATGGATTTTAGTCGCCTCTTGCGACAGGCATTCCACTACGGGCATTATCTAAACCCCTAACCCACAGGGGCCATGCTCGATTTTAATCGCTAACAGTTTCGTTTTCGGTCTAAGATCCAATTAAAAAAGATTGGACCATTCATATTAGCTAAAATGTGCCAGAGTCTAGCTAATCTGAACTCTAAACTCTACTTAAACGTGCAAGGAACTGAGGCAAGTGGTATTGTATTTATATGAAACAATTTGCTATTTCTGCACACTATTGAAAAAATTTTAAAATCTTAAGCTGAACGGGTTAATATTTTTTTTCATTTGACGGGAAAACTCCTACAGAAAAGAGAGAACTGCCAAGTTCGCTATTACTTTGTTTAATATACTTTGGTTATATCCAAGGCAAATTCAACAAGGTAGAATTGACAACTGAAATATTTTGTTTTTGTAGGAGTTTTTCCTTCAAAAAAATGTAAACAAGCGTATTAACCCTTTGCCACCCAAGCACAGTTTTTGTGTCCCATACAATTGTTTACTGAAAAATTAGATCGCATTTGCTCAGGCCAAAAAATTATCAATACTGCGAAATATGCTAGCCCAAACAGTAATGGAGTAACTTTGGCCACTTTGGAATCTACATCCTTTTGGGCCTTTGCGTTATAAAAATAGCGAGTATTGAATATTTGTCGATTTCCGTCGTTGGCCCCACAAGAAGGTTGTCGCCATAGCGTCGCAGAAACTGGTGGATTGATTTCCATTAGAGTTTTTTTATACTGAAGTCAAAAGCAGGGTACTGTCTTATCAAGGAAAATATGTGTCCGCGAAATGAAGTAATCAATTTATAAAAAAGTTTTCGGTTTCGAGAAATTAACCGGTTTTGCTGCTGCTGTTGTAAGAGGGACGTGACGGACCAAACAGAGTTGTACGGTATTGAGTCTATGCTCTCACAGCTGCCGAACCACCTTGTAGTACTATTCCGATTGCCGATTTCATCAACCCGGTGACCGTGGTCGAAATGGATTTTAGTCGCCCTTTGCGACAGGTATTCCATTCCATTCTAAACCCCTAACCCGCAGGGGTCATAAATCCATTTTTATCGCTTACAGTTTCGTTTTCGGTCTAAGATCCAGTTGAAAAAAGATTAGACCATCCATCTTAGCTAAAATGTGCTGCAGTCTAGCTAATCTGAACTCTAAACTCTATTTAAACGTGCAAGGACCTGAGGCAAGCGGTATTGTTTTTATATGAAACAATTTGCCATTTCTTCACACTATTGAAAAAATTTAAAAATCTTAAACAGAACGGGTTAATATTTTTTTTCATTTGACGGGAAAACTCCTACAGAAAAGAGAGAACTGTCAAGTTCACTATTACTTTGTTTAATATACTTTGGTTATATCTCTATCTATTCTCTATTTAGAGTTGCCAGATTCTGAAGAGGAAAAAGAAAGACATTTCTATTTCGATAGAAAAAAAGGTTTTTTTTGTGAACAATTTATTGTCGTAAATTAACAAAAAGCGAACATACATTTGAGATCGTTTTCATACATATTTTAGGTGCAAACAAACAAGGATATCTAGTATGCCAAAAGACGAATAACGTATTTTTAAAAATCAATATACTGATCCGTTACTTTTGGAATCCCAAAGAGAGGTCGTTCCCCGTCTAAATACATTTTTTAAGTTAAAAGGACATGTTGTGATTTCTAGACAACTTTGAAATGTGTCCCACATGCGAGATTCGTAAGCTTAAAACATAACACGAATACCCTTAATGTTTGGTAGAGAAAAAAAACCAACAATGCTCAAAGTTTTTGGTTTTTTTTTTTCAACATTTTTAAATATTTCAAACAATAATTTTTTTCGTCTCATGTTACTGTAACCTTCATTTTGAAACAACAAACTAAAATTCAAAAAATCTGACCAAGGTACGCTCTTGCAAATCTCAAAATCTGTCATTTAAAAAAAATATCAAAATCGGATGAAAAATTAACAAGGCAATTATATGTAAATATTGTCCTGGAATTTTTCTCCCTAGGAATTTTTTATTCTTTTGCAAAAATTCCTCCAATTCCTTTCTCTAGGAAAATTTTCAAGTATTGGAAATCATCTGTTGTGGCAATTGACATGATATTGCAATTTTAAATTTAAATTAAGTCATTAAATTAGTCAAAAAATTTTGGGAGTGGGAACAAAATCCATGCGGCATTTTATTTAGAATCGCCCTGTATAATTTTGACATTTAGGCTTGAGTTACTTTAGATCTCAAGTTGAGAACTAAGGGGCTTCTCAAACCTCCAGCGTTGTTTCTCAACAGGAAAACCACTTGAGAGCGTTCTCAACAAAGAGGGCATTCTTTAAAAAAAAAAAGCCGTTTCTCAAGTTGAGAAAGGGATAGTTCTCAAATTTTACTCCAATGGGATTCTCTAATTGGACTCAAAGGTATGAATGCGACTCTGGAAATAAATACTGAAAAAAATAAACTACGATTTTTATAAGTTAAGACGCCATGAATTAGTTGACAAAAAAATTTATTTACATAAATTTTAGTTTAAGCTCTTCAACTTTAATTTGAATATTAAAAGCTGGAGATTTGAGAATATGTATCCAACATCAACTTGAAAACTATAAAGTTATCAAAATATCTCAAGGGTAAGATAATACCTGGAGAATGATGTTGGATATCAACTTGACAACTATACAGTTTTTCAAAGGTTGGTAAAAAAGTTGAGCCATGTTTGTTGGCAATCGATACCCATATCGTATAAACACATGAAGATCAATATCTCGTAAACGGGGGCATTACCTTTCATTTGGTAGGTAACCATATTGTATGAACACGTTATAAGCTTACACTGGTCAAAATTTGTTTAGCCTATAGCCATCTCAAGCTCATCTAACTTCAGAATTTCAATTTATTCGACCCAGGCGTTTTTGGGCTTTGCGATGCTGGGATTTCCATTCTAGTTTTCCGGAATCGCGGAACTAAGTGAGCAAGATCTCCGGGTCTTAACTTAAAGAAACTTACTTGGTTGATCAATCTCACAAATTGCCATCAGATCTGCATACGAAATGTTTTCCCCAATAACAAACTTGTTTCTATTCAAAAAAAACTTTTCAAAATCCTGCAAGGATTTATTTAGACTATCTGCTATGACATTGACCTAGAAAATAAAAGAAAAACGTTTTTCATATATGTAGGAGGGTAACAATTGCAAATCACATACATTTTTTTCATCAGGTGACGTCTTTTCAAGAAAAGGTATAAGCCATTTTTGTTGGAAGTATTCGCTGCATGCCAATCCCATATTTCGTTGTTGCCATTCAAGGAACTCATCAATGCGACTGCGTCCGAAATTTCGACGGGGATACCAATGTTCCGGTACGATTTTCTCTCGATTTAAATGGCGGAATATGGCCACACTTTCAGCCAATAGGAAATTGTCATCCTTGATCACCGGCAAGCGCTTGAAATGACTTACTTTGTCACGAAACTCTCCGGTTAAATGTTCACCTGTAACGATTGAGATATTTGCATTTAAGTTCATATCCACACTTTTCAGAAATGTCAATACGGGGATTCTGCGTTTCTCTGAATGCGATTCAAACCAATGCACCGGTTTTTGTAACAACAATAATACAAGTAAAAGAAAAATAGTTGAGTATTTACCATTCGTTAGGTTCGGTCCGGCTTTACATTACTATCTTCGGCCATTTTCTAATACATTTATACAAAATTTTGGGCATTTATATTCGTTTAGGGACTGTAATGGGGTGTGGTTGCATATTTGGAGCTGCTTATTCCAACTTTGCGACCTTGCTCAATCCCGACTCGTCCTCGTTCGTACAATCTGGGCAACGTGAACTATGGGAGCGTAACGTTTGCCTGCTTTAGAAAATTCTACCTCGCTTTTCCTAAATTCTGGTTTTCTAAAATTCAGCTTTTCCTGAATCCGCCTTGAGAAATTCTGCTTTCACCCTTTAGATAAACTTTCTAAACAACGAAATAAACCGATATACGCAGCAAAAAGTATTCAAACTCATATTCAAGAATAAGTTTAAAGCATGATATAAATACTATAGGTGGTTTTACCTGTAGTATTTATATCATGGTTTAAAGCCTCCACTTTAAAAATATGTATGTAAAGCTTTTTGGGAAAAGTTTCAAAAATTGTTAGAAAATTGACTTTGAAAAAAATACAACTTTTTCCCGTACAAAATGTATGGGAAGGGGCGAAAAAATAGCGACCTCTACTATTACGTTCACGTTAAGCCATAAACTCGAGTGAATTGACAACAACAATATGAATTAACTAAAAAAAATGCCCCTTTAAATCGAGTTTATGGCCCAGCGTGAACGCAGTATAACGGTTCAGTTACAGCGCTAATTTTTTGCAAGGCTTATTTTTTCATCAGTTACTAACTTTATAAGGGGTAAAGTTCCAATTAAACAAATTGTTTTTATTTGAATCACCTTAATGTACACATGGGTGGAAAATGGAAATAATAAAGCACAATGTTGTATTTAAATGTAATATAAACAATTTTAAAGTGGACATGTCATTACTTTGAAAAGTAAGAAAGAGAGGGAGCCCCGGTGGGACCACTCTGGCATATTTGGTTTATGGGCTCACCGAGGTCTTTTCCGCATGAGAACTCTCTTTAATGTTGACCCGACAAAACGAAAAAAGGATCATGAGATAAGGGCATTTACCTGTAATGTCCGGACCCTTTCAAGGGAAGGTACCGCTTCCCGGCTGGTTTATATCCTCATTAATGCAAAGGCTGACATCACCGCCCTACAGGATATGCGATGGACGGGGCAAAGCCAGACGACCATCGGACCTTGTGACGTCTACCATAGTGGCCAGCCACGCGGCAAAGCGTGGGGTGTAGTATTCGTGCTGGGAAAGAGACTGCGCGCCCAGTACTAGTGTTCACACCCGTGAAAGAACGTCTTGCTGCGATCCGCATCAAAGCGAGGTTCTTCAACATAACATTTATCTGTGCCTACGCGCCGACTGAGGAGACGGACGAAGAGTAGGTCGCCTCCCCGTTGGTGCACCCTGGGTAAGATCCATCCCTAAATTGGAGCGTTGAACATTTTTTCATCGTGTTTTCTCGTTCTAACTTAAAAAAAAAAGGCGTGAGTACCAACTACTCGTGAGGTTAGATGTGTAAACATGTGTATTCTGCATGTAACTTCATTTCATAAATGACTTCCACGAATCATGTATGACTCTTCCACGAGTCATTTATGACTACAACTACAATATACCCTGCCTACACTGCCTACAACTACAATATACCTTGCCTACACTGCCTACAACTACAATATACCCTGCCTACACTGCCTACAACTACAATATACCTTGCCTACACTGCCTACAACTACAATATACCCTGCCTACACTGCTTATACAATACAATCGACCCTGCCTGCGATGCCTATACAATATACCCTGCCTACCATGCTTACACCGCCTACACTGCCTACACCTCCTACACTGACTACAAACAGCTCAATCACTTTCATAAATAAATCATAACCCCTATATTCATAAAAAATTAAATTGGTTTATAAAGCTTTTTAAAATGACATTTTCATACGAATTTTGAATAATAAGAGCTTAATACACCTTTCATATTTTTTTATGAATAAGGGGATAAATATTTACCCCCATATTCATAAAAATATAAAAGGTTTAACAAGCTGCAATAATTCAAAATTTGTATGGAAATGTCATTTTAAAAAGCTTTAGAAACCTATTTTATTTTTTACTAGCTGGAGCCCGCGACTTCGTATGCGTGTAATTTCTGTTTTTTGCAGTTGGGCTAGGAAAGAATAAAATCTAACAAAAAGACTGGAGTTCAGCACTTAATACCCATAATGTACTAACACATTTTTGTGGAAATATTCGTCGATATCTCCGAAACCGGTCGAGCTATCGAAACTTCAAGATATCTCCCAAACCAATTCAGATATTACAGTGAATCACATCGCATATTATATCACTCATTGACATCTTTCGCTTGACACCCATATTGTACTAAGACATTTTTGGTCACCACTGGTCCACATATTGGACGAAAACCCCAAAACCCGTTGAGATATCGCAAAAAAAAATATATTAAACTTTAAGTTGAGCGTCTAGCAATCCAACGATTCAATTCCATTCAGTACGTTTAGAGTGTTACGACCACAAACATACAGACAGACATGATCCACATATTGGGCGATAACTCCAAAACCGGTTGAGATATCGAAAAAAGTAATATCTTAAATTTTAAGTCGAGCAATCCAAAGAAAAAAGTTTTATTCAATTCCATTCATTACTTTCAGAGTGACATACGAACAGACAGACAGACAAGACACACAAATTTTTTAAATGGTTGATTTGGATTCTACTACTAATAATGCTTCCCCAATAAATTTTTGTTGATATCTGCCATGTACAGACATCGACCTGTTACAATTTTATTATATGTAGAGATGAATAAGGGCCTTAGAATTTAGTTTTTCCAATACCGAAAACCGCTGGATTGTAAAAAAGAAATTACGTATTTTCGGGACCGGGTTTGGCACGTCTAGTACAATATAAAATCTTTAAACATGGACTTTTTTAAAGTAAACAACTCGCGGGCTGGTCATTAACAAAGTTTTAATTTTCTTTCGATGTGACACATTTAATCTTAAAACAAACTATGTATGTATGTGAATATAAAATTATTTACATATTTGTTCAAATGGGTCTACTCCCAGCAAAAAACGGCGTAAGTGATAATAAAAAAAAAACATGTTGTTGTTGTTGTTGTTGTTGTTATTAACAACAAAACACTCCCCGAAGGTTTTGGGGAGTGATGCCGAAGTTGACAGTCCTTGGCCGGATATGACCCCGGTACGCTGCGGTACTCCCTTGCGGTACTGCCCGACTGTCGTGGTAGCGATTTGGTATGACCAGTGGAACCTTCTAGGTCATGGCATCCCTATATCTATGAGGAAGGAGAAGATGGGTAATGAGAGGTGAGAGGCATCATATCCGTAGATCAACCATCGAGTAGCACGTCAATTACCTATGTGCATATTAGTCGCCTCTTACGACCGGTATGCCTACCTCGGGCATATTCTAAACCCCTAACCCGCAGGGGGTTAGCCATGCAGCCTTACCTTACCTATCACCCTCATACTTAAGATTGTCTTTCAGATAAGAGTTGCACTTTATGATTGATGACAAAAGTGCTGGAAATTAGTTGTTGCATAATGGGTTTTGCATAAAACTCAAACATTTCAGACTTAGTGTTGTAATGTGGGGTTCATGCTTTTGCATTATCCTCACATTTTAGCATTTAGCTAAAAATGCAGCATTTATTTCTGCATTTACCATACATATTTTGACAGCTAAATGCTACTTAATGCAACTTTATTTCTGCTAAAAGTTGAGTAGACAGTACTGGTTTCTTGATATTCTTTCATTCGCAAACAATTCTAAAATTTTTGTGTTGAAGAACTTGCAAACCCGCGCGCTTGAAAATTGAGTTTTTAACTTAACCGCGTGAAAGAAGTTAACTTCTTAAATTCAGAAATAACGAAATATGAATAAGGTGTGTATTCGAGAATGGTTTAGATTCACAATTTCTTACTTCCGGAAAGTGGACCAGGGAACCGATCCATTCGAAAATATCTTATCCATGGTGCGTTTTCCTTCAAATTTGGTACGTGGGTAGAATTATGCGTAAATTAACAGGGGCTAATAAGAATGGGATATAGAGAAAGAGGGCGTGGCAGAAGGAAAGAGGGGAATGAAGAGAAAAAGGGCGGGAGATAGAATGAAGGCGAAGAAAGATAGGAAGGAGAGTTGTGAAAGGGGGGACAGTGAGCTCAAATTTGGACAGGACGTCTGCCTCTACTACAAATATCCCAATGACATTTTAAATTTTTAATAGGCCTTTCTCGATGAGTAGTGGAGCTATTAGTTAATCGGGTATACAGATCGGTGGGTATTGAATGGGGTAGCGCGGTAGTATGCATAGCTCAAAATTTAAGCTTTTTGAATTAGCTCCCTTTAGATCTAGGTGTGCGATATAATATATAAGATTCAAATATTGTATTTGTGAATGCATAACTTAAGTTGCGTTCTAAATGGGTTCACCGATCATAACCAACTTTAGCACAGAAACTGGAAACCATCGATGAATTAAGAGGGATTGGGAAAAAGGTGCGGGCACCTCACATACAAATGGGATTTTTCATGTTGGAAGTATTCATGCTAGGCCACTAAAATTCAACAGAGTTATTTGAGGTTTTTTGAAACCACTCGTATAAGGGTTTGAAGAACGGGCATGAATGGTACCAGTTCTTTCGACTTTATCGAACTTACCTACATGCTAAGCGCTTGGTCTTGAAGGTTTTTATTGCGAGTTCGCAACTCGCTGGCGGTCATCAACTCATATTTTTGACCTTTTTTACAAAATATTGCAACATACGCCTGAAAGTAGGCTACAATTTCTATTTCCGTTGCATCAGCATCCATTTTCTCAAATTTTACTCTCAATCAAAACTTCATATCGCCGACTAAGAAGTTAACTTCAAAAAAGTGAAACTACAAGTGATGTGACGTTTGTGAAGCCATTTAAATCGATCAAATGTATAAAAAAGTGTAAAATTTTGTATATGTGCTCGTAACCTAAAAAATTGCAACCATGATTTGAACTGAGCCAAATGTTCATTTACTAAATGCAGCAGCATCAACGCTTTTCGAAAGCTCATGTCCGAAAATGCAAAATGAACCCCACATAAGCCTTTTGGTAAAAAGAAATAAGCCTTATATAAGCAGCAATTCGTTTGTTAGACAAAATCAAATTGTTTCAAATAATATTAATCAAAGGTTTAAAGTTTTTAAGGCCGAGCCTTCCTACCATTTTCAGTGATACTTTTGTGGGCTAATAACTGCTACTGCTAATGCAAATTACTTTTTGCAGCGAAGCTTTTCGTGGTAGAAAAAATTCGGATGGTTTTTATGCCAGCTTTTTTTACATATTGTGCAGTTTTCCCTTTTCCCTGTTGCATATTCGGAAATCGGACCTGGAAATATTGGCACGGAGGCCAAACACATTGTCTACTATATAGTGCGAGTCGTGGTACATATTTACGTATGAACGTACATACATACATATGTATGTATAAGCGTAATTACAAACGTTTAGTAATATTTTTATTTTACAAGATTTCAAGCCATGGAAATTTCCCAAAACCTACTGAATTGTAACAATAGGGAAACTTCATATTCACAAACTAGTTTGGAATTTGTTGAAAATCACGTTTGGGAAATGTTTATAAATAAGCTAGCTTACTTCAATGTTTACTGGGTATGCAAATTTGATTATCAGGCAATTCCTAATTATTTTTCACTGCAAACCTTTTTTGCCTTTTCATTGATTTTTAGTAACAAATAATGAGGGTAAGAAAATCCACAACGTGAAAATTTTGTTAAAATGTGTATCTTTCAGCTTTTCACAAGACAAAGCCTGTACTGGTTGGTCAATTCTGGTTGTGAGTTATCGTGAAGTGATAAAAGACTCTTCACTTTGTTTATCACTGAACGTTTTAAAGCGGGCTACTCACCTGCCAAGAAATGCCTCAAGAAAAAAACGAGCATATATTTCTTATACCTGGTCAAGAAATTTTAACGTTTACCAAAATTTCCATTTTTTTGCAAATTACTCTTAAAAAAATGTATAAAACATGTGTAGCACAATATGTACTCACCTTTGCTGTGGATCTGCACGTTTACCTCAAGAAATATATACGAGCACATTTATTTCTTGAGGTAAACCGGCGTTGCCAACCATCGAAAATTGTAGTATTTTTTCTTATGAGCTGAGTATTGGCTCAAGAAAATTTGACGTGTCAAAACAGTTCTTGACCATTTCTTGAGCGTTTTTTTATATGGAGTTTGACATTTCTTGGCAGGTGAGTAGCCCGCTTAAGGGTCGAATACATAAAGGGTCAGTTACATAAAGCTTTACTTTGACTTTACTTCAAACTTTGACTTTGACAGAAAAGTTCAGTATACGTATTTAAACGAAGCATGGCAAATTGGAGACCTCAAGGTTGAAGCAAGTTTAAAATTTGACAAACTCTAAAATTTTGCTTGCTTTGCTTGCTTCGACAATCAGATGTTGAAGACTTTGCTTTAATTAATGAATAAAAAGTTGGAGGAAATAATAATAATTTCATTTTTTCTCTATTAAATTAATAAATTAACCAAAACACTCTGAATGCAAAGAAATAAATAAAGAAAACAAATGTATAAAAGAGAAGCGTCAAGGAGTTCATTGTAGCATACCTCTGAAGTTGGACGCAAAGTTTTGAGGTAACAAATGTCAGGCGAGGTTAACAAAGCTTTATGTATTCGACCCTTAAAGCTTTGTTAACCTCGCCTGACATTTGCTACCTCAAAACATTGCGTCCAACTTCAGAGGTATGCTACAATGAACGCTGCGACACTTCTCTTTTATACATTTGTTTTCGTTATTTATTTCTTTGTATTCAGAGTTTTTTGGTTATTATATTAATTTAATAGAGAAAATATAATTAATTATTATTTCCTTCAACTTTTTATTCTCCAATTAAAGCAAAGTCATCAACATGTGATTGTCAAAGCCTCGGCTTTGAGCATTTGCCAAAATCTCGCTTCGCCTTTCGTATGAAAGTTTTATATAATTGGGGCTTAAGATGGAGGCGCAAACACCGTTATTAGGACATTTTCTGTTCTAATACATTTTGACCTCATATTTAGTACGAATAAATGAAGTGGGATACCATATACATTAGGGTGGGCCTAAAAAATATATTTTTTTTTATTGACATACAGAAAATCGAAGCATAATAACCAAATATGAGTTTTTTATATTAATGGGAAGGGTTTTCAAAGCTTCTATGAGAATTAATGTATCTTATTATAAAGATCGCACATCCAACTTCTTCTCCAGTATTTTTTTGAGCACCCTAGTACATGTATGTAATGAGTTGATATGTATAATCTGAATCTTATCAAACCTATGTGATATGGAATATATGTATGGATGCATGTCTGTATATCTTGCCTTTAAGTATGGATATTTGTATCGCTTCAAATGGAATTTTTGATGCTTCCATCAAAATGTGTAATGCGCGACTCGATTGATTGAGAAAATCAAAATAAAATTTCACTGGTTGCATTTTATTTGCTTATGTATGTATGTCTGTTGTACGATAAAGTTCTTTGGTGAACAAATATATTAAGCACTTTGTTCAAAGGTTTCACTTCAAATTTCAAAATATTCAATACGTGATTATCACCGTGCATTTAATTATTCCGACTCCGATCGTTGTTTATTGTTAACTGAGCGCTGCTTTGCTATTGACAAGCATTTAAAATTAAATCACCCAGTCTGCGTACATACATATGTACAACATACATATGTAAATACCTATATACCTTGTTGTTGATCAACTTTAACGGGCTTCGCTTGCGCGCCGGTGGACGATGCCTTTGCCGATTAGCAAAGTCAAATGCTTGCTGCACCTGCAATAGCCGGCCGATCGAATGTTTTTATTTGCCTTTTCGTTTATTTTCTGGTTTATCTGTTAATTGTTGTGCTCACACCACTGTCTGGATCCATACATACATGAGTACTTATACCACTGGGGATGCATAGAACCGACACACTGGAGCGGGCCAGAGACTTGCCATCCCGATTCCAAACTACCTAAAAATTATTTTATTTTTTAAAGTTTTGGTTTCATATCAAACAAACGTGCCAAAACAGAATCTGTTCAAATACCGGCTTAAGTGCCATCTTGCTTACCAATTATCTATAGCCCTTGTAGAGCGGAAAGAGAAGAAAAAAACTCAAAATTTTACAAAAATTTGAGCCATGTCGTCACTCAAAAGCCCTCTACAATTTTATAAGCGTAGTTGTGGCTTAAATATTAGGTTCAAAATTTAAAACATTATTATTAGCAAAATACATTTATTTTTTAGATTTTTAACAAATTTCATTTAAAATAAAGATATATTTATAGCAGAAACCAAATTAAATAACTTTCGAAATCTACACCGAGGTCTGGAAAGTTAGTCAAAGTTTTAACACCAAACAATTTTCCAGTTTTTAGGCAGTTTAAAGAAGAATTGAGTGTCCCAAGTCACCGGTGCACCGGTGTAGAAAGTGAAACTAAACTGCGCAGTTAAAATTTTGTGTCTACCACACGCTTAGGAAAAATGGTTGCGCCTAAAGTTTGGATTATTCGCACAAAATTGGTATCTAACGAAAGGAGAAGACCACAGCTTTCATTTGGACTTTGGATCAATATGAGATCCCGTTTTCGAGATATTGGTTAGAATGTCAACCAGGAGGGGCCCCCCATGGTATAACAGTCTAACCTAATATAACCGCACTCCGTGCGTTTACCGCACGTACACGCACGACTTTTTTCCTTGTAACCGAAATAAATGTGCGTTTGTTTGTATCTTTGCCTGTGTACAAATGTCAAATCGAAATGTCACGCAGAACAAAAATTTGAAATCAAGTTAGGTTTTAAGGCCGTGCGATCAAATTCGGTTGCTCCCATACAAGTTGTATGTGCATGAGACATTTTTGACAGAAAACGCAGTCCGTGCGTTTATATTAGGTGAGGCTGTAAGTTCGATATGAGTATCAAATAAAGTTTTTTTCCCATATCAAGGTTTCTAGATATTGATTAACACGTGAACCAGGAGTGAAGCTAGAAGGTTTTTGTGAAAAATGGGTCTAAAATGAAAGGTAATGATGAGAGTTTTAAAGGGGAGTCATTTTAAGTCATTTTTGGGAGTGGGATTGTGAAAGGGATAGGGATATGGATGACAATTAGAAAAACAATATGAAAAGAGAAAAGCATATGAAAAGGATGAAGGTGGGGTGGATGGGAAGAAGGTTGTGGAGCTGAAATGAGGAGGGCGAGTCACATTTTATAAATTAAAACAAGTTAATGTTTGGGCCTGCGTCTGACGGGTCTGCTAGTTTTTTTATAAATCTTGTTCATGTGCTGTATGGAAGAAAATATTCAAACATAAAACACATATTCTTGACATAAAAAAGTCTGGAAAATTTAGTAAAAATGTTGAGGTACTTTTAAAATGTTAACTATTAGGGGTCTTCTCTCTAAATTTTTCCATAAAAAACCAAAAAATAACACTATTGTCGAAAATTTCCCAGACTATTGTCAAAAAATTTTTCCTGCAACAACAAAATACGTGTGTTTTTATTCTTGTTGTTGCTTGGAAAATAATTTTGACAGTAGTGTGCTATTTGCTATTTTCTTGTGCTTTTTATGAAAAAAATTCAGAGAAAATACCCCAATTGTAATCAAATTAAATTAGCCACAAAACTACGTTATCAAAAATTTTCTAAAAACTCTTTCCAAAAAGTTTTTTGATTGATTTTGATAGCAATTTTTCAAACTTTAATTTAATTTCCTGAAATTTGTGTAAATTTTGAGAGTGACGATTGTGCTGAGAATTACTGACTTATTTTTCTTGTAATTTTCATTAAAAAAATAAAAAAAAAAAACAATTTACAAAAAATATAGAGAAAAATGCAGGAAGAACAAGAAAAATTCGTAGTGTCTTACGGGCATATACAAAAACTGCTTACTCGAAAAAAATTCCTATATCTATGCATATCTTTTATTATAATAGGAAACATATCTGTGCCGATTTGCAATAATCGCTTCAGTCGACTTAATAGGTATTTTAAATCATTCGCAGTTTCTTCTGACGATTTTAAATAACAAAACTGCTATGTACATACATAACTTAGTTGAAACGTTACAGACTAAAGAGCTGCATAAGGCCTGAAAAAGTTAACTTTTGATAACTCATAAAAAATTTGAAGACTGGGCCAAATAAAATTTTTTTTTTTTTTTTTTTTTATATTTAGATATATTGATTTTATTTTTGAGAAATGTAAGAAACACTGTAAAATTTACAGATCTTAATATTAAATTCTAGAGATCTATCATCGCTAGTTTCGATTTTACAGACTTTACCTCATATTTGGTATAAAAACGACAATAGGAAATTGAATTCCCTACAAAAACTGACAAGACTGAAATTTTTTCAGACTAGCCGTTTTCTAGTATTCTAGCCCCAAACATTGACACATTTTTCCGGTTTCCCCATTTTTATACCTTTCATGAACATGAAATGGTATTATAACTTTGGTCCGATGTTTGTAAGGATGAGAAGAAGAAGAGATAGACCCACTAATAAGTATACCGTTATGATCAGGACGATGAGTTGATTCGATTTAGCCATGTCCGTCTGTCCGTCCGTCCGTCTGTTTGTACGCAAACTCGTCCCTCAATTTTAGAGATATCTCGATGAAATTTGGTATGGAGGCGTTATTTTATATGAGAATAATCATTCGTCGGAACCAGCAAGATCGGACCAAAACTACTCATAGCTCCCATACAATCGATTGTTCCGATAAACGGATTTTGGGCTATAACTTCTGTAATTAAAGAGCTAGTAACGTCAAATTTTGTAGGTGTTGATGTTTTTATATGAGAAATATTGATGTTGAAAATCATTGAGATGGGATAAATATTTCATATAGCTCCCATACAATCGATTGTTCCGATAAACGGATTTTGGGCTATAACTTCTGTAATTAAAGAGCTAGTAACGTGAAATTTTGTGGGTATTGATGTTTTTATATGAGAAATATTGATGTTGAAAATCATTGAGATGGGATAAATATTTCATATAGCTTCCATACAATCGATTGTTCCGATAAACGGATTTCGGGCTATAACTTCTGTAATTAAAGAGCTAGTAACGTGAAATTTGGTAGGTATTGATGGTTTTATATGTGAAATATTGATGTTGAAAATCATTGAGATGAGAAAAATATTTACATAGCCCCCATACAATCGATTGTTCCGATAAACGGATTTTGGGCTATAACTCCTATAATTATAAAGGTAGGGTCGTGAAATTTCGTAACTATCGCTCTGTTAGAAAGTGGAATGTCGATGTTAAAAATCAATGAGATTGGAGCAACAAAACACATCGCCCCCATATAATCGATAGTTCCGATAATTTCGGTATGAGCTAAAGTTAAATTCACACAGGCTGTACTGGGGATCGAACAGTGGAAATCGTGACGCTTATTCATGAAAGGTATATAGCCTTCGGTACAGCCGAAGACAGCTTTCCTTACTTGTTTTCTTTCAAAAATTGTTATAAAAAAAACTTATTTAGTATCAAAGTTGAAAAATCTTATTTCCGTGTTTTCCTGGTGTTTTTGATCCCATTTTTTGTACTAAATTTTGTTTATTCATATCCAAGGCGAATTCATTACATATGGTTTCTTCTTCTTCGTTGTTGCTAGAAAATTATTTGGTTTATTCGTAGGAGAGTTAACGCATGCAACCCTTTATTACAGACTTAACTCTTACCACGATTTTCATTTCAAATTTGAGCTTATTATTTCCACACCCACTATATATAGATTTACATACATAGATTTATATGATATGATAAGTATAATTTGTTCATATTTACCTTCGAGGATGTTACGGCGGAGCTTCTCTTTGTGGTGTGCTGCTTCTAATAACGACGATTCCAAACGGCGTTTTGTAATTCAGATTCATTTTTACTCGGAAATTCACCATTGTCGAAGTACACTCGAGTGGTTTCCGACCATTGCCAAGCGGTGACACCGTTAAAAAAAACGTTTGATGTTACCTGTCCCGGGTCTCGAGCCTGCGATCTTTTTCGGCGGCTGGATATGCGGAAGTACATTTGATTATAGCACTGAAGCCCGGCTAAGTTGAGAGGAGAAAAAAAGCTTTTCCCAGATCCTCATTTTTTTTTTCAATGAAGTGTAGTTAATTAACAATTTTTAGAACCCCCTGCGGGTTAGGGGTTTAGAATATGCCCGAGGTAGGCATACCGGTCGTAAGAGGCGACTAATATGCACATAGGTAATTGACGTGCTACTCGATGGTTGATCTACGGATATGATGCCTCTCTCCTCTCATTACCCATCTTCTCCTTCCTCATGGATGGAGGGATGCCATGACCTAGAAGGTTCCACTGGTCATACCAAATCGCTACCACGACAGTCGGGCAGTACCGGAAGGGAGTACCGCAGCGTACCGGGGTCATATCCGGCCAAGGACTGTCAACTTCGGCATCACTCCCCAAAACCTTCGGGGAGTATTTTGTTGTTAACAACAACAACAACAATTTTTAGATTTTTTTGAGAAAACACAAAGTTTTATTTTTTCATTTCCTGTTATAAATTTGAGATTCGAAGACATCCATGTCCGACATTTTCGTACATTTGATCCTCATACATCTTGGAGTACATACCCATCAGTCGGTTACTCTAGTGCATCAATAAAACGTGCGATATATTCATATATGGGCGAAAATACGAAATGTGTACAATTTGAAAGTTTATTTATTATTAAAATAGTATGTCCATAAAATCGCCTAGTCGTTAAAGGCTATTTTAAGTAAGTAATATCCATACAACTTACATTTAATCACAAATAAATTAAAAGAAAAGATAATCACTGAAGAAAATAAAAGCTCGACAGGGTATTGACAATTTCAGTGAAACAGCATAAGTAGGTACACCAGGTAAAAATTATTCCAGAACTAAGCTCTAAATAGCTACCCTTAATTTGCCGAGTTCTACATCTCACTGTCATTTAAACTGTACAAAAAATTCATCAACATTCGGCAATATTTTGCGGCAATTTTCGGAAAAAATGTCCAACAATCAAATTTCTCAGCAACGGCTAAAGCTACCCAGACAGCATTTTTTGAAAATTTTGCACAAAAAATATTCAATTATCATCCTCCAGATGATTAAAAACGATCAAATTCAAAGCCAATTTTTAATCGAATATGATCGTATTGTCGGGAGAAAAGTGTACCCTAAATGTGATTACTCATAAATATTCATTTATGGCAAACAAATTTAATCAGTTTTCAATCATTTTCGGAAACATTTTATGGTAGCTTTGTAAACATTTTATGATCGAATTAGCTTCGTTTACGACCTCTTTTGAATATAATTTGAACTCCGTTTTTGATAACTTTTGGAATCATATATTGATCATATTTCATATCGCTTTATGATCATAATTTAATACATTTTTTTGGAATTAATTACAACATGAGTGGTATTTGTAAACAAAATTAGGCAAAATTTAATATGAAAGACACTAAGAGTTGAGACTCGCCTTTATAATCGGTTGCAAATGGGTTGGCCACCATTGTATGTTCTAAATCTAATAAATAGGACACACTGCTCCTGAACGAAGATCCCCAGCGGGTTAGGGGTTTAGAATATGCCCGAGGTAGGCATACCGGTCGTAAGAGGCGACTAATATGCACATAGGTAATTGACGTGCTACTCGATGGTTGATCTACGGATATGATACCTCTCACCTCTCATTACCCATCTTCTCCTTCCTCATGGATGGAGGAATGCCATGACCTAGAAGGTTCCACTGGTCATACCAAATCGCTACCACGACAGTCGGGCAGTACCGCAAGGGAGTACCGCAGCGTACCGGGGTCATATCCGGCCAAGGACTGTCAACTTCGGCATCACTCCCCAAAACCTTCGGGGAGTGTTTTGTTGTTAACAACAACAACAACAACAACAACAACAACAACGAAGAATAGGTTGACCTAAAATGACGCCAAAATCTGTAAATTCCACGATTCACTTTGGTTTGAAACCCTAGCTGATCCTTTTTGGAAAATATGCACTTTTTTTGCATTATTTTAGTATATAACACATTGCACCTAAAGGGTTAATTGGAATAATGTCATCCAGTTGAAAATACCGTTTGAGATGAGATCCTAGCGACCATCCTTTTGAGAATATGCACATGTCTTGTATTTTTGTTCTTATATTACTACTTTAGTGCAGTTTCATGCATTACCTCGAATTTACATAATATTTTTCACATAATGTCAAATAGTATATATGTATCTATATTTCTAAATATTCTTTTTTTCGGTAGGAAAATTATTCAAACATATATCATGACCGCAAAGCCGTGTTGCTCAGATCTTCAATAGGTGTTGGGATTTGAAGTACCTCGAATAGACCTCAAGCTGGAAGGTGTTTGAAAAGATTTAGTTTCCATAGCAACCAAGAAAATCGCGGCTAAAATACGGAATTTGTTCAAAAAGTAGAACTTAACAGCCCATTTTCTTGGTTGCTATGGAAACTAAATCTTTTCAAATACTCTCCAGCTTGAGGTCTATTCGAGGTACTTCAAATCCCAACACCGATTGAAGATCTGAGCAACACGAGCTTTGCGGTCATGATGTATATTTGAATAATTTTCCTACCGGGTTTTTGCATATTTAATGATATATACGAACTTATGTATACATACAGAAAAAAGAATATTTGGAAATATTCAGATTTTTTAATTAAAGTCTAGAGGTCTATCATCGCTAGTTTAGATTTAACAGACTTAACCTCCAATTTGGTATAAAAAGGACAAACCATTGTTGTAAAACTCCATTTACCTGAACATATTTTTGAAGGAAAACGAATTCCCGACAAAATTTGCATTGATCAAAATTTTCTCAGACCTTAATTTCAAATCTGGCCCTGGATTCTCTAACTGTGAGTTTTGAAATGTAAACTTTTTTCCCATATATTTCAAAACTCACTTTTAGAGAATCCAATTAAAGTTTGGCAAACTCTCAAATTTTGCTTGCTTTGACATTGAGCTGTTGATGGCATTGATTTAATATGGCGCGCAAAGCATGTACCTTAACTAAATTTTGGTATAATTAGTTTTTTCTTTATTAAATAACCTTGTGAAAATGTATATGTGGGCACAACAAAATCTAAGTTGAAAACCCGATTAGCGCAACACAAATGCGACGTTAAACAGTGCCATCAATCAAGCAACCAAAAAACAGCAATTTCGGCACACTGTGCAAGTAGCGGCCACTCTCCCAACTTCGACAAAGTAACAATATTACAACAAGAACAACATTATAGCAAACGCCTAACACTAGAAATGCTACATATAATAGACACAGCACCAAACATTCGTCTTAACTACAAGAGCGACACCGAGGGGGTTGCTCACTTGTTTAAAAGCTTACTAACTAGCAAATAATTAGTATTAAGCTCCGCGTCAAGTAAGAAAGACGTGTAAAGAAATGTATGTATATGCAAATTTGTTTATATTATGTTTTTTGTTTATGTTTTTTGTGATTGAAAATTTGTTTATGTTACATTTATAGATCCTTGAAAACGGTTATCGCGGAATAACCGAAATATATTGGAACAAAAAATTTATAAAAACAAACCTGTGTTTTTAATTAAATATTTCTTTGACCTCGAGCCAGAAAAAATTCAACAAATTTATTAAATTACTCAATTTGCCAAAAATTCGCAGCAGAAACTTGCAGTGAATTGCAGCTCTCTCTCTCAATTAAATGTCAAAAAGCTGCTGAATTCGCTTACATTGAAATGCAACCAGGGATCGCAAATAACAGTTACATTTATTATATAAGTTGGTTTAATAGTTACTTTAAAATTTTTAAATTTCGATCGCAAAGTAAGAGTTATCTCTGATTTTTTTTTTTTTCATTTAAAATCAGGGACTGCAAAAAAAACAGTTATCAAGCAAAACTTTAACCAAAAAAATCATTATGAAGGGGTAGTGCTGCTGCCTTAGCGTATCCGCACACGGAGTGAATCGTCATAGACGCGTATTAGACACTACAATCGATTTTTGTACGCTTTGTTGCTGAACACATATATTTGCATGAAGAGCTGCACACGAATCGGCAGCTGCACGAAAGTGGCAAAGCATGAAAGCTACATGCTCCTCAGCGTATGACAATGCTGGTCGCCAGGCGTCGTACGCTTACAAAAGAGGAAGAATAAGCATTTGTTTACATTTTTCATTTTCGAATTTGTGTGCCGTGGCTTTGCTTTCTCTTTTCAAATAAAATTAATTGTTTATTTTGAATGAAAAAATAGACAATTTTCAAAATTTGCACAATCGGAGAGAAGATGTACGTTCACTACTGTGAAAACGTGTTAATTAATTAATATTGCAATTTTGACAATTCTTTGTGTGCTTTTTTTTCTGCAGCGTCGTGTGCAGATCTTGAGACGCAGGGAAATTCGTGCTCAGTGAAATGACAAGTACGCGTCTATGACGATGCGCCTCGTCTGCGGACTGCCTTAAGGAGCACATAGAAACATTTTTTAGTACTATCGTTATCGATTGGTGAAAAGGGGTGTAAAAGTAGGTCGCCTCCCAGTTGGTGCACCCTGCGTAACGCTAAATGGCCTACATAGCCTACACGGCTAGTTTCTTGTATTGCCGGTTCTACGAGAACGGTACCAGTACTTGTGCTGTACCCATCGTGCCGAAACGACCCGAGCCGTTTTCTTATATCGACCCGGCCAAGAGCAATACACTCGGGGTGACCCTGTCTGATATTTAGGCAGGGCTACACCTCGCTACAACAACAACAACATTGGTGAAAAGATTTTTTTTTTGCATTTTTTCCGTAAAAGTTAAATATAAAAGTTATTTTCTATTTTTAAATTTCGATCGCAAAACAAAAGTTATTTTCAAACTTTTTTATTTTAGTCCGAAAATAGAAGTTATCTCTGATTTTTTTCATTATAAACGAGAGAAGTTTTTTCAGTTGCGATCGAAATTTAAAAATTGAAAAATAACTTTTATAACCAACTTATATAATAAAAGTAAAATAAAAGTTTTTCACGAAGGAAGATAACTCTTATTTTCCGATCGAAATACATATAAAAGTTGGGAAATAACTCCTAATTTGCGATCAAAATTTAAAAATTGAACAATAACTTTCATTTTTAACTTTTACGGATAGTAATAAAAAATGTTTCTATGTACTCCTTATGTAGCACTACCCCTTCATAATAATTTTTTTTGGTTAAAGTTTTGCTTGATAACTATTATTTGAGGTCTCTGAATGCAGCCCTACACGTACACAAATGTTTGCATAAGATTCTTCACCATCGTCTCATAAACCTTATCGTCTTTCTGATGCTTCATTACCTCAGACCGGGATTCCAAGGAGTGGTCACTGACCAAACAGCTGAAGGTGTTAGTTTTCGTCAGACACAAAATTTCGGGTGTTAGTTTTCGTATGGCACGTCGATATGTATGTATATATGTATGTATAAGGGGTCTACAACATACTCAACTTAAAATCTAAAAGAAATTTAAAATTTATCATCAATAGAGCTCACGTATATGTAATTTAAAAGTGAGCAATTTTCAAAAAACTCTTCTTTACACAAATAAAACATTGGAAGTTAAAGTAGTTCTTATATTAAAAAAAAATATTTGTATACAATAGTGCTATGGATAAAAAAATGTCAATCATTCATTCAATCAGTCTACAAGTAAATTAGCCTGCAAAGATAAATAAATAACTTCAATTAGCATCAAAATTTTTGAGAATGAAATTCACATATCGTACACCTAGATCTAAACTGAGACCTAGCTCTGTGATATTCATGCATGTACATACATACCTGTGCAAAACGTGCCCATGAATTTCCACGCCATATTGGAATTTGTTCGAGTTGTGCAATATTTTTAAATTTTCCACTTAATGTTCTATAAGTTAAAATAAATAATTATTATATGAATTATGTATGATTATTTGGTACTTTGAAATCGTCAGCCTCTTGCCAAATTTCTTCAGCAGATTTCTTTCAGATAATCTCTATAAAGAGTATTTAAATTTTCAAAGGCTAATTCGAATCAGTACGGCTCCCGCAAATCTTTATAGATTGACATGCATCTTAAACTTGGGAGTGGGGCACTTTTTATCTAAACTAGATACATAATTGGCATATTAAGTTTTAATTACCTCTGAGTTATCAATTGAAATGCAGTTTTTTGCCCAATCTGCGGTAGTATTTGCAACTCTTTCATGGAACCCGTATTCAGGAGATCTAATATGGCTTTTCTGTGTTTTTTAATGTTTGTTTTCTTTGAATTTTTATTTAAGTTTTCAGAATCACATCCAAAGTAGCTTTCTATAGTACTATTGTTCAACGACGCGATACATTTGTTTATATTTCTATTTCGTTTCGAATTGGTATTACTTTTTTCATTTTCTTTGTCTGACTCCATTTCTTTTATATGCGCAGCATGTCGAATACTTCGTCGCACTTTATTATGCAACTGATTGATGGATCTTTTTTTGCGATATATTTCAGATGAGTCGCCAGCTATTTGCGTTTCCATTTCTTCCCTCCTTGTCGAAAGACGGCGAGAACGACGTAACGTTTTATTAGATGTTCCACAATCACTAAGATCCGTAAATGAGCAGTGTTGCAGATGCTGTGATATACGGCGCGAGCGTCGCTTTGGATTTTCAGTTTGATTCGACTCATCTAGACTTTTAGAAGCTACCTCAATAGGCAACTCAGCAGTAGTCAGCCCTCTATTGGGTACAACTGGTACTTTGAAGACTGGACTACTAGTAGTGAACTTGAAAATATATATAAAACAATGTTGTATATAATTAAACCATACGATTGAAATATTCTTACCAGTTGGCACTTGGGATTTACTTTTAAGATGGACGAGTCCAGTATTGTTGAATTTGAATCGTTTGTATTATTCAAAGGTATATCTTTGGGATCGGCATTTTCATTCAATACCTCTTGTATGATGCTCTTCAATTCTTGTCTAAGTGCTAGAGGTAATGATGGCACAGTATTCGCATTTGTTGTCCATGGTGTAGAACATGGTGTTTCTTCTGTCGTCAAAGTACGCTGCTGAAAATTCTCTTTATTTAGGTCTTTTAATGTCTCCATTAGCTGAGACATTTTGTTTTCCATAACATTTTCTATTTCCACCATACATTTGCGCACCACTGGGCTGTAACTGTTGATAACAAAAAAATAATCTTAAGCTACTTAATAGTTATTTTATTGCATTTTTATATTATACCTTATAAATTTACTTGAGGTCGGACCCTCATTTCCGTATATTGTTGAAGAGGAAACATTTATACTTAAGATTGAAGCACGAGAATCTAGTGATTGATCCAACAAAATGCTCGAGTCTCTGGTTTTTCGGGTTAAGTTTGAATGCATCGCAGAACGTGAAACAGGTACTAAAGAAGGAATCAAGCTTGTCTGCTCCCTTTAAAAATAATCACATGAAAATATATGTACATTAGCGTGACTCAAAAAAACTGTCGCCTTGGTCTTACCCCCTAAAAAGTTAGGTATTGATGAGAAAATCAGCCTTGCAAAAAATTAGCGCTCTAAATGAACCCTTAGGAGTGGCTATTTTTTTCGCCCTTTCCCATACATTTTGTATGGGGAAAAATGGGATTTTTTTCAAAGTGAATTTTCTTTTAATTTTTGAAACTTTTTTGAAAATATTTTTACATACTCTTACAGTTTAAGCTTTGAAGCTTCCAAAATGATAAGCCATGTGCGATTATCTTAACTAAAAAATATTTTCAAAAATTGAAAAGAAAATTCACTTTGAAAAAAATACTATTTTTCCCCATACAAAATGTATGGGAAAGGGCGAAAAAATAGCCACCCCTAAGGGTTAAGTTAGAGCGCTAATTTTTTGCAAGGCTTATTTTTTCATCAATACTCAAAGTTTCAGGGGGTAAGACCGAAAAAAAACAAATTTTTTTTTACTCTTTGTTGCTTTTTGACTTGAAGTCTATCGCTGTAAATACCGACGGTATTTACAAGCAATTTTCGGGATTGTATGAAAATGTGTTTTTTGAGAAAAATTTATTCTTTCATAGGTTTCACACCAAGTCCTAAAATTCGCAAATCTTTCATATAAGTTAGCATTGAAATTAAAGAAATGTTCTATATGGAAGTATAAATATATGCATAAATGGACACTGAGAAGGGTTTACCTTCAAGCTGGGTAGTGGCCTTAGGTGCAAGTTACTACAGTGTTGTGAGTTCGACTCTCACAATGCCCGGAAGAAAAGTCCTTGAAGAGATGTAACTCCAGTATCATCGAAATATATGTCGGCTTGTCTGGTTCCTGCAGCGCGTAGGTAAATTTTTCTCAAAAAACACAAATTTTTTTTTATTTGAATCACCCTAATGTACATGTTAATATTTTGACGAAGTGATGCAATTTTTTATTATGTACTCACTTTTCTTTTTGTTTAGGTGTAAGACCCATTTCGGAGCGATTAAGTTTATCGGTGATGGGATTGCGTTTCAATTTGCTTGGAGTACAAAAAGTGTTACTGTGATATAAAGGTTTAACGGCTTTAAAACCAACATCTACTCCAATCTTGGAATATGGTCGGTTACCAGGACCGGGAGTCTTCACAATCTTCTTGGGAGTTTTCATTTTGTTTTTCTAAAAATATAAAATGGTAATTTAAATAACCAGAATTTTTACATTGCAGGCTTAGTGATAGTAGCAGTACTTGAAGTCGCTACGCAGTTAATTTTTACTGTGATTAAAAATAGCAGTGTAAGACCCGGCGTTGCAGTGGAAGGTTGCCTTAAGTTCCACAGTTAACTATAGGTTCGCAATTTTTTCAAGTTATTTTATTGAATTTTTAATATGTAAATTGTCGGTAGAAAACCTTCAGAGGTTAACTCACCAACCTTAGGTTAACTCAAAATGAAAATTGAAAAACGGTGAAATTAAGTTAACCTGCTACTGTTAAATCGGGCCTAAGCAAAGTAGCCTTGTGGCTTGAAGGGATTCGAGTGAAATGTTATACTTTTCAATCATTTTAAGTGGTGCCACCATTATTGAAACATATTCACCACCTTCTATGCATATCATCCACTGAACGTGTGCATTTCTCAACGGGAATGCCTTTCCGCGCCTTCTTCATAACACGCCATAGTTGCTATGCATTTTTATACCCAGCTGTACTTGTACACAGGGTATTATAACTTTGTTAGGATAACGGTTGGTTGTACAGGTATAAAGGAATCGAGATAGATATAGACTTCCATATATCAATATGATCAGGATCGAAAAAAAATTTGATTGAGCCATGTCCGTCCGTCTGTCCGTCCGTCCGTCCGTCCGTCCGTCCGTCTGTCCGTTAACACGATAACTTGAGCAAATAATGAGATATCTTCACCAAATTTGGCATGCGTACTTATTTGGGTTCAGAATAGATTGCTATTGAAAATGGGTAAAATCGGACCATAACCACGCCCCTTTTTCGATATCGAAAATTTCGAAAAACGTATAAAATGGGTTAATTCAATATTAGAAGCAGCTACAATGATAAAATTTGCAATATGTATTGATTTAGATGTTCTAAGGCCGATTTTATAAAAAATTTTGAAAAGGGGGCGTGGTACCGCCCACGTATATTTGAAGAAATTTTAAAATTTTGACTCTTAATAACTTCAGAACAGTTTATGCTAGTATAACGAAATTTCGTAGAGGACATACTATTGTTGTGGTAAATTCAGCTATAGAAAATAAACGAAATCGCTTCGCGACCACGCCTACTTTTTCATAAAAGTTATATTGAAAGGAGGTGGAAATATTGAAAAGTCCATATCTAATTAACTGATTTCGCTATAATAATATAATTTGGTACATACATCAACTTTCATATTCTTTACATAATTTTTTCAAAATTTTGGAAAGTGGGCGTGGCACCGCCCACTTATGAGTCAAGCAATTTTTAAATTCGACTGCTAACAACTTCAGAACGGTGTGAGATAGATTTACGAAACTAGGTACCAGGCATGTTATGTTTATGTAGAGTACTACCACAGAAAATAAGAAAAATCGGTGAACGATCACGCCCACTTTATGTGCACAGCTGGGTATGTAATGTTCGGTTTCACCCGAACTTAGACTTCCTTACTTGTTTTGAATGATTTTCTTTCCCTACAGCTTTCTTTACGTTGGCATAAATATTTTCAATAGGATTAAGATGAGTGGAATAAACCTGCAAGATAATGACCTCAACTCTATTTATTGTCTGGCTTATAGCCCATTTCAGCGGAATCGTTGATGCGGCTTATGGTTGGATAGTCGATTGAATTGTTTGAATATACAATTTGGCATCCATGATCCCTTTTATGGAATATATTTCACCTATCCGTAGTGAGGGAAACAACCAATATCATTGATTTTGCCAGCTTCATATCAGGAGCTTCAAACCAAAACGCAATAAGTTACAGAGCTATTATGCTATAAAGTCAAGCTCAAATTGCTCTTATGTTATATTTTGTAATAAGGGGTGTCTTTATTTAATTCGTTAACTGTAATCAATTGATTGTATACTTCATAACTTTTCTGTATACTCTTCTGTCTTTATTTCACATTTTTATTGTATATATTTTTATGTTCTTTTACTTTGTATCTATTCTGTGTTAGTCGACTCTAAATAAATAAATATGTAATAAAATAATAATATGTATATCTATATGCAGAAAGCTGAAAATTTATTGATTCCACGATCACTTGCAAATTTTAAATGTCAGCATATGTTAAACGTTTGGGCGGCCAATATCGCCTAGGCGGTTAGATGATTTAACGGAAACAGGGGGTTGTCAATGCGCCCCGTCTACCCTACTAATACAGTATACAAATTCAGTAATGCTTATAGATTTTAATTTCGTTATTCTGCGCAATCGAAAAGACTACGATTACAGAATTTTTTATTTGCGACATTTTTTTTCGTTTTACATGATTTTCTTAACGTTTTAAATGTCAGCAATGCCAGATTTGTATTTATATCTCTAAAGCCGCAAAGCTCAACATTCTCGATTGCGGTTTTAAATAAAAAAAGGCGTGAGTACCAAGTACTCGTGAGGTTTGATGTGTAAACATGTGTATTCTGCATGAAACTTCATTTCATAAACGACTCGCCTATAAGTCATTTTTGACTCATCAATGAGTCATTTTGGACTCATCAATGAATCATTTTTGGATGACTACTCCATGAGTCATTTTTGACTCATCAGTAACTTATTTTTCATCAATGAATCATTTATGACTACAACTACAATATACCCTGCCTATACTGCCCCGCGCTAAAAGGTTTACACATCAACAATCTCTAAATGATCCCAAAACGATCCCGAAACTACAATACAATACAATCGAACCTGCCTACACTGCCTACACCGCCTACACTGCCTACAATGCCTATACAATACAATCAACCCTGTCTTCAATGCATATACAATACAATATACCCTGCCTACACTGTCTACACCGCCTACAATGCCTACACGCAGTGTAGGCAGCGTAAATTTCTTGGATGACCCCCCAGCGCTAAGATGTGTACACATCAACAAATTTATATTTGCGTGCCGTGAATTTGCGAAACCACATAAAACTAATAGTATGCAATTAAAGCAAGTTTATTTACTAATGGATAACGCTAATCAGAACACTTATAGTCCAGCGAGCGACTTTCCAAACTGCGTCGTATTAAGAACACTACAACAGTTACTTGAATCGAAGTTTCCAACTCAATCCTTTTCTTACGAATTGCTACCTGCTACCAAAAAGGGTGAAAATTATATCGGAATACTTTACCGTGTTGTTGTTAAAGTCGAGACAAATTTGGGAACATCATTTTCAAGTCTAGTACTCAAAGTACCACCTCGCAGTCTAGTAAGACGTAAGCAATTTTTTATAAGGCCATGCTTTCTAAGGGAGTCACTAGCATATGAAGAGGTAAGATAATATAAGAATACTGCTAATTATGATGTTAAAGTATTAAATTTTTTGTTATATTTATTTTAGTTCTTGCCGATGGTGGAGGGTTTTCAAAAAAATAAAGGTATATCGACTGAAAATAGTTTTTGTGAGTTTGTTAAGTGCTTGTACACCATCACAGATGAATTTGAAGAGGCAATATTTTTGGAAGACTTGAGATTTCAGGGGTATCGCCTGTTCGACCGTTTTGACGATTTTAAATATGATCATGTTGTAGTTGTTATGCGAATCTATGCAAAATTGCATGCAGTTTCTTTTGCACTGAAGGATCAGAGTCCTGGGTCACTAGAAAAGTTTCAAGTAATCGAAGATATTTTTGAGCAGCGTAAATCGGATCCTAATCTAATCGCCTATTTTGAGGGATTAAAAAAAAGTACCGAAGCTTGTTTAGGAAACCAAAGCGATATGTACAAAGAAATTCTATCAAGATTCTTCAAACGTCCTTTTTTTGATATTTACTTGAATTTTATTGATGGGAAGAAATCTGAGCCACATTCTGTAGTATGTCATGGAGACTGTTGGAGCAATAACATCATGTTTAAATTTAAGGTAATAATTGATAATTAATTGCAGAAATAAGACCTTAGAAAGGACATACGGATCTAAATAGCTTTTTTTTATTAAATTCGCTTACTAAAAGGATGATAAGGTTGAATCGATACGTTTGCTAGATTGGCAGTTATTACGATACTCGTCACCTATTACAGACCTCATGTACTTCCTTTTCACATGTACTTCAAAGGAGTTTCGAAAAGTGTACTACAGTGATATGATAAATGTTTATTATGAAGAACTCTTTCAGCATATCAGCAGGTAAATCTGAGTGTATAATTGAGACCGTCTGAAGCAAAAGGATGTAGGTGACGTCCACAAAACACGAGTGAAATACACACTATTAAAACAAACTTTTATTTGCTGACAAACGGATATCCATAAAGGCTGATTTACACGGGTCGATTTTCTGGTTGATTTTTTGTCGTTCCACTGCTTCCCACCTCCAACGGCAAGATGCAGATCGATGGAATTGTTATTTACACGGTGTAACGACAAAAAAGTTGACTAGGAAATCGACCCGTGTAAATTAGCCTTAAGCTCTTTCCTCTTTCTTTTCAAAGTACATATCGTCGGCTAAGAGTGTAAACCTGCCAACGATCAAAAAAATATTTTTCGGTAGAGGCAAAAAACCAAATTTAACTTGAACTTTCAGGTTATGGTTTTAGGGCCATGATTGCATTGAAATATCAAAAATTAAATCATATTCGCGGGCTATTACCTTGACTTAGACCAAGAAATTAATACTCTAGAATAGAACAGTAACTGGGCGATATAAGCTCTATATGTTGGATTTAGCAGCTTTTCTCATCACATTTTTTTGATATTTGTATATTTATTTTGAGGCTTTTCTATCGTTTGGAAACTGCAGAACCGGCTACTGCTTCAAACTGCATCAAAAAGTCGATTTGGCTAAGAGCGGGACTTAGCAGGTTTACACTCTTAGCCGACGATATGTTGCCGTGATTTTTTTGCAGAACTAAAACTTTGGACCTCATTTACATCCCTTTGCTTCTGATCAAGATTTTTAGACACAGGTTTTTTTGTTTTCATTAAACCAGAAGTTGCTTTGTATTCGTATAACTATCCTAATTTTAGGAAGATTTGGGTTAGCTTCATTTATGCCTTAACATCCACAGACCCCGTACTTTCTTTAGTACTTTCATGGCCCCTTGTTGTTTGCGCCCTCGGGCGTCCCGCGGTAAGCGCCGTTCAAGCGCACCCCTACCGCCACTTTCTAGTAGAAATACTAATAGTAATAATAATAATGTCTTAACGACTAGCAGCACTTCTGCTATACCCGCCACACAAACTCCAGACTGTTGCTCGTGTATTATGGCGTCAACATCACGCGCAGCAGCTCAACACTCTCGCTCCCACAGGAGCAGTTTAGACATGAGCAACTCCGAGCACCAGTCTCTCTCTGCTTCTATATCATGTTTGTTGACGCAATATGACATAAAACTTGCCGCAGTCAAAGAAACCAAGCTCAGTCCTAAGTCGGATCTCATTACCTATGGCGGATATAACATCCACCGGAAAGACCGTCATAGAGTAACAGGAGGTCTGGGAGGTGGTCTAGCGTTCATAACGCACAACTCTGTACAGTATCATCTATTTGATACCGACATCGAAGGAACGGATGATATCTTAGAAAGCCAAGGTATTACCATCCGTACAGGAGATGTCGATCTGCAAATCATTAATATCTACATACCCCCTGTCTCAAGTTGCCCCACCGGTTATTACCCCGACATTAGCTTGCTATTACGAGGAGATAACCGCGTGATCCTGGGCGACTTCAATGCGCACCACGACATGTGGCACTCAAACTTGCCAGCAGACAATAGTGGCATGTACTTGCAGAACAAATAGATGATACGGCTTTCTGTACATTGAACGGAGACGCCCAAACGAGAGTATCGGGTGCAGGACTATTGAACAACATCAATTGGCGACCCATACTCGCGTTGGCGTCTGACCATCTACCAATAGTCATTACCATCGAACGACCGACGGACTTTATTACACCTGAGCATGGTACATATATTAACTTTACCAAGGCGGACTGGGACAGTTTTCAGACATATACGGACGAATCCTTGGCTGCTCTATCCATTCCTACGGACGTACGCAAAGGCGAACGAGACTTCCGCAACATCATTGACTTGGCCTCTAAACGCTTCATTCCTGCGGGTCGAATATCTCAAATAAGACCAAATTTCCCCGCGGAGGCAGCGGCCATGGCTAGAGAAAGAGATGAAGTGCGAAGTCTCAATCCCGCAGACCCCCGTATAAAGGATCTCAACGCGGAAATTCGTAGGTTGGTCGATAAACATAAACTGGCCAAATGGAAACAACACCTAGAGCAATGCAACCTCTCTGATGGTGTTGGCAAATTATGGCCTACGGTCAAAGCTCTATCTAATCCAACGCAACACAAGGATAAAGTAGATATTACTTTCGGTGACAGGGTGAAGAAGGACCCTAGGGGATGTGCGAACTCCTTCTGTAGACAATTTGTACTACATTCCCCGCCCGATAGAGCTAAACGTAGAACCATGCGACAGGCGCGTAAATATAAAAACCAAAATACGCCCATTGTCATCACTGCCTCAGAGGTCAAGGAAGCCATCAGACAGGCTAAGCCCTCAAAATCCATCAGCCCGACGGCATTGCCATGAAGATGTTGAAACATCTAGGCCAGGAGGGACACGAATACTTAGCGGCTCTATTCAGTCTTTCACTGAACACTTTCGCCATTCCTGAAATATGGAAAAAGGCGAGAGTGGTTCCATTACTAAAACCTAGAAAACCGGCAAACATAGGCGATTCATATCGTGCTATATCACTTTTGTCACCGGTAGTGAAGACGCTAGAGTCCATTTTGCTCCCGTATTATACTGCAAATCTGCACCTGGCTAGTCATCAACATGGCTTCCGTAAGCTGCACAGCACCACCACCGCACTCAATGCCATTACAACACAAATAAATAGCGGCCTAAATCAAAACCAACCAAATCACAGGACTGTGTTAGTGGCACTTGACCTGTCGAAAGAGATGGACCGCTAATTATTTGAATGGACGGCAGGCGTCGGTTAACTTTAGAAACGCAACATCAAAACCTAGACGTATTAGACAGGGGTGCCACAGGGTGGTGTCCTATCCCCGACACTGTTTAATTTCTATTTATCGAAGATGCCCCCACCACCAGAGGGCGTCTCCGTCATTTCATATGCCGACGACTGTACAATAATGGCGACGGGGAAGGGCCCCTATACTGATGAACTCTGTACGAGAATCAATGGTTACCTCTGCGATCTTTCCAGGTTTTTCACTGAGCGAGATCTGACAATATCTCCGACAAAATCAACGGCGACGCTTTTTACGACATGGACGCACCAGGTGAGAAATGAATTAGACATTTTCGTTGATGGCACTAAGCTACCAACTGTCAGCCACCCAAAGTTATCAGAACTGCTACGGGATGTTTCCTCATGTCTTCCGAGTCTCACCTCCATCAGGAGGCAAAACTGCTCAATGTAAAAGAGCATGCGGAAATGCTGAGCAGGCAATTCCTTCTGAACTGCCACAAGCCAGCACATCCAAACCGTCATCTTTTGGACATAGATCCGCCCCCGAGAGACATAAGGAAACATCTCCGTAAGCATTATGATGAGATCCGGCATCATATTACCTTGCCGTTTGATCTGCAGAATCATAAGCGGGCTCTAACCGACATCCACACCGAGTCAGTAGATACTTTTGTCGGATCTCTACCTGTGAACCCCGTTCTGAACAGTCCTCCACCGGATATTGCTGAAGAAGAACGCACCTTACCAAGGGAGACAAGAGTTACCCTGGCACAGCTTAGGTCTGGATATAGTGTAAGGTTAAACTCCTACTTGTCCAGACTTAATGACACAATCTCAAACACATGCCCTGCATGTGGTAGGAGCCCCCATGATACTCTACATCTCTTCAATTGTTCATTTGAACCTACTCTTCTAACCCCTCTGTCCCTCTGGACAAACCCTGTTGAAACTGCACGTTTCCTTGGACTCCCCTTAGAAGAGCTTGATGAAGATCTTCGGAATGATCATACACTCTAGACAGGGCAATGCATTGTTAACAACAACAACAACAAGATCTTCGGAATGATCATACACTCTAGACAGGGCAATGCATTGTTAACAACAACAACAACATGCCGTTTTTCTTTCTCAAATGAAAATGTATATATTATGGAGAGTCGATTTGTATGGAGCCAAACAAATTAACAGGGGCCCATGGCGATTACGGTTATTTGGATAATTTCAAGCATTTTTCTTCAAAAATTGATTCACTTGTTAAAAAGCTGTGTTGAAAATTAACAAAAATCATTCTCTATGTGCATGTGGGGGTTTTTAAAATGAGTTAAAATTGTTTTACTGAAGCCGTAGTTGGTGAAAATTGCAATAAAATGGATTTAAAGCTATTTCAGAGTGTATAAGAAAACAAACGCCCGTACAGTATAAGCAACAAAAAATACTTAGGGCCGCTTGCATAAAAGCTGATAACGACTAACCGGAGTTTAATTGACGTATTTTGTATGGTTAGCTGTCAAGTTAATCACCGATTAGGCTTAATCGGCTTTTATGCAAGTGGCCCTTAATATTGAAGAAAACGAAAAATACTTATACATAGCTCAACATTTTTCCAAGTTACTCAGCAAGTTTAAAAGATATCTAATCCATATTTGGAGGGAACATAAAACATATATTCTTCCTTCTAATTAGCCGTTTTACGTAAAAAGGGCACGCAACTCAATTACAATGTCATTTATTTTCCATAAGTTTACAATTGTATGCAATTATAATTATGTATATCTTTTACACAGACTGGGATCCGACCCATCAAAATTATTTCCAAGGGAAAAGTTTAACGAAGAACTTATGAATAAAGGAGCTGTTGGCCTACTTTTCGCCATGATTGTTCTTCCAATTATAACGATTAAAGCTGAAGATGTGCCAAATTTGGAGGATCTCAGCAAACGAGTAGAAACTGGAGAAATAGTAAACTTAAAAGAATCTGGACTGTTATGTGAAGGAAATTCTGATTCATATTGTCGCCGAATGCGCGATGTTGTGGTTGATTGTATTGATTTTGGGTACATTAAGACCTAAAGACCTCCCCTATTTGCGAATTATGTTTGAATGAAAATACTAGAAATAACTAAAGAGGTAAATAAAAGGTTTCGTGCAACAGTTGAGCAACTTCATTGTTATTTGCTTCCTACGTAAACTAATCAATCGTACGATCGTCAAAAATTCTGCTTTTGGTAAGTTTGCATTCAATTCAACTCAATTCAAGTTATTCAGTTATTATGAAGCAAATAAAAAAGTAAATAAGGGCCTCATTATGATAGCTCAGACGAACGGAAGAAAAATCGAAAATATTTAAAAAATCTATGGAGCGAACGAAAATGATTGATAATGCGATGGCTACGCGGTATTGTGATCAGACGAATCGTTCGCCTGAGCTATCGTTCGCTATACATAATTAGGCCCTAAATGTTTATGTGTAATTACCTTTGATTCTGCCAGTATTAGGTTAATATGTGGTGAATGCTTTAACTGCTTCACACTTTGGGCGAAACGTAGTGTTGACAGAGTTTCACTCAAATCTGCACGGTGGGGGCTTATACATGCCAAGAGTGTTAAATAAGAGTTTTCATTTAGTGAGTCTAAATATAAAAGTATGCGATTATTATAAAAGTTGTTCAGTGGACATGCAAAAGAATATACCTTGTAAAACTAATGTTAAAACACTGTCTCTATAAGGAATAACTTTGTAACCAAGTGCTTTCGCCTGCAATACTTTTCCAATGGATAGAAGACCCTGGTTTATATTAACACCTTCAGACATAGCCACTCCTTGATGTCCCGTACGGCGTACACCCTCCGAACCCGCTAAATCCACTAAATTTAGTCTTGTATTTTGGATGCCCTTTGCGGAGATGTTGCGTACATGGATAGTAAAAATCGCGTGCGATCGTGAACTTTGAGAATTCATTTTTGTTGGTCGTACATGGCGATTTTTATTGCCTTGTTGTAGAACACTATAGCAATCATCAACAGTTTTTAACTCCTTTCGAGTGCCACCAGTATATTTGTAACCTAAGAAATAATATATGGTAAGTATTAGAAGGGTAAACATGATTAATCATTTTTAAAACTTACCACGAGATATAATTGGTTCTGTTGTATTGTCACTTAATAAATCAAAAACCTTTTCATTATAAATTTCAATAAAAGAAGCGAATATTTCTATCGGGTTTGATATATCAGTGTTAGCAGAAGGATCTGTACTTAGTATTTCACGCAAACACCGTGGTATAATTCCAACGTTTTCACCTTCGGCAGACTGTAATTAAATATTAAAACAAAACGATTGAATGTGGATATGATACAAATTGTGGTGCGGATACATACATTTGAATTTAGTCCCATTGAATAAGATTTTCCAGCTCCTGTTTGCCCATATGCCAAAGCTGTGCAGTTGTATCCCTGTTTTACCTTACCAACAAGTGGACGAACATCCAAAAAAAGTTGTGCCTGCGAGGATGTTGGTTCCAATACTTTGTCAAATGTAAATGGACGACCGTCGACTACTAATACCTAAAATTATCAAATTATTAATAATTACATATTTAGCAAAACTTTATTTAGATAAATGTATGTATCTATTTTCCTACATTAGGACACCGCTCAGAATATGAAATGACGCCAGTGGTTTCGTTATCAGCGGGTGATCCGACAAAATCGCGGGGTGGTCTCTCACGCACTATCACCCGCACAGCACCTTCATCTCTACGCTCGTCATGACTTGACATAATTAGAAGTATCAAACAGTTTGATTAAATCACTAAATTATTTTTCTTTTTTTAATGCTTGGAATAGCGTTAATAACAATTAAATTAGTAAAAAAATAAATTGTAAATCAGACGGACGCTGAGTTCTTGTTTTCTGTTTGAAATATTGCGGCCAATCCTAAATCAAAAAACGGAGTAGAAAATTTGCGCGCCCTCTAGTGAGACAAAAAACGGAGTAGGTTTTATATAAAAAAGTAGATTTTGTCTATTGTGAATACCAAATCTGCGTTGCCATTTTGTCCAATTTCCCCCAAATTTGGGGAATCTTGTGTAAATTTTATAGTACATTTACACCCCACCAAATTTGGCGAAAAATTCCAAATTTGGCGCTTTTTTCCATACAAACCTGATGTTTCCAAATTTGGAATTCCATCGCATTTGACATCATTTGCCGAACAATACATCCCATAGTTCCTCAAAATAGCAACTCTGCGAGAGTTCCACATTAAGGAATGCCCAACAAGAACCTTAATGAGTAACTAAAATGTGATAACTTATGCACTATACACAGCTGTAAATAAATATTTCAACTAGTTTTTTTTTAAGAATATGGGCTATTTCTACCAGGAAAAGACAGAAGCCTCTTGACTCTTCTTTATTATTACTCTACAGTATTTAAATCATAACGGTAATGCATGTCCCGGTAGAAGATTCTTGCAGGGAAGGTGAAGGTAATTTGCCATTGTAAACAGTGTCGAACTGGCTCATTTGCATTCGCCAAATTTGGTGCAGTCCCTACCGGACAGCTGTTTGGTCAGTGACCACTCATTGGATACTCGGGTTTCAGGTTACGTTGGTGTACGTGTAAGGTTGCATTACAATTGGCGAGTGTTTAGCTCAGACCCGACCAGTCAATAGTTGTCACTGACCAATCAGATTGTTTGTGTAGTAGTGTGTATAAGAAATGTCCGGTAGGGATACGTCTTTTCATGCCCTTTGGACAAAATTTCGGTGGAGACCCGAAACCATAGTGTACCAATACTGTACTGATACACTATGCCCGAAACTGCACTACTACCCAAACATCTCTTCACAGAAGCAAAAATATTTAAAAGCGCTTCTGGATCCTGAGGCCAAACCCCTTCTTTTGAAGCCTATCCCATAATTTTAGCTAATTTATTAGCACTTGACCTTGACTGACAACATTGTTCACTCGCTACTGCGAATTATTTATGGATTCTTATAATATACAACCCAACAAACACAGTCTCAAACGTGGGAGAAATGTTAGACTTTACATTAGAAAACTAGGGTAATTCTCTATTCGAAGGCAACAGTAGAGAACTACACTGCCGTCCTATTTAAGAATGTGGGTATCTACATATTTTTTTCGAAAATAAGTTATTTCTATAGGTGTACTCGTCTTGGAAATTCGAGTTTATTCTTGCAAAAATATTTTGTAATTTGCAAATGAATATAAAGTTATTGCTAAATTAAATTCTCTCTTTTGCAGTAGCTACATAGTTTTTCCACAAATCCTAAAAAAAATGTGGGTATCTACTTTTGCCGTATCTACACTTTTAATAGGAAACCAAGTGAAATAAGAGCCGGTTTCCTATTCAAAGGCGACGTATCTACTCTATAATTTGTAGATACCCACATTTTTAAATAGGAGTCTCAGCTTTTTGTAGCTGGTGCTCCTTTTATATTACATACAAAATATCCAATATCTGCTAATGAAAAGTTTTCTAACAATATTTTGCATTGAAAAAAGATTAGTATCTACATTTTGCATACACAGAAATCGAAATTAATGTTTTTTTTTTTTTTTTGCATAAATAGAAAGATTTGGATGTGGACTTTCTAAAATGATCATTTTTAATTACAAAATTAATATATGTTGAAAAGTCCAGATCCAAGCACATTTTGTTCATTATTTCGGTTTGAGCTAGAATGTAGATACCCACATTCTTAAATAGGACGGCAGTATACTAGAACTCGATTCGAGATAGGTTAGAGAACTAGCCAAAAGGCGATCATTTTCAATCGAAATCTAGCTTCATGGTTTGTTGGGAAACTACATACTCTGCCAAAATCGAGTGATGGATACCAATACACTCCAACGAGTTATTTTTAAATGCAACATGAGATAGAAATAATATAATGTATCTTTTCCAATCGCACACATTGCCATGACCGTCATTTGAGGCATCACTTGACACTCATTGTTCATGCAGTAGATCAAGTTTGACACTTGCAAACATCAAGTTTGATAAAGGAAACAGAAGAGTACAGCTATATTACTTATTGAACGGAGAAATACGTAAGTGGGAAAAAGATGGAGTCCATCAAGTTTTTCACACTGCCTTTACGAACGTAATGGAGGATCGTGATTAACGTTTACCTCAAGCTTGAACCTCAAATGATGGTCACCGTGTTTGAAGGGTAGTTTCATTTAGTTATATTAATTACGTCTAGCAAACTATACTGCATATGTATTATTTCGTAGAGTCTGATAATTCCTGTTTCAAAGGAGGCACAATTGCGTCAGGATACGATGGCGGCCCACAACCCATAGGAAGAGTGTTGGATTTTGCATAATTTTCTGTGGACATTCCCTGAACAGGAAAGGCGACTCTTTTGTTTAAGCAGACTTTTGGTCTGCCCTGAGACCGGAATTCATTATTAATAGGTGGTGGATCATTCCAACCGGGTGTAAGCGAACCTATAAACAAAATATATAAATAAAATGTTAAAACTCCGAAATGTTAATACCTGGAAACGGTTTGGAAGGTGGCGGGACATTTGGCACTTTATCAGCCATTGAATGTAAGACACTCGAATCGGTTACAATGAATTATTATCGTATGCCTTGGAAAATTGTAAAAAATACAGAAAATGTCGATGGTATTGTTTTAGTTTTTCTGGTGATACAAAAGTGTTTTGTTTGGTTCCTTTTGTATGACATTTGACAGTGCTACCAATGCACATATATTTTTCACCCCAATTTTCGTGGGCAACGGTGGCGGTTACTTGGCACTGCATATTTCGAATTTTCAACGGCTTGATAGTACATTTATACTGCACGTTCTCTGATACGTATTTAAACGAAGCATGGCAAATTGGAGACCTCAAAGTTGAAGCAAGGTTAAAATTTGGCAAACTCTCAAATTTTGCTTGCTTTGCTTGCTTTGACAATCAGACGATGATGACTTTGCTTTAATTAAAGAATAAAAAGTTGGAGGAAATAATAATTAATTCATTTTTTCTCTATTAAATTAATAAATTAACCAAAACACTCTGAATGCAAAGAAATAAATAACGAAAACAAATGTATAAAAGAGAAGCGTCAAGGCGTTCATTGTAGCATACCTCTGAAGTTGGACGCAAAGTTTTTGAGGTAGCTAATGTCAGGCGAGGTTAACAAAGCTTTATGTATTTGACCCTTAATAGAGATATTTCGTGGTCTATTTCATATTTGATACAATTTCGTATTCAGTAAGCTGCCTCACATCTCTAGTCTCAATAAAGAGCCACTAATTTGTGATCTGCTTGTAGGCAGGTAACAAACGAAATCAATTAAAGAATATTGGATAAAAAATTGAAAAAAATTATAAAAAAAATGAGAATTTACGAATAAGAAGTATTTATATGTTTAAAAAAAGTTAATTAAACTAAAAAAATTAAATAAAAAAATAAAAATTTACTGTTCGCGGACCGGCACTTGAACCTGCGACCTCCCGCGTGATAGTCCGGACGCTTAACGCCTGGGCTACATCGACATCTATAGGGCGAGTGTCAAATGCGTTAATTAAAATTTATGCAATTTTTGTATTCACACACCTTAAAATGAGCGAGAGAGAGACTATGGTAGATTTCTTGTGACTTTCTCTTATAGAATACCGGAATCATCTCAAGTCACAAAAATTGTATATAATGAAATATCTCAAATTTAGTGACTTGATATGAGACAGAATTACAGAATACTGGTATATGGTTAGTAATGCTTAAGGATGATTTACACGGGTCGTTTTTTCTAACGTTTTTTTTCAATCGACCGTGTAAACAGCAATTCGATCGATCTTCACCTTGTATTTAAGGGTTGAACACAAGTGGTTCGATAAAAATCGAACAGAAAATCGACCCGTGCAAATGAACCTTTAACAACACAACATTGTTGTGTCGCGTCGTGTCGCGTGGTGGTGCTGTCGCTAGGTGTACTCTGCTCCATAAGAACACATGCAAAGAATATTTGGTCGCGTCGTGTCGCGTCGCTAGGTGTACCCTTAGCTTTATGTACATATTTACATGAATAAACAAACTAAGTGCATATGAATATTTATATTAAACATGCCCTTATTTTATTTATTCATCACTATAAATTGTTTTTTTTTTTTCAAGTTTTTTTTTTAATAAATATACACACAAAACAAAACCGAATTCTGGCAAAAATATTTTTATATTTTATTATAACTCTAATAAATATGAAAATTATGTATGAATGTATGTACTTAATCCCTGCAAAAATTGGAGCATCAGAGTACTACAAACGTAATCCTTTTTCATATAAAAATTGTGCTTTTTAAGGGTAAATCTAGATATCAAAAATTGACTTAAGCCCTATATACACTTATTTTTGAGCGCGAACGTGGGTGAGCGTGAACAATTTTCTTTTATGTAATATGTTGATATTACTCCACTTTTCCAAAAAAAATCACCCGTAAGTGGATAAAAAACTAAAATATCTTTGATATTACTGCATTTAAACTTAAGCGAAAGTGTTAAATATGCTTTGAAATGCTTATTTTACTAGCTCACAGTGGATTGTGTGCGAACGCAAAGTGACACAAACCCTTCGCAAGTGAGTGTTGAAATTTGGCAATTACCACGCCAAACTGTGTTTTTTTTTTACATTATTTGGAGAGTTGAAGTCGTTTGACAGATGTGCGTGAACGCAAAAAAGAATTGATTTGGAATTCTTTTCCTTTGCGTACGCAATAGAAAGTCTCCACTCATTCACGCTCACGTTCACACGGAACTGTATGAGGGTCTTTACGCATGAAGCTACACGAGTTCATGTTTTTCAAATGCAGCAACGCCTTACCATTTTTTATTTCTTTTTAAGTTCTGTTTTTCTTCTATTGCAATATTTTCAATAAACACTTTTCAATCCGCTCCTGTTTTTCAACAACTAAAAGTTTGATTTAACATTTTTTTCTGTGGGACTATGATGAAATATTGTATACTTTGGGTACATAGACTCAATATATCTGTACTGTGATGATAGTCCAAATTTGGCGAATTCAAATGAACCAGTTCGACACCACTTACATTGTCAAATTTGCATTTGGCTTCACCGTCCCGATTTCGATCGGATTCAATTCCGATTCCGACGGATATCAGAATCGCAATACAGAGTGACCCCCCGGGTTGTCATTTCCATACAGAGTATGTGGAAAGTAAAGCAACTTTGTACAGAGAACGTAGAATATAGAGAAGTTGCAAGTGCGAATATGCGTGTAAAACGTCAAATCCTAACAAAACGCTAGTAGGGATTTTTCACCACACAAGAAAATTTAGCAGAATTTTTAACAGAATTTATTAAAAGTAATGCTAACTTAGCATAATTCAATGTTAGGAATGCTGAGTTTACATTATTTCATAAACTGAAAATTTAGTGGACCAGTCGAATAATTTTATCAAATTAGGTATTTGTTGAGTTTTGGCGAAAATAAGTTGGAAAATGCTACAAAAAATACCACCTACGATGATTGCAATTGATGCAGACTCATTTAAAAAAAATATTTTGCTTACGTGTAGGTACAAAAGCGATTCATTAAAAAAAAAATTACAAATTTTGTAATAAATAGTAAAATTTATGACTGTCTCCTTTTAAATGTCCATAACATACCTTTTCTTTATTGAGATAATTTAACAAGAAATTGCTTTCTTGCTTGATCGAAACCTTTTCTCAAATCTTGAAAGTTTCTTCTTACAAGTTCATGTCAGATTTGTGAAAATTTAAGAAAAAATAAATTTAGTTTTTGTTATAAATTTATTTATCCCATTTGCTTGCAATTGTATTGTTTGTAGCATTTTTCAACTTGTTTTCGCCAAAACTCAAAAGAATAATTTGATAAAATTACTCGACTGGTAAAAGTTCACAAGATATAATGACCAATAACAATAACTAAAATATTACCTATTTATTGTAAAAATTTGAGAAATAATCATTTTTTATTAATTTATTTATCCTATATTTTCGTAAAATTATTTACAAACATTTGTCCAAACGACATAAAGCATTTTGCCGACGGCAATCACACCAAAATCCCAGAAGGTAGGTAGGTATGTACGTATATGCATTGGGTCACTACATATTTGTGAAAAACTGATTTTCTACCTTCTCTGGTATCAGTGTCGATATTTTGAATTTAGAATTAAAAAAAAATTACATATAATAATAGAATTAAAAAAAAAAAACAATAAATAAATAAAAACATAACAAAACGCAAGTAGCTATGCCACCTTGAACTTACAAGCTCTCGCTCCGTACTCCAGATGTTTATCACCTGAACTATTGAGTCACGATAATCGTTAGTAGCAAATTGTACACTTGAATTTTATTACCACATGCGCGCAGCTGCGATTGGCTAATACAACAGCATGCAATGCAATACAAAATGTAAGCAATATAAGTGCACATTGGGGTGGCCCATATTTTATGGGAATGTAATTAGAACATCAAATTTCCTAAACTTCAAAGATGCATCGATATTACTAAATGAATGAACGATAAGAAATTGAGTCTTAACCGAAATGTGGAAAATACAATTTCGTGATGTGTTTGTGCTAAGTTTAAAAAAACCTGAACGTTCTATCTGAACGAAACCTCAATACATTTTTAGCTGAGATATGTTGTTTTTTTAATGAAATTCTCAGATAGGGCGTTGATGAAAAAAATCTGAAATATGTTAGAGTGGGTTGACTTGTAGGAGATGGAAAAATCCGAAAAATCGCCAGTGTGGAAAATAGTCTACAAAACAATCTGATAAACTTTTATAAACAAACTAGTATACAGTTATATTTTATATTTAAGTTAAGGCGTGTCGTACGCCTTACCTATTATCAGTTTTAGGTAAGCAACCTGAACTTTGACCCTTATTGGGCAACTCTTAATACTGCCAGTTACGATAAAAATGTATTTTCTGAAATTCATACACTGCTGACAAATTGTACATCTGATTATCAGCACACCCTAATAAGAATACGCTCTGCTACTGCGATCTACTTTTGGGCATCATAAGAATTCTTCTTCTTCTTCAGAAAGTAAAATCGAGCCCACCGTCGTCATCTAAACATGTAAAAAGGAATAGACGGTAGCTGCGCAAATTGGATAAGAATGTTTCAAAATTTATATGAAAAATCTATTTCAGCATATATTAGGAAAATTTTCTTTTAGCATATTTTCTATAAAAGACTGGAACTTTAGTTTCTGCCTAATGGTTTTTCGTTTTTGTCTCAATTTTGGTAAAATTTGAATATATTTTTATTTAGGTAATAATATGATTATTTTACCCATATATGCTTTTATTTTTTGAGGTAACTTGTCCCGGTAGTTGGACGTGGGGCTATCCATGGTGTAGATCAGCATTATTCCCAACATACAACGCAGGTCGACTTCAAAAGTACATAAATGTCTACTTTTTAAATAAAATAGGTTGCGCAATTTAGCGAGTTGTACGTCACTTTACACTTTACTAAAATAATGAATACCCCTAAAATGATTGAAGTTGGAAATCAAGATTTTGTTAAATTTTAATTTTTGTCGATTTGTTGGAGAGCTATGTTGCCAAATTTCATTTCAACTCCATCGACAAAAATTTATGAATGAATTTGTTATTGCTGCATTTAAGAAGGTAGATTTGTATGACATATTTCGCGCGTGTGTATGTAAGAATAGTTTTTGGACAGTGCAATCAGCCAAGGGGTTAGCGCGGAGATGCATGGGTAGGAGTATGGAGTTGTATGGTTGTGTGGTTGTGTGGTTGTGCGCCTTTTTTTGTTTTGAAGCTTTTGGACAGTACAAGCAGCAAAGGGGACAGTGCGGAGGTGTATGGGTAGGAGTATGGAGTTATGTATGATTGTGTGGTTGTGAAGAGAAGTTACCATGGCAAAATAATTGAATGGTAATCGCAGCCCAAAACAGAATACGAAATTACCGTTTTGGCCCAAACTTTTGTGTCAAAAGCAGTGGCAAAACAACAAACGCATAAAAACACGTGAGCAAACGATATACTTATTTTTCCTGGCTTTTTACTTGTTTTTCCACATTTTCTAAAGAGATTATCACAAAGCACTTACTAAACTTCTTTTCACAATTATTTTTTCTAAAAAAATTAAAAAAATTAACTAAAACTCATTAAAACACGCAAACGAATTCCGTAGCTTTTCCACGAACTTTTCAAAGAATGTAAACAAGAAAACAAAAAAGGGTGATAGTTTGAGTGATAAAAAATCAACAAAGCATGAAAGAACCGTTAGCCACAGCTGTCAATACAACCAGTAATTATTGAATCATGGAAGTTACGTAGCAAAGGGGTTAGCGCGGAGATGTATGGTTGTGCGTATGGTTTTGTTTCTTTTGATGCTTGGAGGTTTGCTAGTAAAATTTGTCGCAGTTTTATTTATTCGCGCGTGTGTATGTAGGAATATTTCTTGTAGCTTTTGGACAGTACAAGCTGTAAAGGGGATAGCGCGGAGGTGTTTGGGTAAGAGTATGAAATTATGTATGGTTGTGTGGTTGTATGCATGGTTTTGTTTGTTTTGATGCTTGGAGGCCTTTTAGGTACCTAATATCCCTGATCGTATTTCCTTATTTTAAAATGAAGTGTGAAATATGCACATATGTAAGTATGTACAACAATAAATAAAAATAAGTTTAAATAGGTAGGTACCTACGTAGTTCAGAAAATAGCCCCGAAGTTTGTGAAAATTTGAGAAAGTAGCTTTTTTTTTTTGAATATTTCCTTATCAAATTCATATATGTACATACATATGTACCTACCTAAAGTTTCTGAAAATGTGAGAAAATAGTCTGTTCTTTTTCTTTAATATGACTCAAAATCTTTTCAACCTTTTTCACAAACTTCAAAACTTTCTTCATAAAAATTGATGTAAAATTTCTGAAAATATTAGAAAAAATATTACAATGTAGTTTTTTTTAATAAATTTCCCCCAATGGATAAAAAATAATTTTTAATTTTATTAAAATACAATATGCATTTATTTTGGAACAATAAAGTAAATCTTCATTTTGCCGTCGGTAAAATATAACCATCCCCTATGTTAGTACAAGAATTCTGTTGCTGATTTACGCACAAGAATTCTGTTATTTCTATGCAAGCACAAGAAATCTGTTAGTCCCTTGTTGAATAAAATGTGTGTGGTGAAATATCCCTACTAGCGTTTTCATAATTTCTGGTTTTTGGTGCTGCCCGTCATTTGCAACTTCTCTATATTCTACGTTCTCTGCTTTGTATGAAAGTGGAACCTTCAAAGTTTTATGTAATTGGGCTTTAAGATTATTAAACCATTGTTCTGGCAACGCTTCTCAGCTTGGAAACGAGCAAAACAAAACACAAAATTTTGCCAGCTTCAGTTTTCATTGGAAAAGCGTCGCAGTTTAATGTGAATTGAAAATCAGAAAATTATTTTAGTTATAAAATTAACGCATAACAATACAATTATAAAATCTTGGTCAAGATTTATAAAGACAAACTACAATTTGAACATTTGCTTTCAGTTTTGCTTTGTGGAAGTCTTCTTGGGATCTGCTGGTATCAACATCAATTTGTATGTACATAGGTGAACTTTTAGCCTATAGTTTCAATAACAATTTGCTTCTGAGGCATTTTATTAAAAGGACTTATGTCTGCTTAAGAGAAATGTGATAAATTGGCATATTATTCAAAAGATTCGAGCAACATAACAGTTTGAAATGGTCTGCTGGTTCTAACGTCATAAATAAATACTTTGCTGACCCTTTCAAGTAGATTTCGGTTAGCCAGAGTAGTCTTTTTTAATATATTGCCACAAATTAATAAACTTAACTTATACACTTGAACCTAACCTAACCTAAGCACAAGTGGTTTAAGTCCAGTTTTCGTTTTTTTTTAATTAGGCATAAAGCTAGGTAGGGGAAAATGTTTTCTATATAACACGTTGATGGGGTAACTCCTAACTCCCATAGAAACCGATTAACTAGCAGAACTAACATGTGAAATCAAGGGTACTCCCTATTTGTTGACAACACAAAACCTTCAAAATCTCAGTTTGAGAAAAGATGGACTTATACCACTTGTGCTTTAATAGGATCATATGCATATAGAAATATTCTTTGTAACCATTTATTTTACTGCGTCATATATTTTGGACATAAATTGATATCAATTTTCCAATTCCATGTCTAGGGTTGCCAAACCAACTCTGAAATGTTAATATATCGTCGCTAGGTGTGCAATACCGAAATTTCCAAAATCGAGATTTTGTTGGAAATGTCATTTTAAAAAGCGTTATCAGCATTGAATACCAGATAAACAATGGTTATAAAGGGTCGAATACATAAAGCTTTGTTAATCTCGCCTGACATTTGCTACCTCAAAACTTTGCGTCCATCTTCAGAGGTATGCTACAATGAACGCCTTGACGCTTCTCTTTTATACATTTGTATTCGTTATCTTTTTCTTTGCATTCGTAGTGTTTTAGTTAATTTATTAATTTAATATAGAAAAAATGAATTAATTATTATTTTCTCCAACTTTTTATTCTTTAATTAAAGCAAAGTCATCAAGATCTGATTGTCAAAGCAAGCAAAATTTGAGAGTTTGCCAAATTTTAACCTTGCTTCAACTTTGAGGTCTCCAATTTGCCATGCTTCGTTTAAATACGTATACTGAACTTTTCTGTCAAAGTCAAAGTTTGAGGTAAAGTCAAAATAAAGCTTTATGTAACTGACCCCTAAGCCTTTCCTATTTTTTATGAACAACCACAGTGAAACAGTGAGCCAGGTACTGACACCATGATTATTTGACAATTTGTATTTAGTCGAGTGAAAGCCGTTTCGCTCAATAGCATTTACTGCCTTCACACACAGAGACTCGGTGTTGCTTTTATCAGTAAGTCCCTTTTGGTGTTGCTAAAAGTTGCTAATGTCCTCAAACGCGGCGAGGAGTTGCAGTTTTTTTTTTTTTTTTTTTTTTTAAGAAAAACTGTTTTTTTCATGAATTTTTTGGAATTATTTGCTGTGTAGCAAATTTCTGTTACGGTATTTGTTTCCTTTAGGGGTCAACTGCTAATTTATTCTTTTGAGCCCCCTTCCATAATTTTAACTAATTTATTAGCAGTTGATAGCTAAAGTAGACAATTACCATATTTTGAGATGCTCGAGTAAAAGCGACTTATTTTTATATGAAATTGAAGAACACTTCGAACTTTCAAATGGGAGCGTGAGTAAATTCAGTATTCCAAAATTATTTTGGTGTCAAAATTATGGAAAAAACTATGTGAGACAAAATTCTCAAAGTATAAAATGATTTACCCCCTTAATCATAAAAATTATAATAGGTTTATAAAGCTTTTTATTTTCTCAGACTAGCCGTTTATAATTTTCTAGCCTCAAACATTGGCATCTTTCCGATTTTGTTATTTAGGGGTTTGAGATCTGTGTCTGGGATTAGCTCCATATACCAGGTTTTATTCCAAAAAGTACGATCTGTTACAATTATAGTATTCATTCATCTTATTAAGGCTTCATTCAACTTCTTATTATATTTTAAAACGCCAGGTTATACATATATCAAAGTACGATCAGTTCCAATTGTAAATTTTTTCATTCAATAATTTAAAACGACACCAAATAATTCTCGGTTAATGAATGAATGTTGAATGAATGGTTGTGTACACGAAATCATCATTCACAGTTATACATTATCGACAATGTACATAATTAATATAGTTATTTCAGTTAATGATGATTTACACGGGTAGATTTTTTAACCTTTTTTTCAATCGACCGTGTAAACAGCAATTCGATCCATCTTCCCCTTGTATTTAAGGGTTGAACACAAGTGGTTCGATAAAAATCGACCCGTGTAAATGAACCTTTAAATGTTAGTAACGATATTTTGTTTAGCACGATTAAGTTTTTATTTTATTAATTTTTTTTGTTGAGTATCAAGATTTATTTCCACGAACTATTTTCTACACGCAACGAAAAGTTGCTCATTTCTATAATTTGGTTGAGCTGTGAGATATATTTTGTTAACTCGACGCGACGACGTCTAAAAATGAAGTGAGGGATTTTCGTTTGAAAATTTGCCAAAAAACAACATGGAATAAGCTAAACACATAGGGCCGTAGTCATAGTCAAATTTAAACATGATTTTAGGTTAGTTAATGCATTTTTGACAGGTAGCACATTTAAAGTTCTGGTAAAAAGCTTTAACTAACTTAAAATCATGTTTTACTGTGACTATGTCTTCGGGCCATATTGTTACCGGAAATTGACAGCTGAATCCGAATTTGAGATCAGAATTCAACAACGGTGCCGATGTTCGGCCCCTTACGTCGCAAAAAGACTAAAGCCCGAGTTACATAACACTTTCTGAAGCTTTGACAGGTGCGCGCCTCGGCTTTGAGCATTTGCCAAAATTTCGCTTCGCTTCACGTTCCACAAACTTTGTATGAAAGTGAAACCTGCAAAGTTTTATGTAATCTGTAATTGGGGCTTAATACTTAATACGACTTAAGCTAAGGGTATACCTAGCGACGCGACGGGACGCGACACACCAATGTTGATCAAATAGGAAGCTATTTGGTCGCGTCGCGTCGTGTCGCTAGATGTACCCGTACCTTTACCAGGCTGATTCTGATCACGGATTTGGATTCAGCTCGTCAAAATACATGCAAATTAATGTATTGAGTTCACAGATCTGTCAACTTTTTGTTGTGTGTTTCAAGACTGTAGAACTACACCTACAGGTATATGAAAAATGTATATTTGTGGTTATTATATTGTTCATACATATAATGATTATTGATCATGTAGAATATATATAACCCAAATTTAGATGAGATTGGGCGTTTTTGAATCAAATCTTCTTATAAAGCGTTGGCAAAAAAAATTCGGAGAAAGCCGTTTTTGAATCAAATTCTGAAACGTTAAGGCTGATTTACACGGGTCGATTTTTCTAGTCGATTTTTGCCGTTCCACCGTGTAAATAGCAGTTCGATCGATTCACACCTTGTATTTGAAGGTAGAAAGCAGTCGACAAAATTCGATCAGAAAATCGAACCGTGTAAATCATCCTTTATTGAAAAATATGCTGAAATATAGCGTTTTAGAAAAATCTTTTGAAAAAGTGTGATTTTCCACTCAGCTTTCAATACGAACAGAACGTCCTCTTGAATAAGTTACCCTACAAGACAGATGACAATCATTTGATGCAACATTTGATTGTCATTGCTGTCAGCTAAACGATCATCGCTTCACTCATTTCACACGAGGAATAAGAAAAAGTTGATGTCAACAACTGTGTCCGTGTGAGTTTTTGTCTGCCTCTAACACATTACTAATTTGAAATAAGCATATATCTGTACTCTTCATTCTCACGCTATTTTTGGACCAATGATGACATCATAACTATCATCACAGTGATGTCACAACTGACAATTGTCATTACCTGTCAAAGCTGATATGAAAATGATTTTCTCAATATTTTTTTTTTGTATTCAAATATTTATTTTTTAAAACCAAAAAAATGCGCTATATATTATTGAAAATTTAATACAATATTAGATATACACATAAATGATTAAATACAACTGAAATAATTAATATTAAAAATGTACAAATATGTATAGATTAGATCTTGAAAGCCAAATGCATTGGTTTGGTTCAAGAAGGCGCCGTCCGAAAAAGATCCCCAGCAAGCGCGGTGACGTTCACATGACGAAATAGTCTACGCTCACACTGCGTTATAAATGCGCTCCTGCGATTTCACTCGAATGCAAACAAACTCTGTCCGTCCGTTTAAATGGAACGCGCTTGCCTGATGGAAACGTCGGCTGCAGTGAGAGTCACTCAGGTCCTATCTTCACGGCACGTTCTCCAATCAGATTCTTAATTGCAAAGAATGAATAGTTGCTAACTTTAATTTAATTTAATTATTTTATTTAATACTTACATATCTTTGTTTTCCAGCCAAATTTTGTTTGCGGCTTCTTTTGTTAATTTTTGTGAGAATAAATTTTTGTGAAATCAAATTGTGCTAAGTTTTGAAAGTTATTGAAACTACATCATTTGTTATTATCATTTTATCCTCATGTGACAGTCATCTATGACAATAAATGACAATTGTCAGTGTTTTTGACAAAACTTTATCAGCATTGACAATTTGAAGTGTGAGTGTGTTTGTAAAAATATCAGCCCGTCTTGTTGGGTACCTTTGTTGGGTTTTATTCCAAAGTAGTGGCAGCCATGGCTATGACTATGAGTAGAGAAGAGAAACGAAAATACAACAAAATGAAAGTGGCAACAGTGGGTAGAGCAAAAAATATTCGATTTCGGATTTCGTAATTTTTTCTTTGTTTGCGCACAACATCCGAGCTGAGTACAAACAAATTAAGCTGAAATATTCAACCTATCTTTATTTAGTTGTTAAAATTCCAAGAAGGGAGTTTATATTACATCTGAGAATGATAATAAAGTGGTAAATAAACTATATAATACGAAATACGACGAATAGTTGGTAAGAAATTGATAGATACATAGTATGTAATCGCAAATGTATACATATATTTATATATATAAAGGTACATATATGTACATATGTGTGTATATGTATCTGCATAAAAATATGAAAAACAATGTCGTAGTTAAAATTCAATGTGATAAACAAACAAATATGCGCAATCAATGTTTATAAAAGTGATGGAATAACAAAAACGATGGAATAACGAAAACAAGATGAGGCGTGGCACTTTACTCCCTTTCGCAATCTGAAATTAAAGGAAACGGATCTGTTGGTGCTCCCATGCTAAGGTCAAATCATATGCATCAAAACAATCAGCTGCTACCTGCAAACAAACCCTATTGCATTTGTACACACATCCATACATACATACATAAGTGTTTGCCCAGTTAGCATTTTGAATCTTAAACAAATTAAAAACATTATGATCAGCTATTGTCGTTACTCAATGAGTCCAAGCAGGACCACGTCTGTTCAAACATAAATTAAATTAAAATATAAGTAATGGCGATGTTGTAGTTCTGGAAATTGTTACCGATTTTTACAGATCTTTGTCGGATATGAATCTGGTACTAGCCCGACCGAATCGATTTGCTTGTTCCCGTCGAACCTTTAGCGTATTCAACACGATGCCATTGAAAGTGGAAGAAAGTAAAGGCTCATTTACATAAATTAAAATTCAAGAACCTTTACCCACTGAAACTATACCTTTTCCACCCAAAAATGAGAAAACAAGAACTATAATAAAAACATATAAATTAGATTTAATCATGATATAAATCAAAATGTATTCAACAATGTGTGCTTAAATTTGACGTTGCTTTCAATCGGAACCAGGGTATAATGTCAAACAGAAAAAATATTTTAACCCGCTTGATTGTAAATTAAGTCTGGTTTTAAATTTTCAATATGTATGTATTTATATTTTACCTTTATTTGAAATTAGCAATACGAAAGGATTTCTGTAGCAAATTAAGAAGTATTTTATTGACAGTAAAAAAACTTCAGTGCCAGTGAAAAACCGTTGGAATTCAACTGTTTTGTAGGCTAAGGTAAGAAAATTTCAACCGAAAAATTTTCACAAAAATCGCGGATGTTATAAGAGTTAATTATTGCTAATATTAAAGGAAAGAAAACGATACCCAATTTACATTTGGTGCACCATAAAGGATTAATTCATTTGTTTACATTCGTTTGACATTATAGATCCTTACAAGAGAAACATATTTAACTGTCAATCACACTTTATTGAATACATATTTGATATAAATACTATAGGTACCAAAACGTATTCAACAAAGTGTGCTGGAATTTGACGTTGCTCTCAATCGGAACCAGGGTATAATGTCAAACAGAAAAATATTTTAACCCACTTGAAAAAAATTTTTTCCGTTTATAAACTTTTAGGAAAAAATTTGTAAATTAACTTTTGTTTTAAATTCTCAATATTTATATTTTACCTTTAATTCAAATAAGCAATAGGAAAGAATATTCGGTAGCAAATTTAGAAGTAATTTATTGGTAGTGAAAAAAAATTCGGTGCCAGTGAAGAACGGTTGGAATTCAACTGTTTTGTAAGCTAAAGTAAGAAAACTGTAACCAAACATTTTTTACAAAAATCGCGGATGGTATAAGAGTAAATTATTACTAATATTAAAGAAGAGAAAATGTTACCCAATTTACATGTGGTGCACCATAAAGGATTAATTCATTTGTTTACATTGGTTTGACATTATAGCCCCTTACAAGGGAAAATATTTAACTGTCAAGCACACTTTGTTGAATACATTTTGATAGGTACAACCAAAGTATATTAAACAAAGTAATAGTGAACTTGACAGTTCTCTCTTTTCTGTAGGGGTTTTCCCCAAAATGTATTAAACAAAGTGTGATTGACGTAAAATATTTTTCTCTTGTAAGGGGCTATAATGTCAAATGAATGTAAACAAATGAATTAACCCTATGTGGTGCAATATCTCATTTCGCCACTCTTATATAGGAGCAAGAGAGGAAAATATAAGAACTATACATGCAGAACAAATTATATAACAAATTATTCATTATTTTCCAAATGAAACACAGCATGAGACTAAGAAGACAACAACAAGACAAATAGTGAAGCGTGTAAAGCGCTGTCAAATAGAGATTTGGGCTATTCGACGCTTTGAAGCGCTTTAAGCAAGTAAAGTAAGGCTGCCACTGGGCCAGCTTTCATATATTTCAGTAGAGTTCAAAAGAATTTTAACATTTCTCGAGGCAAAGCCGGCAAAGCAAGCGTGCATTGGGCCATCACCTTTAGCTCGCAGCTGGGTGTTTCAAAAAACGAATTTTATGGCTATCTGCGCTTTTCTTACACACAGCGCAACGATCGTATGTCTTGGACCTTTTCTTATTTTTATCTAAAATAGAATAAAATGCCCCGTTATTTTATGATACGTACATATATAACAAGTTCATAAGCTCTTACCCTTCTCCGCGTGTATCCTGCTATCTTTTATCCCATCTAATCTTGGTTTTTCCGGCTAGCTAATATTGCTTCCAAAAAATTAACATTTGCTTTCAAAATTTGAATAAAAAATTGTCACAAAACGGTTAAGAATTCTTTTCGATTTGACATTATACCCAAAACGTATTCAACAAAGTGTGCTTGAATTTGACGTTGCTCTCAATCGGAACCAGGGTGTAATGTCAAACAGAAAAATATTTTAACCCACTTGAAACAAATTTTTTCCGTTTATAAACTTTTAGGAAAAAATTTGTAAATTAACTTTTGTTTTAAATTTTCAATATATATATTTTACCTTTAATTCAAATAATCAATACGAAAGAATATTCGGTAGCAAATTTAGAAGTAATTTATTGGTAGTGAAAAAAACTTCGGTGCCAGTGAAGAACGGTTGGAATTCAACTGTTTTGTAAGCTAAAGTAAGAAAACTGTAACCAAACATTTTTTACAAAAATCGCGGATGGTATAAGAGTAAATTATTGCTAATATTAAAGAAGAGAAAATGATACCCAATTTACATGTGGTGCACCATAAAGGATTAATTCATTTGTTTACATTCGTTTGACATTATAGTCCCTTACAAGAGAAAATATTTAACTGTCAAGCACACTTTGTTGAATACATTTTGATTATACCCCAGTTCTAAATGAGAGCAACGTCAAATTCAAGCAGACTTTGTTTAATACATTTTGGTTTTCCCGTTAAATGAAAAAAAAATATTAACCCGTTCTGTTTAAGATTTAAAAAATTTTTTTAAATAGTGTGAAGAAATAGCAAATTGTTTCATATAAATACAATACCGCTTGCCTCAGTTTGTTGCACGTTTAAATAGAGTTTAGAGTTCGGACTCTGTTGTTGTTGTTGTTGTTGTTGTTGTTGTTGTTGTTGTTGTTGTTGTTGTTGTTGTTGTTGTTGTTGTTGTTGTTGTTGTTGTTGTTAACAATGCATTGCCCTGTCTAGGGTGTATGATCATTCCGAAGATCTTGTTGTTGTTGTTGTTGTTGTTGTTGTTGTTGTTGTTGTTGTTGTTGTTGTTGTTAACAATGCATTGCCCTGTCTAGAGTGTATGATCATTCTAAGGGGAGTCCAAGAAAACGTGCAGTTTCAACAGGGTTTGTCCAGAGGTACAGAGGGGTTAGAAGAGTAGGTTCAGATGAACAATTGAAGAGATGTAGAGTATCATGGGGGGTCCTACCACATGCAGGGCATATGTTTGAGATTGCACCAACTTGTGGTGTGTTGCTTTTGAGTTTTTCCTACAAGTTGGCGGCACCTACAGTTTTTTGCCGACTCCGAACGGCACTTGCAAAACAAATGAATTTTTTGCTGAGAAGCTTCTCATGGCAGAAATACACCCGGAGAGTTTGCCAAACTACTGCCGAGGGGCGACCCCGTTTTAGAAAAATTCTCTTTCTAAATAATTTTTGATGTTACTTTTGCCGGGCATCGAACCGCCACGACTTGGTGTAGAAGGCCGAACACTTAACCGCTACACCACGGCGGCCGCCGGATAAGGAGTTTAACCTTACACCATTTCCAGACCTAAGCTGTGCCAAGTTGACTCTTGTCTCCCTTGGTAAGGTGCGTTCTCCTCCAGCAATATACGGTGGAGGACTGGTCAGAACGGGATTCACAGGTAGAGATCCGACAAAAGTGTCTACCGACTCGGTGTGGATGTCGGTTAGAGCCGGTTATGATTCTGCAGATTAAACGGCAAGGTAATATGATGCCGGATCTCATCATAATGCTTACGGAGATGTTTCCTTATGTCTCTCGGGGGCGGATCTGTGTCCAAAAGATGACGGTTTGGATGTGCTGGCTTGTGGCCTGCTCAGCATTTCCGCGTGCTCTTTTCCATTGAGCAGTTTTGCCTCCTGATGGAGGGATGGAGGTGAGACTCGGAAGACATGGGGAGACATCCCGTAGCAGTTCTGATGGCAGTATTTTGGCAGACTGTAACTTCGTCCAGTTGGTGTTATGTACATTAGGCGACCATATGGGTGCAGCATAGTCAAAGAGCCAATGGCCTTATATGTAGTCAGCAACGTTTCTTTGTCTTTTCCCCAAGTACTGCCGGCAAGTGACTTGAGGATCTTGTTGCGACCACGTACCTTTGAGACCATTGCAGAGACATGACCAGCAGATGAGAAAGTATTATCCAGTGTTACCCCTAATAACTTTGGGTGGCTGACAGTTGGTAGCTTAGTGCCATCAACGAAAATGTCTAATTCATTTCTCACCTGGTGCGTCCATGTCGTGAAAAGCGTCGCCGTGGATTTAGTCGGAGATATCGTCAGATCTCGCTCAGTGAAAATCCTGGAAAGGTCGCAGAGGTAACCATTGATTCTCGTACAGAGTTCATCAGTATAGAGGCCCTTCCCGTCGCCATTATTGTACAGTCGTCGGCATATGAAACGACGGAGACGCCCTCTGGTGGTGGGGGCATCTTCGATAAATAGAAATTAAACAGTGTCGGAGATAGGACACCACCCTGTGGCACCCCCTGTCTAATACGTCTAGGTTTTGATGTTGCGTTTCTAAAGTTAACCGACGCCTGCCGTCCATTCAAATAATTAGCGGTCCATCTCTTTAAACCATCAGGTATCTGTGTCTCAAACAGATCTTGTATGAGAGTGGCATGGTTGACTGTGTCAAAAGCTTTCGACAGGTCAAGTGCCACTAACACAGTCCTGTGATTTGGTTGGTTTTGATTTAGGCCGCTATTTATTTGCGTTGTAATGGCATTGAGTGCGGTGGTGGTGCTGTGCAGCTTACGGAAGCCATGTTGGTGTCCCTCCTGGCCTAGATGTTTCAGCATCTTCACGGCAATGCCGTCGGGGCCGATGGATTTTGAGGGCTTAGCCTGTCTGATGGCTTCCTTGACCTCTGAGGCAGTGTTCCATCCGACATGTCGAACAGTCAGGCCACCCTACTTGCCTTGAAGTCTTACACTATAACCTCGAAGCTTGTCGATGAGTGCGCCGCAGTCCTTAATGATCTGGGAGCCAAAAACAAAGTTTTGTTAGGTTGGGTCCCAGGGCATGAAGGGCATGACGGCAACGAAAAAGCAGATCACCTGGCAAAACATGGTGCTCTAACAGCATTTTATGGTCCGGAACCCCTTTGTGGAGTCACGAAGGCCCACGTAAAGGAGACCATAAGCAACTGGGAAAATAAACAGTTTAGGCAGCATTGGCTTAGCAGCCTAGTGCAGAGGCAGGCCAAACTCTTTATAGAACTCTCACAAAGACCATCAGCCAGGCTCATTAATCTAAGGAGGGTGGATCTAGGAACCCTCACTGGGAATTTCACGGGACATTGCGCTCTGCGTTATCACCTAAGTAATAAGGCCTTATTAAACCGCAACCATTAGTACGATCTATTGTGTGACCTATCAGCTTATTGCTGTATGCGGAGGCTCTTTATAAATTTCAGCACCTCCTTAGATTTTTTATTCCATATCACGAACGGATTGAGAGTAACACCACCTACGTAGCAAACTCTCCTTCTGGCTAACGCAATGCATTCGCAGAGTATGTGAACCGGCGTTTCATCGTCCAGTTCGCAAAACCGACAAATTGTATCTGACAGATTCAATTTACTCAGGTGATAACGTAGACGGGACATTGTACCGTATAATACCCAGTGAAGGTACTTATATCCACCCTTCTTAGATTTATGGGCCTGGCCGATGCTCTTTGCGATGGTTCTATGAAGAGTTTGGCCTGCCTCTGTCCTAGGCTGCTAACCCAATGCTGCCAAAACTCTTTGTCTTCCCAGTTGCTTATGGTCTCCCTTACGTGGGCTTTGGTGAGCCCGCAGAAGGGTTCCGGACCATAAAATGCTGTTAGAGCACCGTGTTTTGCAAAGTGGTCCGCTTTTTCGTTGCCGCCATGTCCCTTATGCCCTGGGACCCAACCTAACAAAACTTAATTTTTGGCACGATTGAGCCAGCACTCCCTCCTATCTCAAAGCTGATGTCCTTTCTAATCATGGCTTCCTAAATGGCCTGATACGTCGTATTATCGAAAGCGCCCAATATATCGATAAATGCGCACTGGGCTATGTTTTTAGACTCTATGGCCTTTTCAATTTTTTCCGTAAGGCAATGGATAGCAGTCTCTGTAGATTTCCCGTGTTGGTACGCAAATTGGTTTTTACACAGAGGAAGTTTCTTTAAGTTTTCTTCCCTAATGTGCTGATCCAAAATTCTCTCCATTCCTTTTAGGATCGCCTTCCTGCGGTTCAGCCCCGCCATGTCTGTGGCCTCAGTTGGCCTGATCATTTGAGAGCAGTTCAGCTTTATCATGATCTGTTGTATAAGTTTTTTCCTTCAATTGGTCCATATAATTTCCACGAGTGTAGGGGAAAGTAGGTCAGCTGGGACACAGCCCCCGATATCCCAGTAAGACTGATTACAACCAGAGGGCGCCAGGTATTTGGAGGCCACCGATATAAGATACACTAACGTAGTGCCATTCCCATGATCACGGTACGGATCACACTCGGGATTACGGGTTTTAATGAGTGGTCCTCTCTTTGGATTTTAGTCGCCTTTTACGATAGGCATACCTACCGCGGGCATATTCTAGACTCCCAACTCGCAGGTCTGACAAGCGTTCCTGTCCTATCGAAGTTCGTTTTAATCAGTTTTAATTTTGAAAAACTTATTTAAGCAGTTGCCGTTGTAACTGGAAAGGTCAAGAATAAAAAGCAAGCTGTTATGACCTCGGGTTACGGCGGGCGCCGTGGTGTAACGGTTAAGTGCTCGGCCTACTACACCAAGTCAGGTCATATCAATGCCCGGCAAAAACCAACATCAAAAATTATTTTAAAAAAGTTTTTCTAAACGGGGTCGCCTCGGCAGTAGTTTGGCAAACTCTCCGGGTGTATTTCTGTCATGAGAAGCTTCCCAGCGAAAACTCATTAGTATTGCAAGTGCCGTTCTGAGTCGGCAAAAAACTGCACGGAGGGAAATATATGGATCTAACATCCATAATTATTGATACCACATTAAATAAAAATTGATAATCCTGTCTTATCAATGAATACACTGAGAGAAATGCCTTGAATGTTGTGACAATATCACTTGATAGTGACGAGTTTGATGCAATATTCATTCAGAATGAGCAAGTTATCAAATATTATTTGCTTCCAATAAAAAGTCGAATGGCATGTCAACCATTACGATATCCCACCAAACCAAGACTTCCGAAATAGTCTGATATCAGACTTTTCTGAAGAAAATTGAAAGAAATTCGACTTTAATTAAATAATTTGTAATCATTTCGTAAAATAGAAGTGTAACAAAAATTTGGTTATCAGATAAAAAAAAGTTATGAAATGAAAGCTTTTGACTATTGCCCAAAGAATTTCATTGTACTCTGTAGCTGAGTGGATAGCACTTGAGTACAAGTAGTATTTTTAACTACAGATTTTATTTCGAAAACTTCGTAACGAAGTCGCGTCAACCCTCCCATACAAATTTCTCAGCAACTTCGACAGCTAATCGGTTGCGATTTCGGAAAAATCTTTCGACGCAACGTAAAGACTTCGGAAAAAAGTCGAAATTAATTGTTTAGTGGGATGATGGACTTTTTTTTATATTTATGGTTAGAATACTAATATATTTGAACGGCATGTCAATATCTATGGTCGTAATATGAATTTCTATTATTGCTATATCCATATCTATATTTACTGCATAATAATAATGGTAGAGACAGCGTATTAATATATACATATGTTCGAAATGTAAATTTTTCTGGGACGCATAATCATATTAGTTCAACAATTTTTACTATGGACTACCTAACAACATTACAACTTGTCGGAACATTTTTTTGGATTCAAAAGTTTTTTAATTTCTTGTGATTGAAAATTTTTCTAAAAATTTTATAATGTGCCGTAGCCGAATGGTGGAACACTGGGATAAGGTGCCAGAGGAGCAGTGTTCGAATCCCACTGAAACAAGATGGCAAGTTGTATGAAATTTGGTTTTTTTAAACTAAGAATTTAGAATTTGTCAATAGTTCATATGGATACCACTTCGATAGTGATTTATTAAATATGCACTGATGGAACTTAAAGAAATTTAGAAATTTTTTGCATAAGGCAAGGCTTATTTTCTAATCAATTACTAACTTAAAAGGAGGTAAGACTTAGTAGACTTTTTTTGAACCACCCTAGTGTTCATACAGATAAATATATATTACTATAGTAAACACAAATCGGAAACAGAGGAGGAGGAACGAAAACATCGTTCTCTGGCAAGTCAAAGGCGAATGAAACAGAAACAACAGAGAGAAACAAAAGTTATTTGTCACGAACATAGACGTAATGAGGAATCCCAGTCTATATATCGTTACCTTAATTACATAAAGGTCCTAACTTACATAAAAAAACAAAATTTTTTTCACCTTGAACGCATGCAAATATAGCTTTGTAAATTTGGAATATCTCGGTTATTACTGCTAGTAACTCCTTAAAATTTGTAGTGAGTGTATATTTTACTGTAGCATACTTAAATATGTGAAAAAGTCATTTTCCAAAAATGTGTCAATTAGGGCCTTTGTGAATTAATGTACCTAACGATATGTATATATAATCACCCATCAAACATCGATCAACTATTTCTCAAACCTTTGAAAAACTTTTTAGTTTTCAAGTTAAAATCCAACACCATTTTCGATAGTATTCAAATTGATATACAAGATCATTCATGCGCGCCGCAATAACGTTGTAAACGACAAAATATAAAATGTTTGTTAGAAGCAATAAACAGTTTGATGTCGCCATTATGTCACTATTTAAAAATAACTCTCTATGCGGGCTTGGAGCTCAAAAAAAAAAAAAAAAGCTTTCTGCTTTTTTTAGAAATATGGAAAACTGCCATTAGAAAAATAATTCACAAAAACAACGAATTTTGAAAAAATGTCGGTTACAACGTTATTTGAGGCGCGCATTCAGTTCTTCCAACATTCATGAGCTATTAAATTTAAAGAAACTTTAGTGAAATTTATGTAAATAAAAACCGTGTCACACAAAAAAAAAAATACCTGGGAAGTGATACCATTTTTCTTGTAGATCTATGTCAGTTAAGGATTACTGCATAGGGGTCGTGCATATATGACGTCACGCTCTTTGAGGGGGGGAGGGGTCTGCGATTTGTGACGAAATGTGACATGCGGGGAGGGGGGGGAATAGCACTTACGTGATGTCACGTTATTTTTTGCATGTTGCATGTGCAACGTCCGTGAACGTTTTCAAATTTGCCACGTTTTCATTCTTTCGATTGGCAAATATTATATGTCAAATAAATATTGAATTTATATTACCATATTAAGGGTGTGATGTGACATTCGAGGGGGAGGGGGGGTCTGGAGTTTGTGACTGGGTGTGACATGGGGGAGGGGGGGTCAAAAACTACCAAAAATCGCGTGACGTCATATATGCACGACCCCATACAAGAAATTTGGCGAACACCTCCAAAATCTTGAGTGTCAAATACGTTACTTAAAATTTATGCAATTTTTGTATTCACCACACCTTAAAATGAGCGAGAGAGAGACTATGTTAGATTTCTTGTGACTTTCTCTTATAGAATACCGGAATCATCTCAAGTCACAAAAATTGTATATAATGAAATAGATATCTCAAATTTAGTGACTTGATATGAGACAGAATTACAGAATACTGGTATAAATTATACATTTTTTCACGAACTAAAATTGAAAAAACTTTCTCGGAACAATCGATTGTGTGGGGCTATGTCGTCACTACCTTCCCAGAATCGTGAATGTGGAACTTGTTTAACTTAAACGGTTGTTAAATGCGAATTCCCAGATACCGGGATCATCACCAGCAAAACAAATTTTTGTATCATTGTGAAAATGTTGCTAGAATCAACCAATTTCTTCTACATATATTAAATTTAATGATAGAAGTTAAAGTATCGATTACATTTTTTAATGTTTTTTTTTTCAGATGTCAGAACCATTAAAGGGAACAAAACAGCGACAGTGTTTACAATCATAACTCCATATACCACTTGGTTGCACATACAAACATATATAGATTACAATTGAATCCACTCAGTTTGTGAGCAAGATTTAGGCAAGAACTCTCAAATTGACAATCCAATACGAAGTGCTTATTTATTAAGTAGCTCTCTTGGAGAGTAGTGCTATTTAAAGCACGACTTTAACGGAGAGTATAAAGGCTGAAGATGTCTGCAGATTCATCCCGATGCCAGCATGGTATGGCTGCGCCCGCAGTTGTACCACCCCAGGTAGTGAGCGATCGATCAATATTGGATTCGGCAATTGGATTTATAAGTGATGTTACGCTTACCGCGCATCAAGGGCATACAGAGCCAAAAGATACGATTATTTGGGCAAGATTTGAGTCGACTGCTGATATAAGTGATCCATGTTTTGGCATTGATTGGGAGTTGGAAGGCAATGTTGCACCTCCTTTACTTTTAATACTCGGATATGGGCTTGGTGTTCAAGTATGGGCTATACCGGCTAATGGTGAGGCTATTGAAGTTTTATCGTGGCGTCATGGCGTTGTTTCTACATTACGCATTTTGCCGACACCTGCCTGTACCAGATCTACCAACGAGCATGGACGAGCTGATGAAACGATGGATGCATATGCTGAGAAGCGTCCACTTATTGCATTAGTTGATACAAGTACAACTTCTTCACAGCCTCAATTTTGCACTCTTAACTTTATATCCCTCAAGACTGGAAAACAATTAAAAACAATAAAATTTAAGAATCCCATTCTTGATGTAATGTCGAATCGCACATCTGTTGTTGCTGTATTTCATGAACGTATAGCCATTTTTGATGCACGTACTCTGGAGGATAGACTTTCCATTACAACATGTTATCCGAGTCCTGGGTAAGAAAGCTTGTTTATAGTTTTCTTAATTCATTATCATAGCATTCACAATTCCATATATTCTTAATTCAAATAAAGTATAAATCCCAATCCTGTGGCTCTTGGACAACGTTGGTTAGCATATGCTGAGCAAAAGCTACATCCAACGAAGCGTAGCGGTGGCGGCTGGGATGGCGAAGGTATAGCCAGTTATACGGCTACTGTATTGAATGCTGCAAAATCACTTGGTAAAGGATTACGTGAGCTTGGTGAACAGGTGGCCGCAGGTTTGACTGGAACGTCAAGCACTGGTAGTTTATCCAAAAATAGCAGCTTCGATTCTGCTATTGGCATTGATGCCAAACAACCTGGTATAGTAACAATATTGGATATAGAGGTTTGTATATAGATACATGCATACATGCATACTTAAATCATGTAATATTGTAATGCATATTTCAGCAAACTATAAGGGATTACAGTCCCACAACAACAACAACCGCTGCTGGTAATCTTAGCAATGAACCAATTGTAGCGCATTTCGTTGCCCATGCAGAAGCTATAGTTGCAATGGAGTTTGACAATTCAGGCATGATATTACTAACAGCCGATCGGCGCGGTCATGATTTTCATGTTTTTCGCATACAACCACATCCTGTAAGCCCAAGCCTATCAGCTGTTCATCATCTATATGTATTGCATAGAGGTGATACCAGTGCAAAAGTGCAAAATATTACATTTTCGATGGATTCGAGATGGGTTGCCATTTCAACGTTGCGTGGAACAACGCATGTCTTTCCCATTACACCTTACGGTGGTCCAATGGGAGTACGCACACATACTTCGCTACATGTTGTTAATAAATTGTCACGTTTTCATCGTTCGGCTGGTTTATCGGCCGATGGACGATCTAGTTCACCAATTACACATTCGGAAAGCACCAATTTTATGCAATCATTACAACCTTATCATAATACGACATTACCACCATTTCCACGCCCAACTGTTGTTTTAGCACTGGCTCAGCTTCGACAACCTTTTGCCCTTGGATCGCCGCCTGTTTCGGCTGGACTTAGTATGCCAGCAAAAAGCGGTGTAAATAGTGGTGGCAGTGCTGGTGGTGGAGGTACATCAAATGCTTCGCAGCGTCAAAGGCATTCTTCATTGTCAGATGATAACGGCAAACCTTTGAGTGTGTGTGCAATTTTCGCAAAATCTCGTTCATGGTTGCTAGAACCACCAAATGTAACAAGAGAAGCTTCTCATCGTATCCAGCGTAAAGCGATTGATTCGCTTTTTGTAATGGCTGGTCACGGTGCCCTTATTCAATATGATTTGGATACGAAACTTGCATCAAGTAAGTAGCAAATTAGCTAAACATAATATATCTGTGTCACAATGCAATAACCGCATAAGTCGTTAGTTCTAGCTTGCCGAATGTTTGAATTAAATATATGTAGTTTTTTGTGGACAGTTCAAGGATTGCCGAAATATATTGGAAAACATCGTAATTTTATAACACGGATACACATGTGGTATCAATACTGTAGTATATCGTAGCATTGAAACAGAGCATCAGTTAACAAAAACTAACCATAGAGTTTTCGAATTCTTATTTGTTCATAAACAAAGAAATTGTTACTGGAATTCACTAATTCTTAATTTTTTATATGAGAAATGAGAGAATTCGTAAATTCCAGTAATAACTTCTTGGTAATGATTGGCTACTGAAAAACAGTGTTAAAATTTGTTTCCAAATATGTACGAATCGACAAGTTGATGTCGATTATTAACGGTTATCCGATTAATGAAATTTTGTCCTGAAACAACTTTGTCTACTCGCTTAACTGATTAATCACACATTCGCTTGACAAGAGGTCTAATAACATGGCATCCAAAACTCGAATACATCCCATCTAGACGTATGCGGGTATAAATGGAGACCACAGATATATTTGTATATATTATAATATGGTTGTGGTATTTATTGTTTGTTCTTTTAGACATTGCCAAAGAAAAAATTTGTGATGATACTCCAATTGAATTGGATGTAGAAGCTAAAGCACAATGGAACCTTGGTAGGCGAAGGGATGGATCTCATGAGCTGATGCCACCATTGTCAAATGATAATTGGTTAATAAAGGATCGAAATTCCTGCATGTTATTAGACAGTATGCGTCAGTATGATATAGAGGAAAAAGCTGAAAGTTGGGTATCACAAGTTGAAATAATAACACATGCTGGGCCACATCGACGCCTTTGGATGGGACCACAATGTGTATTCAAAACATACAATACACCCAGCGGGTATGTTATTAAATATAAATTTGATAAACAAAAAATATATCTAAATAAAAAATTTCAGATCTAACTTAAATCATGTTGATGTTGAGGCTGTAGAAATAGGAGTATCCAAGCCTACAACTGCGGCTTCGGCATTGCGTTCTCATCCATTAAGTATGCCCGTTGCAGCGGCTCGTTGTAATCTGCCAGTTTTGATTGAATCGGGATCTTACAGTGAGTCCAAACTTTGAAATTTATTTAGTTTGACGCAGCAGTAGTTGTCAGTGAACACTGGGAAATTCAGTACAAATTGACACCAAATCATGTTTACTTTTAGCCTGAAGTATTGTAACACTTGATAAATTTCGCCATTGAAACCATTGGGTTATGTTTGTTATAAAAACCCTGCACAGCAGCCGGCCGGGTATTGGACCAAGCCCACTTTTGTTTTTTAAAGAGATTAAGACATAAGTAAAAAAATGCGGTCCCCGCATGTATGACTCCGATGACAATGCAATATTATAAAAAAAATCCGATAGGTGGCGCGTGGGTCGCTATATTTTCAAAAGTCGCATTTATGGTCCGATTTCGCTAAAATTCCGAACATGTATACTACCATGAAAAGAAATATTTTCCCAAAAAAAAAAAAACTGAAATTCTTAATTATGGACCGATTTGGCTGATATTTAGCGTGTTAATTAATTTTCAAATGTTTAAAAAAAATGTTGACTCGCAAGAAATGCGAAGGTTTGTTTTCGGTGTCGTTGCATTCGTTTTTCAACTAACTTCCCGATGAAGTAGATCTTCAAAAATTCATCATCGTTTAGTTTTCTACCCCACAAAAAAAAAATAATTTCGATAGGTGAGATATTTGAAAAATTTCATTCCCAGAGATTTTGCTTTGGATTTTGAAGTAATTCCCCGTTGATCTGGGTTTTAAAATTTTTACCATCGTTCAGGTTTCGCTGACAACGCATTATACGAAAAAAAAAAACACCAAAATATTGCTTTATTTGCGAAAGTCCCAATTATCGTCTCCTATCTTAAGTTTAGCCCTTAATGCCATGTGAATATGTATCAAAAGCACAGTTTCACTTTTTCGCCAATAGCACAGTTTCACTAATCGGAAATGCGATGGAAAACTGTTGCTTACATTTAGGCGCAGTCATCGTTAAAGTTGCATACATCCGGTTCGGAAAAGTTGCTTACACTCACACACAGATGGCGCAAAAGTTTCTCTAATACATTTTAAGTCTATGGAATTTGTAAGCGGAAATTCTGCGCCCATAAGAAATAACAGCTTAAGTCTGTGGCCACAAAAATATGCGTAAATAAGGAAAGAAAAAAAGTGATTTTTTAAAACTTGACACATAATATCCGATAAAAATCTTAGAAAATTTTCACAGACTCACAACCAAGGCAAATTCAACAAGGTAGAATTGACAACTGATATAATTTGTTTTTGCAGGAGTTTTTCCTTCAAAAATTTGTAAACAAGCGTATTAACCCTTTGCGGCCCAAGCACAGTATTTGAACCCCCTAAAATTGTCTTGTTAAAAAATTATATCGCATATGCTGAATCCGCAAAATTACCAAACCGGGAAGATTCTTGATCAAACGCTAATTTAAACTAAACAATGTGCAACCTAGAAATCGAATGGAGTGATTTTTTAAAACCGAGTGCTACTTTTGAATCTACATTTTTTAACCCGTATTTGGGTCAGACAACGACTCTTGGCTAAACAATAGTTTCTTGGCCAACGAAATCCAACAAAGTCGATTTTGCAACCAAGACCTAGTTTGGAAAATATCTACCTATTTACGGATATTAGCATTATGACAATGATTAAAACAACGTTATTTTTTTATACAATAGTCTTTGCCATTTTTTTATTTTTAAATGCATGTATGTAAATGCTTTTATGCTCTGCGCCCAGCAGTATGTAGATATATACATATATAGCCGCAGAAATGTCTTCCTACTCCCAAATAACTTTTTTATGTTGATAAAGCAGTTTCTTCGTTTGAGCCTCGGTAAACAATTTATCCACTGATGCCCTCAAAGTTTTGGCATCTGTTAGCTGCGCGCTGAGGTCAGCAAGACTCGCTTCCAAGTTTTTTGACCAGGTAAATATATTTCAGCTCTAAAGCTACATTCACTTGAATCGTCCCTGAATAAAAATAAATGCACTTAGTAATATTAGCTTGAAACTTGTTAAGTTCAAATGTTATTTATTATTTATTTGTTCGATTAAACTTATAATTGTAATTATAAATCTAAAGCATATTTAGCACTAGCTGCTAAGGCTATCGGCTGGGTGGTCAAAAGTAAAACTTATTTGAATAGTTTGTGTGTATTTGATGATTCGTTGAGGCATGGCTATATGTTGATTTTTATTGCTTTTATGTATTTGAAGATTGAATCGATGTTATCCTCGGATGGGGTTTGAAGTAATATCATAGGGTTTATGTTCCCAAGTATTCTGCGACGTATGAAGAATGTGGCTGAGCATTCGGTGAGAATATGTATCACTGAGTTTATAGTAGTATTACAATACTGGCAAGTGTTGTTGATGTTTTTATCAAGTAGATGTGAGTGAGTGAAGCTGGTATGTCCGAGGCGTAGGCGCGAGAAAATTATTAAACCCCCCCTGCGGGTTAGGGGTTTAGAATATGCCCGAGGTAGGCATACCGGTCGTAAGAGGCGACTAATATGCACATAGGTAATTGACGTGCTACTCGATGGTTGATCTACGGATATGATGCCTCTCACCTCTCATTACCCATCTTCTCCTTCCTCATGGATGGAGGGATGCCATGACCTAGAAGGTTCCACTGGTCATACCAAATCGCTACCACGACAGTCGGGCAGTACCGCAAGGGAGTACCGCAGCGTACCGGGGTCATATCCGGCCAAGGACTGTCAACTTCGGCATCACTCCCCAAAACCTTCGGGGAGTGTTTTGTTAACAACAACAACAACAACATTAGGCGCCTTAAAGCACCGACCAACTGCTACATCCTTAGCATCTCCGCAAACTGCACAACGCGTAACCGTTTTTGATCTTTTCATAGATATAATATTGAAACTCTTTGATATTTCTTCAATAAAAATACCAAATTTTCAAACACAGCGGGTTAATAATTTTTTTCGTTTGACGTAAAAACTCCTACAGCAAAGAGCGAACTGTCAAGATCACTATTCCCAGTGGGAAAAGGTAATGTACAGCAATGCATAAAGTAATGTATAGCTCCTATAGGCTATACATGAAAACATGCATGAATTTTTCTACAGCGATGTCATAGGAAAAGTAATGTGTCGCTCGCCTACAAAACTAAAGATACATGTTTACATTACTTTTTATATTACTTTTTATAAATGAAAAGATGCATTACTTTTCAAGAATGAAAAGATGCTTTACAAGGGACATATTTAATTTTGCATAACATTTTATAAATTTCCTTGTGGAGTAACAAGGACATTAAGACACAGTGAGGCTCTACAGCGGGGGAAGAGTTAAGGTCCTATTTTAAATGTTTGAATGACGAGCTCGTCATGGGCTACGACCAAGATGACTGCACCCAAAAAAAAAATAATATAAAAAAAACTCCAAAACCAAAAAGGCACCGGCATCAGGAGTAAACAGTCCAGTCGACTCTCGACTTCTGAAAGGCCTCACAGCAGCAGAAAAAGCGATGAAGATGTAAGTAACGAGCAGCAGTTTCAAAATGAATTTAAATTGTATTTTTTTTTATGTTTGAAAGTTGTGTATTTTTTTTTTTTTGAAGTTTTCAAACTACAAATAAAAATAGAGCGACACATTACTCCCTTCCTTGCTTTTGGTATGATCTTTTCTAACATCAAAATTCGTACATCTTTTCATATATGAAAAACATTATTTTTTAAACTACAAATCAAAGATTGAGCGACACATTACTCCCTTTGTATATATTTCTTCCGGCAAACGCAGCAGAACCATTCTCTTGGGCCAGGATTTGGCTCAATGCCAGCCCGGATCAAGAGAATAAGGAGCAGCCGTGCTGCAAGGGGCTGTTCCGGGGATAACAATAGGTGAGGGAATCGTGACGCGTTAGACAGGGTCACTTCGAAATGTATTGCTCTTGGCCGAGTCATTATAAAAAAAAAGCAACCCGGGTCGTTTCGGTACGAAGGGTATTGTACAGGTACAAATACCGTTCTCGCAGAACCGGCAATACGTGAAACGAATTTTATTAATAATAAAAGAAAAGAAGGTCCTGAATGTTCTTAATTATACCCTGAAATAGAAAAGAAGCTCCCAAATGTTCTAAATTATACCGTCAAAATTCAACATGCTTTTATTATTAATAAAAATAGACTGGAAGATTTAATAATTTGGGTGTAAAGTTTTAATGTCAAAAATATATAATTATGTACAATATGGAATTATTTTGTCGCAGACGAAGAAGCCTAATTATCGTTAAAGGTGCTTAAAAGGTGAACTTAACTATAAAGTGTTATATTTCTTTACAGGGAATTTATTTTTTACTTTTTAGTTAATATTATTATTCTATTAAAAAGTGTGTGTAAGGAATGCTATACAGGGCCAAAGTGAGATCTTTGAAATAATTAAAAGCCGTATATTTTTATTATATAATACTTATTCATATGTACATACGCTTTCAAATAAAAAAGTACACCAATCAAATAAGAAGAGCAGGGAAACTACGCCCAGTATTAAGCTTTTTCAATTAAAAAAAAAAGGAATTAGAAACCCAAATCCAAGTTTTGGAGGATAACTTCGAAAAAAAAAAACGGGGAATAAGATTGCTTTTACTTATGTATGTCTCAAGTAATATCTTAAAAAAAGTTGATTTTGTCGTATTATGTAATTAACCACTGAAAGCAAAAAAGCCATTTTCTCAAGTAAACTTTAAAATTTATCTGCCCGATAAAAAAAAAAAACGCATACAAACTATTGGACATTTTGTATGAAATTTTTTTATCGGGCAGATAAATTTTAAAGTTTACTTGAGAAAATTGCCATAAGTCTTGTAAAAATATAAATATGCAAGGATTCAATTAAAAAGTGTATTGTTAAACTTATGTTAACCAAGTTTGGGCCATTTTGAATAAAAATTTATTCAAATAAAAAATTAAAAAATTATTCATTATTTTAAAAATTTTGCGTGATGAATAACAATTTATTTTATTCAAGAATCGCTTTAAATAAAAATAAATTGTTATTCATCACTTTGAATTTTTTTGAATAATGAATAAAAATTTCTTTCTTATTTTTTCGTCACTCATCCCTCAAAAATAAGGATACAATTTTATTTTTAAGTGATAAGTGACGAAAAAATAAAAAATTTATTTTTATTTTTTATTTCGTCGTCACTCGTCACTCAAAAATAAAATATTGCCCATCCCTGATGTTAACTTATTTTTTAAAATTTTCAATTTTATGTATGTATTGATAAATCATTAGAAAAGCGTCCATCGGAATAATGCTAAAACATGATTGTGAAACATTTGATTAATGCGTGGAATTTTATATTAATAGGTAGTATAGAGCAAAGCCCGAAACTTATGGATCGTTTTCGCCACGAGCACTTGGATTCTGATTTCACCGTATCTCATGGCGACTCTCGTCTTAAGGAGGACTTAGCTGATGCCATGCGTGAATCGCCATCTGTGTCAGAAATTCATAAAAGTACTTGTAAGTAACGTTTCCTATATTCTAATATTTCGAGGTGGTGTATGTGTTTGTATATGTATAAGTGCAAACTCTAGAATAAGAAAAATCTTTCGATGGCACCCGAATCATTTTCCTAAATCTTGCTATTTTACATGAATACTAAAGCCCTCACTGTGAATTATCTTTTATAAGCTGTTACTAACAAAAGAAGTAGAGGCTACCGCCCACAATACCTAACTGCTGCGAATATTGTCGGCCAGTGGGGGATTCTTGTTCTATGAAATGATAACATGAAAAAAAATTTGTATGAATTTGAAATTTCTTTTGTAATTTTCATAAAAATTTGTGAAAAGAAACAGTGTTGCCGTTGGGGAGCCTAAAGGGTCAATTTGACCCTTTTTTAGAGCAAGGACCCCGGACCCGACTTTTTCAAAAAAGTACCATTTTTGACCCCTTTTCATTTTCAAACTGCAATGAAATGCATTTTTGTCGTTTTTTTGTTAAAAACCAAAAAAATCTCCATATTCCTTTTTTACTCTTATACGGCTGATACATTAGCGCAAATTCCGAATTATCTCCGTTTTTGGAAGTTAACTTGAGCATAATCTTTATTATAAACTCAAAAAAATGAAGAAGATTTGAGCGGCCACAACAAAATGTTCGCTGGCAACACTCTTCAGATAAATAAATACAAACTGCAAGAAAACGCATATTTCTTGCAGTTTACCGCTATTTGCCGCTAGAAATAGTAAGGGCAACTACCAAAATTACGATTTACCGCTACTGCACACTAGAGTCGCTATAAAATAAGCAATTCCCAGTGACATCTACTTTTAAATAGCAAGTAATACAACACAAAGCACTAGATGGCGCGATTGTTAATCTTCAATTTTGTGTGTATCAGGGTAAAATTTGGATCTGATTAAAGAAGATTTATTGGAGGTAATCTCCGTGTGTGCATTACATCGGGAGCTCTTGCCGGTTTCCAAATGTCTTGCCTAACTGAAGTCTTACTACTCCATTTGATTCCAGAGTTTAGTTAACTTTGACTTAAAAAACTGACCTCGGATACTCAGTGAACGAATGTGACTCGTGGGACTCCGAAACCCCCTTTGTTGCATCTTTATGAGCGAATCATCTTTATGAACGAATTTTGGATTTAAAATTCAACTTTGAACTGCAATTTTTATATGATCGAAAGTACGTACTATATAGTACCGTCGCTCGGCGCGCAATACCGCGCATTTACAAAAAGCAATACGGCGTCACTTTTTGAAAAATACGCGGTATTGCATAGTTTATTTCGAAGAAAATAGGTTCCAAAACGTTATTTGATTTATTTCTTTGGGTTTTTGTTGATAAAAAAGGCGGAATCTCAACGTAAATACATTAAGACCGATGAGTCCTAGTCAGGGTAACGAAATCTCGACCGTATGGCTTTTTGCAAATACGCGGTATTGCGCGCCTAGCGACGATATTCTCTAGCTTTTCGGAACTATTTACAAAGGTTAAAGGGTGTGATTCGAGGGACATTTTCCTGTATTTTCCTGATACAATTTTTAAGTTTTTGAAGTTAACTTCTTAGGCGGCGATATGAAGTTTGGATTGAGAGTAAAATTTGAGAAAATGGCTGATGAATCATCATCATCAGTGATGATGCATCGGAAATTATGCAACGGAAATAGAAATTGTAGTCGACTTTCAGGCGTTTGTTGCAGACTTTTAGGCGTAGGCGATTTTCACCACGATGTTTAGCTGTGCAAATCAAATAGGAGGTGAAATTCTAGGATCTAGCTAACATTGCACAAATTCTAATAGTTAGGCCGAGCAGAACTCATGGGTGTTGGCACTTTTCAATATAGAGTTAGATATGCCACTATGGGTATCAAATGAGGTGTATTTGCGACCGTATTCGAAATAAGATAATTTGAAGCAGGCTTGCCACCTAACCGCAATTTATTTATTTTTTCGTATATGTATCTCGGGAACTGCTGGACCGATTTGGATAAAATTTGGCATATAGACAATTTGATTCATTCTAAGATTATATACATGGTTATACACTTAGGTTGGTTTACAGGGTTGCTACCTATCCCAATTTTTTAAAATATAGAGCTAGATATGCCCAGATACCCATATTTATCAAATTAAAGGTATGAAAATTTAACGCATGGTTGCCACTTGGCGATGCCACCTAACCGCAATTCACAACCCCTTTTACAACTCTCCTTCCTATCTTTCTTTGTCTTCACACTATTTCCCTTCCTTTTTCTCTTCATTCCCACCTTTCCTTCTACCACGCCCCTCTTCCTCTATATCCCATTCATGGCACCTGTTAATTTAGGCATAATTCTACCCACGTACCGAATTTGAAGGAAAACGCACCATGTATAAGATATTTTCGAATTGATCTGTTCCCTGGCCCACTTCCCGGAAGTAAGAAATTGTGAATTTATTATTTATTCTTATTTCGTTATTTCTGAATTTTAGAAGTTAACTTCTTTCACGTGTACTGGCTACACGCGTTTTTTTTTTAGTTTTATCAATGCAGTTCCCTAAAAATTTAGCTATGCCACTAGTTACCTATAACTCCTGATAATAAAAATACCTTCATTATAAAATTCTGCCAGAGCAGCGGGAATTTATCGTATTTTAAACATTTTGTACTCTTCCTCTTTTGGCTGGAATGTCCATTCTGTTAAGTGGCATCCTTATTTTCATTGCAGACTAAGTATCTTGAGAATTTCCACATCTAAAAAGGCAAAACAAAATCAATACAATTAAAAAAAATTATTCCGCCCAGGCTAATGTACTTCCAAATTACAATTCAGTTCAAAAAGGTACAACTTTTATGGCCAAGTTCTTTTATGTCATACATACATAATTTATAAAACTCATCATTGAAAAATAAAAAAAACAAGTATTATTTCTTTGCACATTTAGGTCTTTGTAACTGCGAACTGGCCGTCGGGACAAGAAAACGGTAGAAAATTTCTTTCTAGTACGTATGCAATGCTTGTTCGTTAGTAAATAAGCGATTTCTGACGGCCTTGGATCATGGTTTAATAGAAGTCTTATGGAAAATCAAAGAGGTCGATGCAAGCCCTCTATATTCACATTTTGACTCCCTATTTACATATAAATACACAAAAAGGAACTTTTGAACGTGGTTAAAAGAAACAGTTTTCGAGTTGAGTTGGCTAATATCAGCTGCGGTGTCTTAAAACTACGAGTTATGTAAATGTACATATGTATGTACGTTTTAAATATGTGGCACTTATCTTATCTTCTTCAGGGCCCTCTGTAGTTTTAACTACATACTTTGTTCTGTATATCATTTTGAAAGTCTTAAATTTTTTGACACTATTTTTGGTGTTTAATATACCCTTTGAAATTTGTAGTTACAAATATGAAGAGAAAAAAGGATTTAAAGCCAAAGGCAGTTAAGCGTTTTAATTTTCTGAATTGAAAAACAGTTTTCAATATTTAATATCAACATTTTTGTATAACTATATCGATGTTTCCATGTCAAATTATGAAGGCATAATTATATTCAAAGTTGTCCTTTTTTAAAATCATACGTTAACTTGTGGTGTGCTGGTATGTTCGAAACTTGAATCCACAAACTGTTACAAATGATTCGGTAAGAAGTCTTACTATCGTTCGGCTTTAATTTTCTTATAATTGTTTAACACTTGCTTTTCACAAATACACATGTATCATCTGCAACCATACATCCACACATCGTACTGCTTTTTTCTTTTTCTAAATTTCATTGCATTGCTTTGAGTTGAGTTTTTGCAGAAATTATAGATATTTTATACTTTTATTTTCGCTCATATTCTAAAACGTTTTATAATTTTGACTTTTCGGTTTCTGAAATAAATAGTTAATACCCTATAACAAATCTTTAAGGTTTTGCATATATACAAATATCAAAGCACAGCACCGCGATCATGATTTAAGAAAAAATTGCCTTCGGCCTTTTGTTAATGCTTTTTTCTCACCATATATGTTTTTTTTTTTCTTCTCTTCCTTTGTCTTTCTATTGAAGGTCGATTAGCCTCTGAGGTCGCCTCGTCTGATAATGTTTCATTCTATGATGCACGTACAGATCCCGATTTTGGCGATGATGATTCTGATCTCAGTCCGAAAGCTTTGGCTTCGTATTCTTCAAAAGCAAAGGAAAATCAATCATTTTGTGGTTGGAATTTGGTTTGTAATGTCGATTCTGACAAAAATAGAACGGTTCATTTGCACTCAAATACATTAATTAGACAAACTGAAATTCAAAAACCACCTAAAGCTTCAGTTGAAAAAGTGGTAAATCCTTTGGGAACTGTTACAAATGTGAATTCAGATATTTCGTCTGAGGTGAGAAGAGATATTCTTGATGAAGTTGTATCACAATTAGCTGCCGAAGATGACATTATTCATGAAAACTGTGATGAATCTTTGTTTCGTCCCGTCGTGGCCATATTTTGTGACGATAAGGAACGTCAAGCGGCTGAAAAAGATGCAGCTTGTGAGAATGAGGAATTCCTTAAACCCCCAGAGCTTATCAAAAATAATTTGGTTGTCCCAGTTATAGCTAAGGAAGTCGACGCCGAATTAAGTAAACGAGAAAAGAGTCAAAAAAGTGACAAAATTAAAATGCAAACTCTGAAAAGTATTCTTAATCAGCAGAAATTAGACGGACAAAAATCAATGGACGATACAAAACCAAAGTCCAAAGTAGAAAACTCTACAAGCGAGGTTAAAAAAATTGAGTCTTCATTGAGTTGTGAAAATTGTATAAAAAATCAACAAAAGAAAAAAGACAAATGTGAAGTTATAAAAGAACTAAAAACGCCGGAGAATAAAATAAATGTTGGGGATGGGAAGAAACAAAACATTAAAAATACCGTAATCTGTGAAGAAACCGAAGAAGAACCAATAGAATTTAAAAGGATGACACCTACAGCATCTGTATCAAAAGATCGAAAACCAATACCCATCTCCGATGTCACAGTCCTGAAAAAAGAACAATCATCGGGAAAAGAGTGTAAAAAGGGTACAAAATCGAGTGATGTGAAAGCTACTACTAAAGCTGGTGGGAAAAATACTCTGCAAAATAACGACGAAAATATTTATGATGATAAACAAGAAAAGCATACAAGTAGAGAAGAACCGAAGCAAGTTAACTCTAAAACAGAACAAACATGCAAACCAAAATCAAAAGAACCCCCTTCAGATATATTAAACAAACAAAGTTCTGAAACAAAATCAAACAAAACAATTGCTAAGACCAATATGGAAATAGCTGAACCTATCAAGGCGACTTCCTTAAAAAGTGAATTTATAGGAAAAGAACAAAACATACCAAACGTTTTAGATAATTCCGTTTCATCAAGAAGTAATGTTAAAAATGATGTTCTAACTGGCTTAGAAACTAAAACGGAGAGTGCAAACAAGAGTAAAAATCAAGATAAATTATCTAAAGACCTAATTTCAAAAGATATTAAGAAAAAAGTTAAGTCGAGTGAAGTAACCCAAACTGCTGACACAAACAACGTGACCGAGACAGATGTAAAACGTAACGAGGATACCAGTACATATACTATTAAGGTTGTTGAATGTGTCGATCCAAAGAACCAAAGCGATTTCGCAGAAGTCAAAAGCATTGATGATACAAATTTAAATGATATTCAAAATAAACAAACCAAAAGAAGGGATCCCAAGTCAATCTACGAAACCGGAAAAGATACGAAAATAGCTTCAAAAGAAGAACATAGTGATTCGAAACAAGTTCTCAATGCTCAAACAAACCGCAACGAAAAGTGTGATATTGGTGATGGCGATAGTGTCAAAATTATTACGAAAGGTAAAAATCAAAAATCGAAGCCTAATTTTGATAAAGCTCAGTCACCTAATCTAGTGGAGAGTTCATCCGCCATCATAAATACTGATGTTGTAAAACCTAGCAAAAGGTCCGAACCCAATAAAAACATAGTTTTGAATGAGGATAAAGCAATATGTCCATTATTAGTGTCGAAATCTGAAACATGTCAAAATTCGCAAGCTTCCAAAGGGTTGCCTTTAGCATGGAGAGCAGTAACAAATGCTGAAAGTGCGGAAAAAAATGTTGAATCCAGCGCCCATTATCCAAGCTTAGGTGCAGTAGGAAAACAAAAAAAAATCATGAAAAATAAAGAAATTATCACAGAAAAGAGTGAAAATATAGTTCCCGATTTATTCTCAACAGAACAACCAACAAAAACAATTGATAAAAAACTCCACTCAACGAATGAAAATAAAACTGAAAGGCAATGGTCATCGCATTTCGAAGGTCTCCCGACGCTGCAACCAATTGATGCTTTGCCACCTTTACCAACATTAGAACCACTTGACATGACACCGTTTTCAACAATTTTGAAGAATAATAATACAAAACTGGCTAGAAAAAATAAGGATGATGCGACCGAACAGAGTTTGATCAACTTTGATAGTCCCTTGCAAGAACTCCCAAAATATGACCATAAAGAACTCAAGCAACAAAATTTGATTTTCGCCTTATGCGGATCTTTGCACTATGAAAACGATAATGAGATAAGCGACGATGATGACAAACCAGACACACTCTTGCTAACTAATTCTGGTAAAGAGGAAAAATCAACGGGAAAATATAAATTGCTAAGTGAGAACGAAGAGCAATATTTAAACTTCGAATACAGTTCTTATGTCGCTAATGAAACTAATCTGACAACAACAAAAGAAAAAGATAAATTTTCAAGTTCTGCCAATTCCTCGGCCTCAGAGGAAATTATTGTTATCGAAGAGAAGAAAATGAGCAAAAAACAAAGAAGAAAGAGACAACAAATGGAATCAAGAGACAAAAAGGAAGAGCCAGAGGCACGCGAAGATGATGAAGAGCTACGCCCATTAATTGCAATGATCGGTTCTAACACAGAAATAACATCAGCATGTGATAATAATGAATCGTCCATACAATTACCGCCAAATGCAAATATCAACAAGAACATGCAAAAGCAACCCATTTTGATTGCACGTGCATCTCCATTGGGCAATTCTACAACCACAACTACAGATAGCGAAGGACCCATACCAGCTACAACATCGGATGATAATATTTTTATTCTACCCACAAATACGACATCGACAATTAATGCACCTATTAAACTGAAAACAAAAAGATTAGAGCACAAAATAAATTTAATGGCTGCTATTGATGCTGCTACATCATCATCGACATCCTCTGCAGAGGAAAGTAATGTAGAAGCAGAGAATCGCCGAGCTAATTCTGATCAAGAATTACCTGTGCTTGGAATTACTACATCACAAGTTCAATCAACTTTAGCCAATGTCAGTTTAGTTACACCGTCATGTGCAACAAAGAAGAAAACAAAACGCCGCAAAAGATAAGAATTAGCCCTATGTTTATTTTGTATCATTTGTGTAGTAACAACCTACTATTTATATATTGTATACTACACCAACAATGATAATAGAAATAGAGTATTAGTAAAAGGTGCTGTTGAACATTTATCAAGAAACTAAATAGCAAAAAACTAAAAAAAAAACACTAATTACTCTGTACAACAGCCAAAAATCACGGAGGGTTTCTCATCCGTTTCTAAAGCGTTTGGGTGTGCTGCATCCGAATCTGAAGTCAAATTCTTCGGGTCACCCTAAGATTTCTCTCTAGAGGGTAGTTTGTTCAAAGATCGGTAGTAGAAAACAAACATTTTTTTTAATATTTTTCAAATTTTTGCTTAATAACTTACTATACCTAAATTTGTTTGCACTATGGAATATCTGTATGTCGCCAAATATAAAAAGCAAAATTAAATTATGGTTCCTTGAGCATTAAATAAAGCTATCCTCTGGAGAGAAAACTTAGAGTGACCCGAAAAATCAGGCTTCAGATTCGGATTCAGCACACTCAAAAGCTTCAGAAACCGTCGAGAAACCCGGTGGGATTTTCAATAACTTCAATTTTGTTGTACAGTGTTATTTGATCTTAAATTTGTAAAAAAAATTACAATTTCTTAACATATACACGTACATACATATGTACTACATTTACCTATGTACATATTTTAGCCAGCATGGGAAAATATTGAGAACAAAAATATTTTAGTTCTATGGCAAAGTATTTTAACTCCAGCAAAACAGTGGGAAAACATTCTACTGCCAATTATGAAAATTTTACTCGTATATACATACTAAAATTATACCTAAGTTCATTATGTATTTCCAATCCAAAATTATGTATTCACGATTATATCACGAACGAAATGGTTTAAATAAACAATTTTTTCCTTCAATTAGCAGAATAAAGAGAAGAATAATAAGATAATTATACAGGAAATTCCTTCAAAGTTGCAAATTGCTCACATGACCATCGAAACTCGTTAATAAATGTTTTCCATATAACTGTGCGAGGTTTAAACAGTTTATAAGCTTTGCGAGGCATTTACGAGTTTTCATGAAATGTCGTTTTAAGTCCTTTATTATGAAAATTAAAAAGGATATAGTTTCAAAATTGAGGACAAATAAAAAACGTTTTATTATAAGAATGTGGAGAGATTAAAAACGAATGCCTTCTAGATCTTACCCATCCAAAACTTTGTAAAAAATAAGAAAAAAAAAGCATCTCCATAGGTGGTTTTTTCAAATTTTCTCAAAATTTATGGGAGAACTAAAAGCAAAGATAGCGAGCTCTAAGTATTAAGTTACGGCGCTTATTTTTTGCGAGGCTTATTTTCTTATCACTAACTTTTGAGATGTTAAGACCTGAAAAAACAGAACTTTTTTTTACTGAATCACCCCAATGTACATGCTTATACATAACGCTGGCTCAAGTCTCAATTACTTACGATCAACTCAATATCGAACTGTATGGGGTGTCGAGTATGAATTCTCAAATGTTACTTTTATGCACCAGACAATTAAATAACCCAATTTTAGCTAATAGTGACAAGAATCGGTTGGTATTGGAAAAGGTATGCTTACAAACTTGTTTTTCATAATAGATGAAATAACTGAAATGTACCGCAATAATTGAATATTCAAGCAAGTTATAGGAGACCTCTCAAAGCCGGCAAATAAATCAATTATGTAGCGAGAACCCTAGACCCGGGGTCGACAAAAAAACGGGGATGCTTTGCTCAGCGGCAACTTAAAGTCATCGGTGGCGGATAGGGACCGCAAAAAATCTTTATAATGTTAGCCCTCCCAGCAAACTCGCGCAGTTCGAGGCGTCTAAAATGTCTCCAAGTGAATCTTCACCATGCCAAGGCAGCTTCGGATGTTCTTAGCAGAAGATTCAGCAGAGAAGGTCTGGGAGCGGCCTTCATTCAAGAACCATGGATTTTGCATGGTTCTGTAAAAGGTTTAAGCAGTACTGACTGTAAATTAATATATGCCACCGGTTCCCGTCCCAGGGCGGCGATGCTTCTAAACAAGAAACTGTCGTTTATCCCGCTCCTACAGTTTATGACGGCTGATTTGGTTGCAGTTTGGGCAAAAATTCCAACCCCAAGAGGCGAAAAAGAGGCCATTTTGGCATCAGCTTACTTTCCCGGTGAGGAGGAAACAGCCCCTACTGCTGAATCCAAATCCCTCATTGAGTATTGTCAACAGAAGGGTATCCCATGGGTCCTCTGCTGTGACGCAAACTCCCACCATACAGCTTGGGGTAGTACGAACATAAATAACAGGGGTGAGCACCTCCTGGAGTTTATTAGTAGTCATAACATCAATGTCATAAATCGTGGTAATGAACCGACTTTTGTTAATGCTATTAGAGGGGATGTTCTTGACCTTACTCTATGTAGCCAAAACATGGCCTTCGCTGTCACAAATTGGCACGTCTCGGGGGAGGAATCAATGTCGGACCACAAACATTGTGTTCGAAATGGGTCACTTCTCTGAGCATGAGTCCGTTTTCAGAAATCCAAGGAAGACGAAATGGGAACTATTTCGCTTCACCTTGGAAGAAAGTGGCAATTGCTTACAAAAACCGATAACTACGGTGCGTGGGATTGAGGCAGAAGCTGAACAATTTCAGTCAGATATTATAATGGCTTTTAATGAGAGTTGTCTCCAGGCTAAAAAACGTGTACAACGGGATGTGCCTTGGTGGAACAAAAAGCTTGCACAATTAAGATGTCAAGCAAGAAGGTTGTTCAATACAGCTGAAGACACGGGAGACTGGGTATCCTATAAAAATGCCCTAACCTCCTACAATAAAGAACTTAGGAAGTCTAAGAGGGCGACTTGGAGAGAACACTGCGAAAACATTAAAGATCTTCTTACGGCACTGCGGCTCCAAAAGGCCCTTGTCTAAGGCCATAGCAACGTCATTGGTACTCTGAAGAATTCAAATGGGAGCTACACCAAGCAGCCGGACCCTTGCCGGAAGACACATGCAAACTCTTGCTTGCTACTCACTTTCCGGACTGTACACCAGGCTATCAACACTCACATCCTATAGTAGATGATTCTCCAACTATTAGTGGAAGAGAAAAGAGCCTGAAAGCAAAGCTAACCAATGTCAAAAGTAGGTTCCCTATGTACAGTCACTTCTCAGAGCAGTGGAACCACCCGGGGTTTTACCTCGGCCAAGGACTGTCACTTTCAATGTAACCCTGTTTAGTATGTTTTGTCCCATTCCGAAACTATCATCCTCCCCCTTGCAGCAGGGCTGCAAGATATTCTATTGTTACGGGCGGGCGTTGAGCCGAACCCCGGACCAAAATAATGGATATGCAGCGTCTGTTGCAAAAAGATATATATTAAACGGTCGCATTCTGTGCAATGCTTCTCGTGTAAGAGATGGCTCCATAAATCTGGATGTTCAGGGCTTAACCTTAACATCCACAGACCCCGTACTTTCTTTAGTACTTTCGTGGCGCCTTGTTGTTTGCGCCCTCGGGCGTCCCGCGGTAAGCGCCGTTTAAGCGCACCCCTACCGCCACTTTCTAGTAGCCATACTAATAATAATAATAATAATGTCTTAACGACTAGCAGCACTTCTGCTATACCCGCCACACAAACTCCAGACTGTTGCTCGTGCCTTATGGCGTCAACATCACGCGCAGCAGCTCAACACTCTTGCTCCCACCGGAGCAGTTTATACATGAGCAACTCCGAGCACCAGTCTCTCTCTGTTTCTACATCACACCCCCCTCCCGTTTAAATTCTCACGTGAGTCAGGATCAACATCTTCCCGCACCTGTCTCTACGTGTACTGTTTATCGGCAAAGATTATACACGCTCGCGTCATCGGTCAAATGCAATAACTGCTTAGGCCAATGCCACGTACATCTATGCTCTGGGCTCGCTAACAGGAACCTCTGGACGGATGCGTTCATCGCACCATGCTGTAACACACCTCAACCTACGACGCCAGCCAACCCGGTTACACCGGGTCCACAGTTAACTAGGCTGAGGCACAGCCTTGGTCTTAGCCTACCAATACCTGGGCGAACACATCAGTCTCTCACGCCTATGGTTAACTCGACATCGACCCCACCGGCGCACTTCCAAATCTTACAGCACAACTGTAACGGATTAACTGGTAAGATCGCAGAGATAACTAATTTGATGACGCAATATGACATAAAACTTGCCGCAGTCCAAGAAACCAAGCTCAGTCCTAGGTCTGACCTCATTACCTATGGCGGATATAACATCCACCGGAAAGACCGTCATAGAGTAACAGGAGGTCTGGGAGGTGGTCTAGCGTTCATAACGCACAACTCTGTACAGTATCATCTATTTGATACCGACATCGAAGGAACGGATGATATCTTAGAAAGCCAAGGTATTACCATCCGTACAGGAGATGTCGATCTGCAAATCATTAACATCTACATACCCCCTGTATCAAGTTGCCCCACCGGTTATCACCCCGACATTAGCTTGCTATTACGAGGAGATAACCGCGTGATCCTGAGCGACTTCAATGCGCACCACGACATGTGGCACTTCGGCAACACTCCCCAAAACCTTCGGGGAGTGTTTTGTTGTTAACAACAACAACAACAACAACATGTGGCACTCAAACTTGCCAGCAGACAATAGGGGGCATGTACTTGCAGAACAAATAGATGATACGGCTTTCTCTACATTGAGATATTTCTATCGTAAGTGCAGGACTATTGAACAACACCAATTGGCGACCCATACTCACGTTGGCGTCTGACCATCTCCCAATAGTCATTACCATCGAACGACCGACGGACTTTATTACACCTGAGCATGGTACATATATTAACTTTACCAAGGCGGACTGGGACAGTTTTCAGACATATACGGACGAATCCTACGGACGTACGCAAAGGCGAACGACACTTCCGCCACATCATTGACTTGGCCTCTAAACGCTTCATTCCTGCGGGTCGAATATCTCAAATAAGACCAAATTTCCCCGCGGAGGCAGCGGCCATGGCTAGAGAAAGAGATGAAGTGCGTAGTCTCAATCCCGCAGACCCCCGTATAAGGGATGTCAACGCGGAAATTCGTAGGAAACAACACCTAGAGCAATGCAACCTCACTGATGGTGTTGGCAAATTATGGACTACGGTCAAAGCTCTATCTAATCCAACGCAACACAAGATCTGTTTGAAACACAGATACCTGATGGGTTAAAGAGATGGACCGCTAATTACTTGAATGGACGGCAGGCGTCGGTTAACTTTAGAAACGCAACATCAAAGCCTAGACAAATTAGACAGGGGGTGCCACAGGGTGGTGTCCTATCCCCGACACTGTTTAACTTCTATCTATCGAAGATGCCCCCACCACCAGAGGGCGTCTCCGTCGTTTCATATGCCGACGACTGTACAATAATGGCGACGGGGAAGGGCCCCTATACTGATGAACTCTGTGCGAAAATCAACGGTTACCTCTGCGACCTTTCCAGGTTTTTCACTGAGCGAGATCTGACGATATCTCCGACTAAATCAACGGCGACGCTTTTCACGACATGGACGCACCAGGTGAGAAATGAATTAGACATTTTCGTTGATGGCACTAAGCTACCAACTGTCAGCCACCCAAAGTTATCAGAACTGCTACTGGATGTCTCCTCATGTCTTCCGAGTCTCAAATCAAACTGCTCAATGTAAAAGAGCATGCGGAAATGCTGAGCAGGCAGTTCCTTCTGAACTGCCACAAGCCAGCACATCCAAACCGTCATCTTTTGGACATAGATCCGCCCCCGAGAGACATAAGGAAACATCTCCGTAAGCATTATGATGAGATCCGGCATCATATTACCTTGTCGTTTGATCTGCAGAATCATAAGCGGGCTCTAACCGACATCCACACCGAGTCGGTAGACACTTTTGTCGGATCTCTACCTATGAATCCCGTTCTGAACAGTCCTCCACCGGATATTGCTGAAGAAGAACGCACCTTACCAGGGGAGACAAGAGTCACCTTGGCACAGCTTAGGTCTGGATATAGTGTAAGGTTAAACTCCTACTTATCCAGACCTAATGATACAATCTCAAACACATGCCCTGCATGTGGTAGGACCCCCCATGATACTCTACATCTCTTCAATTGTTCATCTGAACCTACTCTTCTAACCCCTCTGTCCCTCTGGACAAACCCTGTTGAAACTGCACGTTTCCTTGGACTCCCCTTAGAAGAGCTTGATGAAGATCTTCGGAATGATCATACACTCTAGACAGGGCAATGCATTGTTTACAACAACAACAACAACATGTCAAAAATGTCCAATGGGCTTTATCGACTTTCAGTCCTTTCAAATCCCCAGGACCGGATGGGGTCTATCCTTGTCTGTTATGGCAAGGAATTCACTATACAGCTCCAGTCCTATCAAATTTATATAGAGCATCCTTGCTGCTAGGATATATTCCTAACAGGTGGACAGAGGTTAAGGTTGTCCAGGGAAACCGGAAAATCTGCCATCGTCATATCGACCAATAAGTCTCAGTTCCTTTCTCCTAAAAGGAATGGAGAAAATTTTGGATCAGCACATTAGAGAAGAGAACTTAAAGAAACTTCCTCTGTGTAAAACCCAATTCGCGTACCAACCCGGAAAATCTACAGAGACTGCTATCCTTTGCCTTACGGAAAATCTAAAAACATAGCCATGTGTGCATTTATCGATATATCAGGCGCTTTCGATAATACGACGTATCAGGCCATTGAAGAAGCCATGATTAGCAAGGACGTAAGCCCAATGATTACTCGCTGGGTGCTGGCCATGCTAAAGCAAAGAAAAATCAGTTTTGAGATAGGAGGGAGTACTGGCCCAATCGTGGCACAAGAGGATGCCCTCAAAGAGGTGTACTTTCTCCTCTACTTTGGACCCTTGTCATAGACGAACTTCTTTACCTTTTGAAGGGCAATGGTTTTAACGTTCAGGGCTATGCAGATGACTCGGTCGTCTGCGTAACAGGAATGCATGACGAAACAATATCCGATCGCATGCAACAAGCCCTTCGCATCATTGAAAGATGGTGTGCTAGCAAAGCTCATCCATTCTGATAGAGAAGGAAGCCACATTCGCTGCATTGAGACTTCAAAATGTTTCTGATCTAAAAATCGGAAATATGACAGGACATATGAAGATAGTCAAGAACTTCATAAACGATCCTATATTGCAAGTAAATGATGCAACAACACCTACGCTCACGATCACGCGAAATTTGAGGTTTCAATCGTTGATCAAGTGCTCTGGGAAACAGGGAACCCATATGCTGAATCTGTTTCGGAGACTTGGTATACGGATGGATCGAAGCTGGAAGATGGTAAAACGGGAGCTGGTATCTATGGACCAAACTACAAAAAATCGATACCAATGGGTAGCTACCTCACTATTTTCCAAGCGGAAATCCATGCAATAGAAATCTGTGGCAGAGAATGCCTCCGAAGAGTACTATCCTCTAATCGAATTTACATTATGTCGGACAGTCAGGCCGCCCTACGTGCCTTGCAGTCGTACACAAAAACTTCGAAGCTTGTTTATGAGTGCGACACAGTCCTTAATGTTCTGGGACATTGTAGTCTACGTTATCAGCTGAGTGAATTGAATCTGTCAGGAGACACCCCCACAAAGAAATTTTCTTCACGGCATACCGAAATTAATTCTTTTTACATGTCATGATATGATAATTGATCACGAATTTTTTATTTGTCTTCAATTTCTGCTCCCATATTAATCAAACATCAAATAATTTATAAAGCTCTTATAATTCAACTTTTTGATGCAAATTTAATTTTAAAAATCCTTTAGAACATTTTACAATTTTCGGTGAATTTACGTGTTAAGTATAATTTGTTTTATGGAGAAAATACAGTTTTAATGAACATATATTGTGTCTCATAATGTGTTTTAATTGATATATTTTTATTATAATTGGTACGTAGTGTAATGTGTACGAGTATGTCGCATATGTTAGTTATTATCAATATAAAAAAAAATATTTTAAGTGAATGTAAATAGCTTATCAATATACATATTTCCAAATTGTCCTTTACTAAGCCCCAAATGCAAATAAAGTAAATTATACATATATTTAAAATGAAACGTGCCTACATACATACATATCGTCGCCCTTTTGCCAAAACCATGGATATGCCAGTTGTCTGATTATGAGTTTATAGGTGCCGGAGGATGATTGCCACGATAGCTGTTGAAATGGTGAAATTTTGACCCTTATCGAATATCCGTTTTTAAACTCAACCTACAATGAAAGACTCTAGAGCGAGGAATATGCCTTTTTGATTCAACTTTTTTAAATAAATAATTTTTTTTTATTTCTTCCTTTTAGGTTCGCGCGCTATAACGACAGGATTTTGTGAAGATAATATTATTGACCACAGTGGACAAAATAAAATTTTAAGTGCCAAAAAGTTAGAACTTAGTGGAGTTGAGAAAAAGTTCGATACAAAGAAAAAACTAAACTGCAGAGCTGATAATAAAGACTCAACTAAAACAACAGCAAGCACTTTTAACAAACACAACTACGAACTGATCAGCACAAATATTCCCGAAAACATATTTGACGTTACAGATGGCACAAATACCAACACTTTGGATCGTTATTTAATTGAAAATGGTGGAGAACAGAACACAATTATTAATATTGATTTATATGATGATCAAATAAGTGTTAGCAGTATACCATCGTCATCAACATCTCCACCATTAAGTTTAAATGGTTGTCTTGATATTAATCTAACGCATTTTGCAACCGGTGGAGATTGTGTCGATAATGCAAATAATGGTATTTTTGGTGACATTGATTGTAGTGGCGGTAGTAATGTTGATGATAAAAGCAAAATGGACACAAACAGTGGTAGTTCTTTGTGAGATTTACTGAAGCGTCCTTCAGATGCAGGAGCGAATATTTTTAGTGGAAGTTCTTATCTAAGCAAGTTTTATAAAAATATTTTTAATAATCCAACATCAAAGTAGAATTAAGTATATATATAGATTCGTATATACATATGTTTGTATGTGGGGCGCCAATTTTTTTAACTACGGTCGGTCCCGGCTAACTTCGATGAGCACGTAAAATTTTAAGCTATACCAAGTTTTTCGATATCAGATATGAATGCATGTAATAAGAATTGTTAAGTGTTTAAAAATTATTTTATATGCGCAATAAAACTTAATAATGCAGTAATATACTTAAGAATTTAGTACTGCATGTAAATTTAATGACCGTATTTGGTAAGGTGGGGTGATTAATGAATGAATTTTCGAATACGTGTGTGTACATTTAGAGTACTACAATTTAGCAACCTTACATTAACGGGTCGATTCTAAGCGTAACCGGACATTTTGTACCTAGAAGATTATCTAACCGAATATCGTAACCGTCGGTAATGTAACCACGATTCTATCGTGCATGGAAACGCTGTCAAAAATTATAAATGCGCAAAAGTGAATAAAATGAAAATGCAAACGAAATTTCGTGCAAACAAGTGCTAATATTGTTTATTATTTATCGTTAACTAGTATGCGTACAAAATTTGTACTTTTTTCGGTCCAAAAAAATATTTACAAAACACGTGCTTTTTTTCGCGGTTAGATACGTGACGTTACCACCTATTTTGGTGGTTACTAAACTTGTCGGCAACTTTACTTGGCAGAATCCAAAAGGGTGTAAAAGTTGACAGATTCTTTGTTTGCCGGTAAACAGAATGTTGTTACCATATTAGAATTAGGGCGTAAATAGTAAGTTTTGCCCTTACTTCTGCCAAAAACTTCCTTTACTACAAAGTGACCTATCTATTGACCTATTATAGCAGCCATCGCCACTTAGTGTCTCAGTCTGCTCCTACAACAACAACATCTTGCTCCTTGTGTCTCACAGCAACAAACCAGATTCGCAAAAAAATACAAAAAATACAAAAAATAATTGCAATATTATTCTTGGAATACCGTTCATTTCATGCTGGCTGGTGGCGCTTCGGTGTAAAAGTATAACGGCATACACACGAGTTTATGGGTACATACATACGCATATAAGTAGCTACATATGTATGTACGTTCAGTTGTATTTATTTTTTTTTTATACCTTTCATGAACATGAAATGGTATTATAACTTTGGTCCGATGTTTGTAAATATGAGAAGAAGAAGAGATAGACCCATCAATAAGTATACCGAAATGATCAGGATGACGAGATGAGTTGATTTAGCCATGTCCGTCTGTCCGTCTGTCCGTCTGTCTGTTTGAACGCAAACTAGTCCCTCAATTTTTGAGATATCTGGCTGAAATTTTGTATGTGGCCACCATTTTGTAATATAGGAATCATTTGTCGGAACTGACAAGATCGGACCAGTATAACATATAGCCCCCATACAACCGATTGTTCAGATATAAGGTTTTTTGGCCAAAACTTCCGCAATTAAACAGTTAGGAACGTAAAATTTTGCAACTCGAGTAATTTCTATTTATGTAGTGTATATAGTGAAAATCAACGAGATCGGGCAAATGTAACATATAGCCCCCATACAACCGATTGTTCAGATATAAGAATTTTTGGCCAAAACTTCTGCAATTAAAGAGTTAGGAACGTAAAATTTTGCAACTCGAGTACTTTCTATTTATGTAGTGTATATAGTGAAAATCAACAAGATCGGGCAAATGTAACATATAGCCCCCATACAACCGATTGTTCAGATATAAGGTTTTTTGGCCAAAACTTCTGCAATTAAAAAGTTAGGACCGTAAAATTTTGCAACTCGAGTACATTCTATTTATGTAGTGTATATAGTGAAAATCAAAAAGATCGGGCAAATGTAACATATAGCCCCCATACAACCGATTGTTCAGATATAAGGTTTTTTGACCAAAACTTCTGCAATTAAAAAGTTAGGAACGTAAAATTTTGCATCTCGAGTACTTTCTATTTATGTAGTGTATATAGTGAAAATCAACAAGATCGGGCAAATGTAACATATAGCCCCCATACAACCGATTGTTCAGATATAAGGTTTTTTGACCAAAACTTCTGCAATTAAAAAGTTAGGAACGTAAAATTTTGCAACTCGAGTACATTCTATTTATGTAGTGTGTATAGTGAAAATCAAAAAGATCGGGCAAATGTAACATATAGCCCCCATACAACCGATTGTTCAGATATAAGGTTTTTTGGCCAAAACTTCTGCAATTAAAAAGTTAGGAACGTAAAATTTTGCAACTCGAGTACTTTCTATTTATGTAGTGTATATAGTGAAAATCAAAAAGATCGGGCAAATGTAACATATAGCCCCCATACAACCGATTGTTCAGATATAAGGTTTTTTGGCCAAAACTTCTGCAATTAAAAAGTTAGGAACGTAAAATTTTGCATCTCGAGTACTTTCTATTTATGTAGTGTATATAGTGAAAATCAAAAAGATCGGGCAAATGTAACATATAGCCCCCATACAACCGATTGTTCAGATATAAGGTTTTTTGACCAAAACTTCTGCAATTAAAAAGTTAGGAACGTAAAATTTTGCATCTCGAGTACTTTCTATTTATGTAGTGTATATAGTGAAAATCAACAAGATCGGGCAAATGTAACATATAGCCCCCATACAACCGATTGTTCAGATATAAGGTTTTTTGGCCAAAACTTCTGCAATTAAAAAGTTAGGACCGTAAAATTTTGCAACTCGAGTACATTCTATTTATGTAGTGTATATAGTGAAAATCAACAAGATCGGGCAAATGTAACATATAGCCCCCATACAACCGATTGTTCAGATATAAGGTTTTTTGGCCAAAACTTCTGCAATTAAAAAGTTAGGAACGTAAAATTTTGCATCTCGAGTACTTTCTATTTATGTAGTGTATATAGTGAAAATCAACAAGATCGGGCAAATGTAACATATAGCCCCCATACAACCGATTGTTCAGATATAAGGTTTTTTGACCAAAACTTCTGCAATTAAAAAGTTAGGAACGTAAAATTTTGCATCTCGAGTACTTTCTATTTATGTAGTGTATATAGTGAAAATCAACAAGATCGGGCAAATGTAACATATAGCCCCCATACAACCGATTGTTCAGATATAAGGTTTTTTGACCAAAACTTCTGCAATTAAAAAGTTAGGAACGTAAAATTTTGCAACTCGAGTACTTTCTATTTATGTAGTGTGTATAGTGAAAATCAAAAAGATCGGGCAAATGTAACATATAGCCCCCATACAACCGATTGTTCAGATATAAGGTTTTTTGACCAAAACTTCTGCAATTAAAAAGTTAGGAACGTAAAATTTTGCATCTCGAGTACTTTCTATTTATGTAGTGTATATAGTGAAAATCAAAAAGATCGGGCAAATGTAACATATAGCCCCCATACAACCGATTGTTCAGATATAAGGTTTTTTGGCCAAAACTTCTGCAATTAAAAAGTTAGGAACATAAAATTTTGCAACTTGAGTACTTTCAATTTATGTAGTGTGTAGAGGAAAATCAAGAAGATCGGGTAAATATAACATATAGCCCCATACAACCGGTTGTTCCGATATAAGGTTTTTTGGCCAATACTTCCGCATTTAAAAAGTTAGGAACGTAAAATATTGCACCTTTAGTACTTTCTACATATCGTGGGGTGACAGGTAAAACTCATTAAGTACACTAACAAAGAATTTGAGATATTAAGGTTTTAAACACTTTTTAACGTCAAAATTCAACCAGACGCTCTAATATCTTTAAAGTTTCATGTAGTTAAATCTAGAGAGGTGACAATACGGCTGCAAGCTTATTTTTTTTAGAACTCAGCCATAATCTTCGTTATTGACAAAACTGTATTTAGTGACTTTTCCCTGTCCAAAAATTTGTTATAGCTTTGTAAAAAATTAAAAAATAAACAACTTAAGCATTCAGAATTCCCTTTATTAATGTAAATACATGTGCACAATTTATTTTCATCTGATTCGTTATCGCTTCTTTCGAATAAAGGCAAAGATTCCCTTCCGGTAAATGTTGTTGATGGCTAGTTCTTATACCATGGCACCATTTCCTCTGGTATTTGTCCGGCATTGCAAAGTTTTATAAGATCTGCTTTTTTTGCTGCAGATATCGGAAGCATCGCAGGGCTCAGATTAGCAGAACCCGTTCGAGGTCGACCTCTCCCTGCACTGATATTTATTTCTTTGTAGTCACTAGTGTGATCATATCTGTAATATATGGTGTCAGGTTTGGACTTTTCCACTTTTATGCATTTATTTTTCAGCCCTCTTTATCCTTGTTACGGTTTTTTATTGTTGCTAATGCCAATTCGTGTAAATTGTAAAATCATTATACGTAAGCATATGTACTTGATACTTATTTGTTCGCTTTCTTCTAGCAGATTTGAAAATTTCAGCCCAATCATTCATGCAAAATGCAGTTTTATGCCGTTTAGTGACCTCTATTGCTGAATGTATAGAGTCACACTCCATATATGTATGTCCTGATTCTAGACGCTTAAGTTCAATTTTTACTAAATTACTGGCAACATGTAAGACGTGTAGTAATACTGCAGCTACTTGCTGATTTCGATTTTGGCCACCACAAGTATCGCAAAATAAAAATATTTCCTTTACCGTGGCAGGCAGACTTAGAAGAAACTTATACAAGATTGAGCCTATTTCGCTGCTTCCACGTTTGCCTTGGAGTTCGTTCCACGTGAAGCAATGCGCTTCTTCCACATCTCCAACATAAATAGTTAAATTATACACGCATATTTTTTTCATTAAATACGGTAATGAGTTTTACCTGTCCAAGTTTTATACAAATTTTTAGATAATGATATTTTAATTTTTGCAAAGCCCGCCTGCTCTAAGTTGGGCAAATATTAAATCATTTTTCAAAAAGGCCAGTGAAAAATAATGTGATATATGCAAAAAACGGGGTTTTTCCAAAAACTGTACTTAATGAGTTTTACCTGTCACCCCACGATATGTAATGTGTATAGTGTAAGTCAGTACAATTGAACACGTATAATATATAGCCTCCATACAATCGATTGTTCCGATAACTCGGATCCTATTATTTTGTAAGTTTTTTTTAAATTATAACAAAGATGTGTAATGTGTATAGTAAATATAGTTAAATTGACACAGGCTGTACTGGGGATCGAACAGTGAAAATCGTGACGCTTATTCATGAAAGGTATATAGCCTTCGGCACAGCCGAAGACAGCTTTCCTTACTTGTTTTAATTGCGCTCATACTAGTCGGCGACAGTTTTTTTGGCATAGCTTAATAATAATTCTTTCGGGTATTTGTTTCCTTTAGCATCCAACTGCTAATAAATTAGCTAAAATTATGGGGGAGGGCTCAAAAGACGGGTTTTGGCCTTAGGATCACGAATCCGGAAGGGCTTTTTAACATTTTGCCCCCTATCCTGACCAATCCAAATTTTTCGACATTTTTCTACTTTTTTGTAATTTTTTTACGAAATATTAAATATCCTCCAGGTTTGACAGTTTGTGTTCGTAGCCTATTTCTTTGTGGCCATTGCAACACTTTCCGGATTATAATCGGTAGAAAAATGACAATGTTATAAGAGATTAAGTGAATAGGCCTTTTTATTTTTATTTTTTCGAAATCTTGTATTTATCTTCATTTTTATTATTTTTATGTATTTTAAAAGTGTTTAAAAATTTAAAGTTTTCACCGTTTTGATACACGGTTAAAAATTTGAGCCTTAATTTTAAAAAATTTTGTACTACCTATATGACCAAACCAAATTCAATCTAGACCCGTTTTCATGCAAATTGGCTAAATGAATCGGGTTTCAATTATAAACCAGAAATGTTTTAACAATTTTTTAAAGATAAAATAAATTGTTTGTCCGTTGGCGGGAATTCGAACCAAGACTCCCCGCATCATGCCCGTCTGCTCTACCACTGAGCTACATCGCACACATAAATGTTGTTGGCCAAATTCAATCTTGAATAAGCTTTCAAAAATGAATTTGAATTTTCAAACCCAAAAGTTTAAATTTTAGACCGAAAAGTTTTAATTTTCAAACCAAAAAGTTTTAGTTTTAAACCGAAAACTTTTAAGAATAAAATAAAACTAAAAAAATGTGGCAGCTTGCAGGATTCGAACGAAAACGCTCAGGAGTCACAACCGACTGCTCTACCGCTGAGCCATGCCGCACATGAAGTTTTTGTTGGAAAAATTCAATTACATTCAAACAAACCAAAAATAAAAAATTTAGACTGTTTTTTCATTTAGATTTTAAATCGAAACCAAAAGAAATTAAAAATCTTTGTAGGTCTTTGGACAGTTTGAAATATTGTACAAAAAAGTTTGAAAAATTGATTAAACTTTATACGATCAATTTATCAATTATCAATTTAGGTTCATTTTTTTAGCCGTGTAAATTTTGTTCTTCTCGAAGAAGGAACCAACAAAAATCGCCATCATAGGTTCATTCCAATGTCCTTGTTTCCATTCGAATTATTCACATATCAAAGTCGTTGCGTTACTAACTGGTTTGTTATACGAAGCATGGCGGCTTTTTGTTCAAATGTGACAGGTGGTCAGATAGAATCACTAGCTCCTGTAAAAGGCTGTCGCTTCGCAACAACAACATTCATATGGTTGTTGTCTTCCAATTTCGTTTTACTGTGTGCGGCGGTACCATTTCTGCTTATTATTAGTTTACTTTATACAATTCGTTTTAATTTTTATATAGCAACACATGAATAAAACAATTTTTTCCATATAAATAAAGATCACTCTAATCTACATACACTCACACATATACATACATATATATAAGAAAAAATCACCACAAGTGGGGCTCTTAATCATCGACTAATCGGTTCATCGATCACCCTTTAAAAATCGATTTTTTGACAAAGTCGACTTTGGAATAGTTGTTTCCTTTTGCAATTCCTTAAGTCTGCAGTTTTGTTATTTTATTTACATTGTTTGCCTTTTTTGTCTCTATTATGTTTTACTGGAAATCGAACTAATCTCTTCCAAGTTTTCCCTCCTTGTAATACGAAGTATATATGTATATGGGTGTTTCCCAACGGAAAATTTAATTTTGTATGGAGAAAATTTGTTTACTATGTAAAAAACGTCCGCAACGCACTTAAGTGGTTAAGACAGCAACATAATACCTACTATATAAGCGGCTGCAACATACTTTTACCGACAGCAGGTTCTTAAATACGCCCATTTTTAATAAATCGGCCCCAGTTTTGACAGTACTTCTTACTGAGAGTTCAATAAATTCGTTCAAACGTAACGTCCGCAACGCCAGGAAATGCCCATATGCCACTACTAGCTCTAATAGGGGAGCATGACTGACAAATGAGGCGAGGGAAATTTCAGGTCGACTACACAGTAAAAAGAAAAGTCTAACTTTAATACCATTTTGGTGTTTATATATAATAATGCCGAAAAGTATTAAATTAATACCATATTCGGTCTAATTAAGAAAGAGAGGAATTCAGTCGAAGACTCTCTCAGGCAAAAAAAAAAAATTTACACAGTTTTATTATGTTGCCTTTACCGAGAGTCGAACTCACAATTTATTGAATGCTGAACGGAGAAGTCTACTATCAAGCCATCGAGTACTTATGCTTGCCAGCGTCTAATTGCACTGTTGTTCTTAATGTAGTATCGCAATAGCGACGAACGGCGTGCTCTGAAGAACAAACCACCGGACTTAATTTAAACATTAACTATAATGAGAGAGAGCGCTATATAGAGAGCGCTTTAGTATTATTTTGGTATTATTTTAAAACTATTTGGAATTAAAAAATTTCAGAGTCTTAAATTGATACTATTTTGTATTAAAACTCAAATTTAATTCCAAAAAGTCTTAATTTCAATACCGACTGGTATTAAAAGTAATATTTCATTTTTTACTGTGTATTTGCTACTCGATTTTCGGTATTTGTTTCAGTATTTGTTTACCCAACTGCTAATAAATTAGCTAAAGACGGGGTTTGGCCTCAGAATCACGAAACCGGGAGCGCTTTTTTAATATTTTGCTTCTCCGAAGAGATATTTGCAATCAAAGTTGCAAGTTTTCATGTGGTTGTTGTAATTTTTTAGGCTGTACCTAAAAACGTGCGAAAAAATGCGTACCATGGCGAAACCCACGGTTCAAGCAACCACCCGGACTTGGGAAGGCGACACCTTCAAGGCGGTGTTCTGCACATAAATTCCATGGATTCCGCCACATCGGACCCGGGTCATTTTTCGGTTTTTTTACCATAACTTTTCACTGAAACAAAAAATTATAAAAAACGCTTCCGGATTCGTGATTCTGAGGCCAAAACACGTCTTTTGAGCCCTCTCCCATAATTTTAACTAATTTTTTAGTAGTTGGGTGCTAAAGGAAACAAATCAAATCATCATTCCAAAAAGTTTTCATAAACTTTTATTTTTTCAATAAAATTTTGCAGATATGTACATTAGGGCGATTCAAATGTGTTTTTTTTTTGGTCTTACCCCCTGAAACTTTCAAAGCCCCCTATTGACTCTCAACGACTGAATTTTTTCATAAAAACTGTCAAAAGTCACAACGTACGGAGCATCCAAAAGTTCAAATTGAATTTTCCTGCGGCCTGCTAAGCCATGTGCGATTATCTTAACTATTGAGATAATTTCAGCCATTTAAAATTTACTAGATTATATACGTGTTACTGTGTATGTGTGTGCATTAGTACAAGTTTCAAAAATTAAACGAAAATTCGTTTTGAAAAAAATGCCATTTTCCCCCATACAAAATGTATGGGAAAGGGCGAAAAATAAATAGCCGTAAGGGTTAAGTTAGAGGCTAATTTTTTGCAAGGCTTATTTTCTCATCAATCCCTAACTTTTTAGGGGGTAAGACCAAGTCGACATTTTTTGGAATCACCCTTATGTACATTTATGTATGGATGTAATAGCAACTTCGGCGTACCCAAGATAACCCCACAATAAAATAGAGTCGAAATCCCTGAGGTCTCGGTCATCTCTTTATTAAGAAGAAGAATTCAAAATTTATAAAAAGTACAAATTTTTAGTTAAAGAGAGTTCCGAATTTTTATTGCAATTAGTTAGCAAAATTATTTGATACTCTCTTTTTATTCCAATTATAATTACATTTTTTTGTTTTTAAACTATAATCAAAATACCATGCCTAATTAGCATTAACAATTACATATACATATTTAAAAATGTGATTTCGTTACGTTTTTACTAAATAAATATTAAATAAGTATGTATGCATATAAATAAAGAAATAATAAAACAATTATGAGACTATTTCTTTTTTTAATATGATCACTGCTTCACCTCATTTTTTAAAAAGTAAAAATATGCCGACCAACACTGTACAACCACGCTGAGTCGACTAACCCTAAATTTGATTTACACGAGTCGATTTCCTATTCGATATTTTGACGTTCGACTGCGTTAAACCATTAGGCTAGGCTCACGCTGCAACCGACTTCGGCCGTCCGGCAGCAATCACACAACCACACACATGTGTTTTAAATAAAGTCGGTTGTGGTGTGAGCGTAGCCTTAAATAATGGAACGACAAACAATTGATCAGGTAATCGACCATCAGTCTTAACTCATCGGTAATGAAAGTACGTTGCGACCATGATTCAATTACAATAAGGTTTGGTCTTCCCTTGACGTTTATTATTGACAATCCCAATATGAAAATGTGTACGGGTTTCGTTTGCGAATAAAAAATGTTGTTTTTCTTTCGTCAAGGAATGGTAGTAGAAAAATCGAAAAAGGAGGATATAAATTGTAAAAAAGAAATGATAAAAAAGTAAACTAACACATATATTAGAGCGTCTCGGGCTTACAGGGAAAAAAAAAAAAAGCCGGCCGTACCTCCTTTCATACGAATTGTTTTTGAAAAACATTTAAAAAATTTTTTTTTTTGTGGCAACCCTAGATGATGCCCAATTACATTTTTCTTCAAATCTTTGGCATTTGTTGTCGGATTTTAAAGTTTGACACATCAATTTTTTCGTTTCAAAGAGGAGGTTTTTTCTCAAGAAAGTTCATTGAGCTCATGCGTTTCGTTGTGGAACCACACTTCAAAATCCGACAAAAAATGCCGAAGATTTGAGGAAAAATGCAATTGGGCGATTTCTAGGGTTGTCAGAAAAAAAATACAACTTTTTTTTAAATGATTTTCAAACACACTTCATATGAGGGGACGTACGGCCGACTTTTTTTTGGTGATACGCTCTAACATATATATATGAAGGGCTCAGAACCAAAAGGATCTAAAAGGCGACACCTTTTTTTTTAAATTGAGTTATACCCATATTTGTATAGTTAAATAAGTGTCTATTTGTTGACAATGCGATCCAAGCCATTTGGACATTTTAGTGCCATATATTTGCGAGGCCAAAAACGTACTAAAATTTATTGCATTAATGATTGGAGCCAAAAAGATCTAAGTGCGCTCCTCCAAGCATTAAAATTCAATTGCTCGGCCTAAAGAACATGCAGAATTTTTTGAAGTATGCAGTTTTGTAACCCGTTTAATTTTAGTCTAACAAAGTTCGTGGGAAGTCACGTTGATTTTTGGCAATTTTTTTCTGGATCCAAGCTCACTTAGACCCTTCTGGCTCCAAAAATTCTTGCAATCAAATTTCGAACGTTGATTGCTTGGCCAAAAGAACATGTAGAATTTTTTCGAGTATGCAGTTTTGTAGCCTCTTTAATTATATCCAACGTACTAGTACTAGTACAAGGGTATATTAATTTTGTTCACATAACGGTAGTACGTAACGGCACAAAATAATCGCGATAGATATAGAGTTCCATATATAAAAGTTCTTAGGTTGAAAATAGAAGTTCATTAAGGCATGTCCGTCCGTCTGTCCGTCCGTCCGTCCGTCTTTGTACACGATAACTTGAGTAAAAATGAGATATTTGCATGAAATTTTGTATACAGGTTACTTTCTGGCCAAGGAAAGTTGCTATTGAAAATGGGCGAAATCGGATGATAACCACGCCCCCTTTTTCGATATTGAAATTTTCGAAAATCACACAAATTGACATATCTCCTCAGCTGAAATGGCTAAAATGATATAATTTTATCCCCCTGAATCCCCCTGGTCATTCTCTTATGATTTTTCCATAAATTTTATATAGTGGTCGTGGCACCGCCCACTTTTAGGGGGGGGGGGGGCATTTTTGAAAATTTGACTGGTCGTAACTCTTAAACTGATTACGATAGAACGATGGAATTTGGCACAAAGCATACTAGTATCGTTGGGAGTATACCTGATGAAATTGGATAAAATAGCTTGCCAAGGTGCTTTTCAAAAGGGAAATAACGCCCGCCGACAAAAGGAAATAACGCCCGCGGGCGTAATTTCCTTTTGAAAAAGAAATAGCGCCCGCTTTCAAAAGTAAATAGCCCCGTGTGGAAATTTAAATTTTCATTTTTTATTTTGATAAAAATTGAAAATATTTAGTCTTATTAATTTATCATTTACTCAAAACTGAGTTAAAAATACTGGGTCTATTAATAAATTTTAATTTTTTATTTTAATAAAAATACTGGGTTTATTAAAAAAAGCGCCGAAGGCGAAAATTTGGAATTAAAAATCGCGCGATTTTTAATTCCAAATTTTCATTTTTTATTTTAATAAAAATTTAAAATATTTAGCCTTATTAATCTAACATTTACTCAAAACTGAGTTAAAAATACTGGGTCTATTAAAAAAAGTGCCGCAGGCGAAAATTTGGAATAAAAAATCGCGCGATTTTTAATTCCAAATTTTCATTTTTTATTTTAATAAAAATTTAAAATATTTAGCGTTATTAATTTATCATTTACTCAAAACTGAGTTATTATTTTTAGTTTTTTATTTTAATAAAAATACTGGGTTGATTAAAAAAGCGCCGCAGGCGAAAATTTGGAATTAAAAATTGCGCGATTTTTAATTCCAAATTTTCATTTTTCATTTTAATAAAAATTTAAAATATTTAGCGTTATTAATTTATCATTTACTCAAAACTGAATTAAAAATACTGGGTCTATTAAAAAAAGCGAATCGCGCGATTTTTAATTCCAAATTTTTATTTTTTATAATTATTATTATTATTATTATTATTATTATTATTATTATTATTATTATTATTATTATTATTATTATTATTATTATTATTATTACGCCCGCGGGCGTTATTTCCCCGGGCGTTATTTCACTGCCCCGCTTTCCAACCACGCCCACTTTCGTTATCGAAAATTCCTAAATTCACCTAAATTGACATAATTCGGCAACGGAAATGGGTAAAATGATATAATTTTAAATGTGAATCCCCCTGGTCATTATATAATGATTTTTGAAAATTCGACTGGACGCAACTTTTAAACTGATTAGGGTAGAACGATGAAATTTGGCACAATACCTGATGAAAGTGGAAAAAATCGCTCTCCAACCACGCCCACTTTCGATATCGAAAATTTCGAAAATCACATAAATTGACATAATCCGGAAACGGAAATGGCTAAAATGATATAGTTTGGTAGGATGAACCCCATAGTCATTCTATTATGATTTTTTGATAAATTTTTAAAAGTAGGCGTGGTCTCCCCCTTTTTTTTATATTTGAAAATTTCACGGGTCATAACTTTTAAACTGATTGCGGTAGAACGATGAAATTGGTTGCAAGGTATACTAGCATAATAGGGAGCATACCTGATGTAAATGGACAAAATCGCTTTCCGACCACGCCCGCTTTCGATATGAAACATTTCGAAAATCACATAAATTGACATAATTCGGTAAGGTAAATAGCGAAGATAGTAAAAACTTTAGGTAAATCCTCCTAGGGCCTATATCATTGTCCCGTTCTGAAAATTACCGCTAGGTATTTAATGTTCCGTTCACCCGAACTTATACTTCCTTACTTGTTTTAGTCTAACAAAGTGATAAACTTAAGTTCGTAGGAAGTCTCGCTGATTTTTGGCAATTTTTTTTCTGGATCCAAGTGCACTTTTTATAGGTTCTACACGGCGTATGAGTAACATATGAAAATAGAGCTTGGATCCAGAAAAAAATTACTAAACGGGCTACAAAACTGCATACTCGGAAAAATTCTACATGTTCTTTTGGCCGAGCAATCAACGTTCGAAATTTTATTGCAATAATTTTTGGAAATTTACAGTTATTTTCCATCTGCAGTAAGCATCCTTTGAATGAGTTGACTAACCTGCATTCATTTAGACAGGAATCATTTCAAACGCATTTACCCAGAATTTACAAAAGTAATTTACTTTAACCTTTATTATCTCAATTCAACGTCGATGTTACTTAGATCCTTTTGGTTGTAAGCACTTCATATACTTTAGACTGGGCGAATTTTTTTTCGTTTTTTTCAAAAATTATATTGATTTTATTCTTCAGAAAGGTGAAAAATATTATAGATTTATTAGATTTCCTAGTGTGATTAGCAAAGAAAAAAAGAAAATAGGTACCAATCAGCCATAATGCAGTGATATTTAAATTTTTATATGGACTGTTTTATATGCAGGACAAAAGGTGGAATGTCTTTTAGATATAATTTTACAACTTACAAAAAACTTCTGTATTTTCGTCTAAAAACAATAAAAGCATACATGTATCCATACAAATATATAAATTATTGTAGTTTGGAAGTGAGAAAAATTGTTGTATCTATTTATTTGATTGTCAGTGACGAAGTTTTACCTAAGAAAACGCTTAATTAGGTAAAAATCTCAAAACGTGTATTTCATCACACTGGAAACATTTCAGCTGTCATAATTTCGAATTTTTCGCATTAAAACTATTGTGGTAAAAAATGTCTAGCATATGACCCATTCCATGCAAAATTTGCCACTAAAAATTTAAATCGCCTGAAATAACGCTTTTTATGTTTAAAACTAAAAATAAAACGACACGAATGTTTTATTTTCGAGTTACAAATTTTTTGTGTAAAAAATTAAGAAAATCCACAAAAATTCATAGTTTGAAGAATACGAGACGTGAAGAAGCGCTTCTTTTTGACTGATTTCGGTATCCTTTTGTCTTTTAACCTATGAATGGTTGATATTTTTTTTGTTAATTTTATTAATTATTAATGTAATTGTTTTAAACAAATGGGAATTGCACAAAATGGACCTAACGAAAAAAATCATACAATTAAAAATCAAATTATATAGTTAGGCTGTAAGACAGTTCCGTGTGAACGTGAGCCTGAATGAGTGAGGCTTTCTATTGCGTGCGCAAAGGAATAGAATTCCAAATCAATTCTTTTGTGCGTTCACGCACATCTGTCAAATGAGTTCATTTCTCCAAAAATGTAAGAAAAAATCAAAGTTCGGCGTGGTAGTTGCCAAATTTCAACACTCGCTTGAGAAGGGCTTGTGTCACTTTACGTTTGCACTCATCTCACTGTGAGATGGTAAAATAGCCATTTCAAAGCATGTTTAACACTTTCACTTAATTTTAAATGCACTAATATCAAAGATATTTTAGTTGTTTATCCACTTACGCATGACTTTTTTGGAAAAGTGGAGTAATATCACCATATTACACAAAAGAAAATTGTTCACGCTCACCCGCGTTCACGATCAAAAATATGTGTATACATATAGGGCTTTAATTCAATTTCTAATAATCTCCCAAACATTGAAATTTTATTCTGTAAAGGCGTTCGCAAAAATTTGGATAAATCACCCCTTGTCCTAAAGTTTTAACGTCCGTATTTAGTATGTTTTTAGAATTTAAAGGGAAAGTTTAGGCACAACAGATTCGAGTACATAAACTCTAAAAAATAAACTAGTTTTCGTGAGCTAAAACGTGTAAATGGTAATGCTACTATGTAGAGTTTGAATCTACAATGTACGTAAGTGACGGTGGAATCTCCCTACATAACTTTTCACAAAAACAAAAAATTTAATTTTCGCTTTCGGATTCACATTTCTGGCACCGAGACGCGTCTCTTGGTACCTTTCCTAACGTTGTCTGACGTGTTTTTCGAGTTGACATGTAAAATATACAATTGCCCTTACCTGAATGTCTAGTCAAGTATTACGCGCTTCACGGACGCCATGGCGAAATTTAGAAATTATTCAAATGAAATCGCCATTGCTGAGAAATAAAGAAAACAACGATTTAACAGAAAAGTTTGTATACAGAAAATTGCCTACTATTCGAAAAATTTAATGATTCAATCAGTAAATTTGCAATGTAAACATTTTGGAAAATAAATGAAATTTTGGGACCCTAATTCGTAAAAAAAATTTAATCGCGCTTGTGCTGTAAAATCTTATCAAAAATTATTGAATAAATAATAGTTTTGTCCTTTAGTGAATTGTTCAAGAAGAAAAAATACACCATTATTTGGATAATTGTGTCTTTAGCCATAATTGGCGCTGCATTCGTTTGGGTTTATGGATTCAGGAGTAAACGTAATGGATCACTAGGCGTTGGTTATGGCGCTATAGTATCGAATAGTGATGGTTGCGCTGATATCGGAGGGTAGATCTAATTCATCCTCTTCACAGCTATCAATGTGAATAATTTTGTTTGGTATTATATAGGAAAATCTTGAGTGATGGCGGATCTGCAGTGGATGCTGCTATCGCGACGTTGTTATGTGAAGGGGTCTTGCTTCCTCATAGCATGGGAGTGGGCGGAGGGTTTGTGGCAATAATATATTCGAAAGAGACTGGCAAGATGGAGACTCTAATTGCACGTGAAACAGCGCCAGCTGCCTCAAATCAAAATATGTTTCGTAATAAAAGTATAACTGGTATGTATAACTATACATATGTATGTATTTATACTTAATACATAATAACCCAAACACCTAGAGGTGGTAATGTCCTCCGGTAGGACTACATGTGCAATTCGCTCACCTCCCTAGGGAGACTCCCAACAGAGCACATCCAACGGGTAAAAGTGCTTTCTGAAATGTATGAAAACAGTTTTTCATCTTGGCACAAAGTAATCCATATAGATGAAAACAGACACCACTTTAGCGTCGCTTTGGGTGACATTTCATTTTGGCAGCTGAGATTCAAAGCAACCTGTCTTATAGCCGCGCTTTAATGCGCGTTAACGCAGATACTACTAAGTTTTATCTTTTTGCGTGCGATGCAGTGTTGCCATTTTAGCCGTTTTCCGGCTAGATCTAGCCTTTTTTTTTGTCATTTAGCCGGAAAAATTTTAATTTAGCCGCTAGCCGTTTTCTTATTTTTTTAGCCGTTTTTAGCTTTTTTGCAAATGTACTAATCAATTTTTTTTAAATAAACTTAGTTCAACACATCTAACATTTATGATAGCTCAGAGCAAGATATAGAAAATTGTGGTAGAGAAATATTGGTCGTGTTTTTTTTACGCGCATATGCGTTTGCGCTTAAATTTTGTATGGAAAATAAGGGTTGAGCGCTTATCTCTCCATACAAAATCTAAGCGCAAACGAATATGCGTGTAAATAAAAACACGGCCATTGTAAACGGTATATACCTACATTTTTCTCACATTATTTTTTTTTTTTCATTTTATCTCATAAAAGTATATGTTATTTCAAGTATATTCGTTACCTGATGCCTTATTTTATTGCGAATTTTCGTTAAGTCAATTATTTTTAAAGCTTAAAATTTTGCTCGTTGTACCTTTTATATACATAAGTCACATCTATGTAATAGATATGTATAGCCGGGCCCGTATCCAGAAAATATTTTCGGGATGGATCGAATTTTTTTTTCATAATAACCATTTTGACTGGAAAATGGAAATTAATTAGCTAAAGTTTAATTTTGTTACTAGTGCAGACGCGAACCAAATTTATCAAAGCCTAGAGAAAAACAACAAAAAATAAATAAATTGTCTTTTGAAAGAACATTAAAAAATTTTCGAGGTCCATTACAAAAAAAAAATTCTTTTAAAGGAAAAAGATCAAGCTTAACGTGAAAATTAAAAATGCCCGAAGTTGAAAAAAATTGATAAAATTCTTTTTTTTATAAAATTTTTACTAATTTTTTTTAATAAAATTTTTGTTTTTAGTTATATTTGAAAAGAACGGAAAAAATACTTTAGAAAACGGTTTCCATGTTCCTTCTTAGCATGTTAATGTCATGTCTTATAATTTAAAGAAAAAAGGCTTACACACAAAAAATTGAGAATTCAAACCCGTATATCTCGGTAACCATCTAATATTTTTACGCGAACTTTGGTGATATTTTTTTCTTACATGGCAGATAACCTTCACCAAGATTCATTTAAAAATCGAATTTTTAGGTGGTCCGCTTGAGGAGTTTTACCCCACATGTAGACAGCGATAGGGATCAGGATGGACATACAAGGTCTGCCGGGACAGCTTAATTTAGAAAAATGCTAGGAAGATTTTCATAGTGAATTTTCAGGTGTACAGCTTGGTCGAAGGTAATTTTACGAAAAAAATTCGTAAAACCCCAAGTGTTCACCTTTGCCCCCAAATAACTTTTTTACCACACATGATATTAATGGGGACTTTTGAAGTTTTCTTTCTTTACCTAAGTTTGGCTTTGTCGCAATTTTTGTTATTTCAAATGTCTAATTTGACCGGAAATCAAAAAATAGTATCCCAAGAGTTTGGGAATCGTATTCCAAATTTTCTTATTGTTATGAAATTGGAGCCGTTTTCTGAAGTAAACTTTAAAATTTATCTTAATTTTTTCATACAAATCATTTCATTCAAAATTTTTGTTTAGCGTGAACTTTAATATTTAAGGCTAGATGAGAAAACGCTCTTTTATATTATAAAATATTTATATTATACGTTTTAATGAAAAAAAGCGAATAAAACGAGTGAAAAGCTGATTAAAAATTTTTAGCCATTTTTCCGGCTAAAATTATAATTTTTTTCGTCGAAATAATTTTTTTAGCCGTTTTTTTCTCGATCGAGCCGGATTGCTGAAAAAATTCTGGCAACACTGGTGCGATGACATAATGAGCTGATTTGATTTCATACTAAAATCAAGGTAAATAGAGGAGAAGGTAACGACAAAGCCATTTGTGAGATCGTATTACGTAGTTCGAAAGGGGAGAAACATAAACAAAAAGCAAAAAAAATTAGCTGCTGTACTAAATCGTGAAAACTCATTTAGGTACTATATTGAAAATTATATTAGGAATCATATTAGGTATATGACTTTATTTTGTTATTTTATTAATTTTTCTTCTTTTAGCTCTGGCGCGACAATGCGCAGATCATTATGAGCATTTGTGATATTTTAATTTATTTATATTATACAAATTTTGATAACAAGTCAAGGGATAAAAGTAACGTATTTCCATTAAACTGGAGTAGTTGTTTACATTTTTGATATCTTAATTTGCCGATAACGACTTATCGCCCGGTTACCGGAGTTTAATTTACGTATTTTGTTCGGCTAGCTGTCAAACTAAGCACCGATTAGTCGTTATCGGCTTTATGCAAGCGGCCCTAAATTCGAATATTAAAAATTTTGCTAAGTCTGAGTAAGAGGAAAAAAAATTGATGGATTTTATTACAAAGGTTTGGCAGCACCAAAATTATACATCGTAAAACGTCATCAACATGGCGGACAGCTCGATTGTCGCCCGCCTGACTCAAATGGGTTACCAATGCGGTCATTGTGTGATACTTCTTCGGGTATTTGTCTCTTTAGCACCCAACTGCTAATAAATTAGCTAAAATTATGTGGGAGGGCTCAAAAGGTGGGTTTTGGCCTCAGGATCACGAATCCGGAAGCGCTTTTTTAATATTTCGCTTCTCTGAAGAGATTTTTGCAATCAAAGTTGCACGTTTTCAAGTGGTTGTTGTAAATTTATGAGGCTGTATCTAAAAATGTGCGGTTCAGGCAACCACCCGGACTTGGAATGGCGTAGCCTAGGGTTATTTTTTATAAGCGCAGTCGAAGAAAGGTGTTTCGTACATAAATACCATGGATTCCGCCTCAATTTTGGTATCGGACCCGTGTCATTTTTCGATTTTTTCACCATAACCTTTCACTAAAACAAAAAATTAAAAAAGCGCTTCCGGATTCGCGATCCTAAGGCCTCTTTTGAGCTATCTCCCATAATTTTAGCTAATTTATTAGTAGTTGGGTACTAAAGGAAACAAATACCCTTTTTCGGGCTTACGCGTTTTGGTCATAGTAATAAATGTCACGCAATGCAATAGCGCTGTATTTTTTTCGCCTTAATCGATCCCATGTTGTGCCTTTTAGTACTAAATTTTTGCTTCTTATTCTCTGAGCGCTCCCTGAAGCGAGTTTTGACGTCCTTTCGCTAATATTTAGGAGTGTTTCGTAGGTACTGCGTACTTTTGGACTTTTATGTAGTACCTAGTATAATTTGAATTTAAATAGGTGATTAAAATTAATTTTAAACATTTTGCGCAGGCGCAATAGCAGCGGCAGTACCCAGTGAGATTTATGGATATTGGCGTTTACATAGTAAATATGGAAAATTACCATGGAAGATGTTGTTTGAACCGACCATTGAATTGTGTATTAATGGTCTCAAAGTTTCTAAACATTTGGCAAACGTATTGAATTTGTATGGCGATCGTATACGTAACGAACCTTCGATGGCTGAAATTTTTATTAATCCTTTAACTAATGATCTTTACAAAGAAGATGAGTTAATGTATCGTCATAAATTAGGAGAAACACTTAAAATAGTTGCCGAAGAGGGTCCGGAGGTAATTTACAGAGGTGGGCAAATTGGCAAAAAACTTGTTCAAGATATCCAAGAAATGGGCGGTATCATAACAGAGGCAGATCTACAAAGTTATGAGTGAGTAGACATATCTACAGGCATATATATGAGGACGTAGCCTTGGTAGAGTTTGAGGTCGTTTGCTGCGGGTGCTTCGATTGGGGAACAGTAGTCAATTGGATTCGTATAAGTTCTTGCATAAATTACATATAGCAGCACTAAGCTGTTCCTTATATCAACTTTTTTTTGCAAATGTTCTAAAATAAGCTGTGCACAATTTCACTCGAATCAGATAACTTTTAGAACTTGAACGTTGCGTTTGAAAATTTTAGAAACTATATGCATTCAGGGTGCAGCAGATTATATAAAAACATTGATAGCCGTAAACTAGGTACACATTTATGACGTGAAAAAACGTGCAGATTCCGATTCTGAAGAGAAAAATCAAAAATTCGCTATAGGTTTTGAGATTTCGCAAAGTTATCATTTTTAAAAGAGTAAGAAAACACGATTTTTGTATTTTACGAAAAATCTCCAGCTTTGCCTATCCGATCGAACTCCGCTATTCACCGGATTAAAGGTCTTCGATAGCTCGAAAAATCCGTCATATAATGGTTTTCAATCAGATGACTAGGTTAGAAGCTATTAGCAGATTAATGAGAGAAATAGAGCACAATTTCAAGTCACCTCGTAGTATATAGTAATATTGATATACAGCGACTACTAATACCCTTTTTAATTTTATTTTGATACAATGTCAAAGCTCAATCAATTCCAAATCATATTGGTCAAAGCTGTTTGCAAATCAGTTCAGAACTACGAAAGCAATTTTAGAATGACTATATAGCTACATTTGGTATATCGATATTACAATCGACAAAATTGAAGCAGAGTTGCCACTTAGAGTTGCCACCTAAACGCAATTTATTTATTTTTTCGTATATCTCGGGAACTTCTTGACCAATATGTATAAAATTTGGCATATAGACAATTTCATTAATTTTCAGATTACGTACATGGGTGTTGCCACTTGGTTTACAGGGTTGCCACCTTTTTCGATTTTTTTTAAAATATTGAGCAAGATATGTCAACATGGGTATCAAATGAAAGGTTTTTTCGACCGTATTTCAAAAATGACAATTTCAAGCAGGGCGATTCTGCAAATTATTTATTTATTTAGTTCTAACACCTATTTCATCGATGAAGATCGATGTAAAATAATCAGAATCAACCTATCTCAATTTTCGCGAGATTTGCAAACGGTAGTTGGACGCTTTTGCTAAAACATAACTGATTTAATTGGTTTCTTCCCAAAAAGGCGTGGAATATTTAAATACATATATACAATGGAAATTATTGTAAGGGCATGCCAAATGCATATACATCTAACTATTTTTTTTGGCATCTATCTATTATCTATTATTATATATAAATGCGCAATGCTTAAAAGTTTTCTCCCTTTTTTGCAATAACCACAATTCTAAGGTATATAAAATATAAAGATATGTATCGATAGGTCTCGCCGAGCAGGGTGTGCGATAACAAACCAAAAATTAAAACAAATTAATTATAATATGATTTGAAATTCACACCACTACAAGTGCTAAAGCTTTCGGCAGAATCAGTCCGTCACGTACGTGCCGGAAAAGGAAGAAACTGACAGCCGAGTAGGATGTGTGTATTTTGCATGTAAAACGCTACATTGACAAAGTATCAGTCAACGGATCCGGTATCCTTCGCCAATTTTCTACTTTGACGGAACGTCAGCTGCGTGACAAATGTCAAAATCAATTTTACCGCCAATTTGACAACGGGATTGTGAAAATTGTGACTATAACAAGTATTACTTGAATATTTTCCATGTTTTTAACCGAAATTTTGCTTTTGTTATGTTTTTTTTTAATAATTTTCGTTTTGCGCCAATTACTTTGTTGACATATCTGTGTACTTCAACATGACGTACGTCAATCGCTATGTGCCATCCCTGTACGGCACGTACGTTTTGTCACGACGTACGTCACGTACGTGACCTATTGACGGACTGATTCTGCCGAAAGCTTAAACACGCATTCACTTTATAGAGCCGCTGTTATGTGTGTATGTAGGTATGACTACTTGCATTGTTGTGCTTGCATTCATTGCAGTTGGGGAGAGTCCGAGTGTGAGTTGTTTTTGTTGGCAGCAATAATAAACACGAGCCAACTTTATGGAGTGAAGAAAATTTTTGAGGCGGTATTCATAGAAGCAAATGCTTGCTCAGACATGATGTTTTGAAAAAAAAAGCACAAATAAGCTAGATCATGCACAAGGCCCTTCGTGGCTGGGCATAGTGAAATAAAATAAAATGGAAAATTGAATAAAATTAAAAAAAGTAAAATAAGAAATAGAAAAGTGATTGAAAGTAAAAAAAAAATTTGTTGGAAATGAAAGGAAAGGAAATAATATAAAATAAATAAAAATAAAAAAAAATGAAATAAATAAAATATAAAAGAAAGGAAGGAAAGGTAAGGTCACGACACGAAATGAAAGGAAAAGAATTCTAAGGAGAAAAAGTGAAAGAAAATAAAGGTAAGAAAAAAAATAAAAGAAAAGAAATGAAATGAAACAAAAAATTTATAAAATGAAAGGAAACGAAAGGAAAGAAAAGAAAAGGAATATAATGGAAATGGAAAGAAAGGTTAGGTAATAAAATTAAAGAAACGAAAAGAAAGGAAAATAAAAGAAAAGAACAGAAAATAGAGAAAGAAAGAAGGAAAATAAAATGAAATGAAAGAAGAGAAATGGAAAAGAACGGAGAGGGAAGAATAAAAAAGAAAAGAAAAGAGAAGGGAAGGAAACAAAAGCAAAAGATATAAAAGATGAAAGGAGAGGAAAGGAAAGGAAATAAAAGCAAATGATAGCAAAGGAAACGAAAGGAAAGAAATACATATGAAGACGATCTAAGAAGAATAAATAATTATCAACATTTAAACTATATTACTGAATGGTGTAAAGAGAGAGGAAAAGGCGAAATGAATAGGAATGTGTAGAAACCAAAAATATACAAAATATGGAAAAGAAAGGAAAATTTAAGATATATCAAAAAGGTAGGAAAATAAAATAAGGTTTTGTGGTTGAATTTCAACCACTGGGCGAACTCTAGTTTTCAATAAAGCTCCTCTAGCTAGAGAGTGACTTTAACTATAGTAAAATGATTTTTTCTGATGTAACGGAAGTGACCATATGTATATCTACTGAATAAAAAGCATTGAAATTGGAAGTTATTTAATTTTTTTTGGGACTAATTTCATTTGGGAGTTATTTCATTTTTTTTTTTGGAAATTCGGGCCCCATTATGAAATAACTACCAAATATTTGGACTTATTTCATTTCTAAAAGTTGGGGGTTATTTCATTTTTTATTGGGATTTATTTTATTGGGAGCTATTTATGGGACTTATTTCATTTGGGATCTATTTCGTGGTACATTTTCCAGTTTACTTCCACATTGGAAATTCCACAATTGATTTCTTGCAACCACCCTAATCAGCAAGCTATATGCTAATGTGTTACTTATACGCCACGGCATTCTCCATATGCTATTAGGGGGATTCATCAAACCTTACACCTTATAAAGCGTGTAAACGTATAAATTTATCATGTGTATAAATGAGCTGTTAAAATTTGTATGGAACGAAGATTACACAAATTTGATAAACTTCTGCGTCGATTTTGGTGTGTAAAAGAGTTCGTAAATATATCCAATTCAACGATGGTGTTTGACTTGTAATTTTTTCAATGCTTTCACTTTACACAAAAATAGAAATGCTTAAAAATAGGTCAAAAATAACTTTTTAATGGAAATTTCGAAATAAAAAGTGTTTGTTTAACATCAAGTACCCATAATTTGATATAGGGCGTTCATCCAACTGAGCTGGTAAATTTATAAATTTACGCATTTCGTAAACTTATAAGTTATAATGTACATTGTACATATGTATATGGTTTGATGAATCCCCTATTATCTTTCTATTAAGGGCCGCTTGCATAAAAGCCGATAACGACTAACCGGAGTTTAATTGACGTATTTTGTATGGTTAGCTGTCAAGTTAATCACCGACTAGTCGTTATCGGCTTTTATGCAAGTGGCCCTAAATGATACAAATTTTACCACCCGATGTCTGTGAATTATAGATATCAAAGATGTAGTAATGTGTACCAAGTTTTCGGCTTTAAATTTTTCCATAACGTCCTAGTTCTAAAAGTTATTCAATTCGAGTAATATTTTGCACAGCTTATTTTTAAAGTAAAATCTCTGCCCGGATAACCCAAAAATTTGCAAAAAAAAGTTGATTAGGTAGCGAGCAGCTAACCGTGCACTTCGAAATATATTTTACGGCCTAATTTACATATCGTCGACCCTTTGACAGATGCTTGAATGTGTATTCGGAAAAAATGCACATTCATGCTCCTGGCAAGAGGTATGTACTGCTAACATTTTACGAACGTTTTATATATTATGAAAGATCTTCCGCAGAGTACGCTGGGAAGACGCAGTAAAAGTCGAGTTTGAATCTGCATACACTTTACATACCACACCCTTACCAACTAGTGGAGCTGTTCTGGCATTCATACTCAATGTCATGGAACCGATGTATACCACTAAAGAAACCATATTTTGCCATAGATTAATAGAAACTTTTAAACATGCTTATGGCCATCGGACTTCATTGGGAGATGCGCATTATGAACCAGATGTTCTTGTTACCTATAATAATTTGCTTAGTTCTGATTATGCTGACCAGATACGAAAGCAGATTTTAGATGATAGGACGTATACAAATTTCGATCATTATGGTGCCAATTTTACAAATGAAGATGACAAAGGAACTGCAAATATTGCGATATTAGCACCAAATGGTGATGCAATAGCAGTTACTAGCACGGTTAATAATCAGTGAGTTGCAATTATATGTATGTAGGCACAGTGTGTAGTAGCAAAATTTCGCATATTATTTGTAAACAGATGCAAAATTTTTAGTTTTTCGGGTTTTAAGGTTGCATAAAAAAAAATTGAATACACGGTTAAAAAAATGAGCCTAAATTTTAAACCAGTATATGGTTTAAGCGGTTTTTTAAACTTTTTTTGGAATATTTTACACCAGGCGGCCGCCGTGGTGTAGCGGTTAAGTGTTCGGCCTTCTACACCAAGTCGTGGCGGTTCGATGCCCGGCAAAGTAACATCAAAACTTAATTAGAAAAACAATTTTTCTAAACGGAGTCGCCCCTCGGCAGTAGTTTGGCAAACTCTCCGGGTGTATTTCTGCCATGAGAAGCTTCTCAGCAAAAAACTCATTTGCTTTGCAAGTGCCGTTCGGAGTCGGCAAAAAACTGTAGGTCCCGCCAACTTGTAGGAAAACTCAAAAGCAACACACCACAAGTTGGAAAGAGAAGCTCGGCTAAAAATCTCGTTAGAGGTTATGATAACCTGTTGGTATATCGCCGCCATTAGTTTTTTTTTTTTTTTACACCTTCCATAAGTAAAAACTTGGTGTGCGGCATAGCTCAGCGGTAGAGCAGTCGGCTGTGACTCCTGAGCCTTTTCGTTCTCAAATCCAAGTGCCACATTTTTTAATTTTATTTTATTCATAAAACTTTTCGGTTAGAAAATTAAAACTTTTCGGTTTAAAATTAAAACCATTTCGGTCTACAATTTTTGTTTTGTTTTCATTTATTTTTGAAAGCTTATTCAAAATTGAATTTTGCCATTTATGTATGCGATGTAGCTCAGTGGTAGAGCAGACTAAAATTGTTCAAACGTTTCTGGCTTAAAAATGAAACCCGCTTCATTTAACCAATTTTCTTGAAAGTTGGTCTAGTTTAAATTTGAAACCAAACTTGGTTTGGTCATATCGACGTGCCAGCGAAAACTAACACTAAAAGTTTGTGTCTGAAGAAAACTAACTGGTCTGACGAAAACTATCACTTTTATTTTGTGTCTGACGAAATGTAACACTTTCAGTTTTTCTCTGAAGAAAATGTACTAGCCAAAAATGTTAGTTTTCGTCAGATACAAAATAAAAGTGTTAGTTTTCTCACAGAATTTGAAAGGTGTTAGTTTTCCTAAAAAAATTGAAAAGTGTTAGTTTACGTATGGCACGTCGATATATCGTCGCTCCCAACGAAGACTAGCACGGTTCGTTGTTTGCGCGGAAAACTAACATACTTCGTTCTCTGCGTGGAAGACTAACATGATTCAGTTCTCTGCGTGGAAAACTAGCATATTTTGCATAGAACTGAACCGTATTAGTCTTCCACGCAGAGAACTGAAGAGTGTTATTCTTCCACGTAGAGAACGAAGTGTGTTAGTCTTCCACGCCGAGACCTGAAGCGTGTTAGTCTTCCACGCCGAGACCTGAAGCGTGTTAGTCTTCCACGTAAAGAACAAACCACGCTAGTCTTTCACGCAAACAAAGAACCGCGCTAGTCTTCGTTGGGAGTGAAGATACATATGTAGTCCAAAAAAGTTTTAAACTTAGGTTAAAATTTTTAACCGTGTATGTTTATGCCAAACAATGCGATCATCTTACACAGTTTTAGTAACAGATTAGTTGTAATATTAGTAATACAATAGTCGTATTTGTAACTTTAATTATATTAATGTTAAGATATTGTTACTAATTGTTTATTATTTATATCAATTATTTCAAACATACATTGTGGATAGTTTGGGATCCAAAGTTCGATCACGTCAAACTGGCATAATACTTAACGATGAAATGGATGATTTCTCCACTCCTGGAGTTATAAATACTTACGGAATTCCTTCTTCACCTTCGAATTATATTAAGCCGGGAAAACGTCCAATGAGCTCCACATGTCCTAGCATCGTTCTTGATCAGCACGGCAATGTAAAATTAATGATTGGTGGTGCTGGTGGATCACGGATTACCACATCTGTTGCACAGGTAAATGAGTATTTTATACCTAATAAGATATGGTTGTCAGCCACAGTTGTTAAGGAATACATTCATCTAGGAACAATCCCAGGATTTCGCGGTTTAACTGCAAAAACCATTGGATTATGTGTTCCAACTTTTTTGGACTACATATATGACCAAAAGAAATTTGGTTTCAAACTTAAACTAGACCAACTTTCAAGAAAATTGGTTAAATGAAGCGGGTTTCAATTTTAAACCAGAAATTTTCTAAAGAAAAATTAATATTTTGTCGGTTGGCTGGAACTCGAACCAAGACTCCCCGCATCATGCCCGCCTGCTCTACCTCTGAGCTACATCACATACATACATAAATGTTGTTGGCAAAATTCAATCTTGAAAAAGCTTTATTATAAAAGTCAAATTTTAATTTTTATTTTTATTATTACTTTTATTTTTTGAATTTTTGTTATAAAAATCGAATTTGGACTTTTATTTTGACTTCTATTTTTATTTTTATTTTGATTTTTATTATAAAATTAGAATTTTGCCTTTTATTTTGATTTTTCATCATCATCATTTATTGGCGCTTTAGGCGGTTAAGCGATTTTGGCCGTTGCATATCAAACACGCCAGTCATTCCTTTTTAGCGATAACTGACGCCAATTGGAAACCCCAAGGGAGTTCAAGTCATCCTCCACCTGTTGTTTCCATCTCAGTCGAGGCCTCCCCCTTCCTCTGCTGCCGAATTCAGGTGAAGATAGGAAAACCTTCTGTGCTGGAGCTTCTTTGTCCATTCGCATAACATGGCCCAGCCAGCGGATTCTTTGGGCTTTAATTCGCTGGACTATGGTCAGATCTGCGTAGAGCTCGTACAGCTCATCGTTAAATTTCCTTCGATACTCGCCGTTGGCATCACGGGAAGGACCATAAATCTTCCGGAGAACTTTTCTCTCAAATACTCCAAGGGCCATCTCATCTTCTCTTGACATTGTCCATGAATCTGAGCCATACATCAGGACAGGTATGATGAGAGACTTATAGAGCGTGATCTTTGTTCTTCGAGAGAGGACTTTACTTCTCAATTGCCTACTCAGTCCAAAGTAGCACTTGTTGGCAAGAGTGATTCTCCGCTGGATTTCTAGACTGATATTATTTTCGGTGTTGATACTGGTTCCCAAATAGACGAAGTCCCTCACAGTTTCAAATTTGTAACTATCAACAGTGACATGGCTGCCAAGGCGCAGGTGCGCCGATTCTTTCTTTGATGACAGCAAATACTTCGTCTTGTCCTCGTTCACGGCAAGACCCACTTTTTCGCTTCCTTATCCAGTCCAGAGAAGGCAGCGCTTACGGCGCGGTTGTTAAGGCCAATGATATCAATATCATCGGCATACGCCAGCAATTGCACGCTCTTGTAAAAGATTGTACCATTGCGGTTTAGCTCTGCTGCTCGAATTATCTTCTCTAGCATCAGATTGAAGAAATCGCACGAAAGGGAGTCGCCCTGTCTGAAGCCTCGTTTGGTTTCAAATGGCTCAGAGAGGTCCTTCCCGATTCTGACGGAGCTGTTGGTATTGCTCAACCTCATTTGGCAAAGCCGTATAAGCTTTGCAGGGAAGTCAAATTCAGACATGGCGGCATACAGGCAACTCCTTTTTGCGCTGTCAAAAGCGGCTTTGAAATCGACATAGAGATGGTGTGTGTCGATTCTTTTATCATGGGTCTTGGGACGACTTTTCCATCGTCAGGGATTGGGGTATCGGGTTCGACGTCTCCCTCGCAATTTAGCAGTGAGGAGAAGTGCTCCCTCCATAATTTAAGTACACTTTGTACGTCGGTTACCAGGTCGCCATTATTGTCCATACAGGAGCTTGCTCCGGTCTTAAAACCTTCCGTCATCCGCCGGATCTTTTCATAGAATTTTGGGGCATCATTCCTGTCAGCCAGCATCTCAAGCTCCTCACACTCACGCCTTTCGGCCTCACTTTTCTTTTTTCTGAAAAGGCGTCACTCTTCCTTCTTTGCCTCACGATATTGTTGCCATACACTGCGGGTTGCGCCCGTTCGCAACGTCTCCTTGTAGGCAGCGTCCTTTTTGTCCGAGGCTGTGGTGCATTCCTCATCGTACCAGTTGTTCTGGCGGGCTCGCTGAAACCCTATAGTGGCTTCAGCGGCGGTACGTAATGAGTGAGAGACATGCTTCCATTGCTCGGTTACATCGTTAGGTCGAGGATTGCTCTCCGATAGCAGGTGTGAGAGTCGAGTGGAGAAATTATCAGCTGTCTGTGTCACGCGCAACTTCTCGACGTCAAACTTTCCTTCCGTTACTGTGCGTACTTTCTTCGCTGCACAGAGGCGTGTGCGTATCTTGGTTGCAACAAGATAATGGTCCGAGTCGATATTGGGACCGTGTAGGGTACGCACGTCTAGAACGGTGGAGCTGTGTCTGCCGTCGATCATGACATGATCAATCTGGTTTCTTGTTCTTTGATCAGGGGACAGCCAGGTGGCTTGGTGTATTCGCTTATGCTGGAACCTGGTTATACTGATGACCATATTTCGGGAAGCGGCGAAGTCTATCAACCTAGTGCCGTTGGGGGATGTTATATCGTGGAGACTGAATTTTCCAACTGTAGGACCAAAGACTCCTTCCTTGCCCACCTTGGCATTAAAGTCGCCGAGCACGATTTTGATATCATGCAGGGGGCAGCGATCATAGGCTTGTTCAAGTTTATCGTAGAAGGAGTCCTTCTCTGCGTCGTCCGTCTCCTCAGTCGGCGCATAGGCGCAGATAAATGTTATGTTGAAAAACCTCGCCTTGATGCGGACCGCAGTGAGACGCTCGTCCACAGGAGTGATCGCTAGTACTTGGCGGCGAAGTCTCTTTCCCACCACAAATCCTACAGCACGCGCTTTGCCGCGTGTCTGGCCACTGTAGTATACGTCACAAGGACCGATGGTCGTCTTTCCTTGGCCCGTCCATCCCATTTCCTGCAGGGCGGTGATGCCAGCCTTTGCGTTCGTGAGGACATCATCCAGTCGGGCAGCGGTACGCTTCCTAGAAAGGGTCCGGACATTCCACGTACATGCCCTAATATCCTACTCGTAGTCCATAATTCGTTTTGCCGGGTCGTCAATATTAAAGGGGGTTCTCATCCGAGGCTTTGTACTTTTTATTTTCATTGGTATTAGGTTTTTTACGTGGCGGGTCCCAAACCCAGCGCACAACCCGTTTCGGGGTTTTTTTTTTAGAATATTTACACATTTATATAGCGAGCCGCTTGCTTCAAGACAGACGCCCGCTTAAAAATCTGAAATATTTAGTGCTCTAATGTATATTGCCAGATACTGTATACGTAAACCGATTTGACAAGTTGAGTAACTGACTTCCAGTTTTTACGAAAATTAAGTTAAGTTTAAGTATACGTAAAGCTCACAAATTTCGTTAAAAAGTTACAGAAGCCGGGTGCTGGCCACCCTGAATAAATGCCGAAACAAATAAAACTAAAAATTTCAAAAAAATCTCGCCCGTTTTTGTTTTTGTGAAGACTGACATAGCAGGAGAGTAATTCGCAGCGTATTTTGCGAGGTGTATCTCATTGCGGGCCGGCCTTTAACCTTCTCATACAAATTTCTAAACAACCTCGTAAGGTAAACGGTTTCGGTTTCGAAAAAATTTGCAGACGCAACATATTTTGTATTTAGTGTGGCTTATGCTATAGATACACACACGGAGATTATCTCCAATAAATCTTCTTTAATCAGATCCAAATTTTACCCTGACACACACAAAATTGAAGATTAACAATCGGCGGCATCTAGTGTTTTGGTTGTATTTCTTGCGGTTTAAACTAGATGTCGCTGAGAATTGTTTATTTTTTGGTGACATCTAGTATCCAGTAGCGGTAAAATCGTAATTTTGGTAGTATTCCTTGCTATTTTTGTTCAGTCAAATCGTAATTTTGTTTTCTGAAATCTTCATATTGGAGAGTTTATAATGATGATTATGCTCAAGTTAACTCCCAAAAGCGGAGTTAATTCTCTTCTATTAAGTAGAAATGAAATTAGTATGTGATAGCATTTCAATTGTTGCAATAGTAATTTTATTTATAATTGTAAAATTAGTATACACTTTAAAATTGTTTCTTCTAATAGACTATACTGCGGTATTTTATGTTTAACAAAACACTTCAAGAATCCATTGACGCCGGGCGCTTACATCATCAGCTGGCACCTATGAGAGTTGACGTTGAACCAGAAGTACCCGAGCACATAAATGACTATTTACTAAAAGTGGGTCATGAGCTCAATTATTTGCCTGAGGGCAAAGCATTATCCGCTCTCACAGCGATTGGGGTCAAGTCTGAGGTACCACAGCCAGCATGTGACCGTCGACGAGTAGGAAGTTGGAAAGTGTTCTATCCAGATATTTAGCACTCGAAAAATTAATAAATTATATATTTTGAAATATTTATATAGACATACGTATGTATTTGTTTAATGTTTACGTTTCGGTTATATCTGTAGATATTAAGCTGTTCCTTAAGAACACACACTTTTTTCGCAGGTCGGAATATGATAGATTTTGCTTTAAAAATAAGCTGTGCAAAATTTCACTCGAATCAGATAACTTTTAGAACTTGCACGTTACATTTGAAAATTTTAAAAACCATATGCATTCAGAATGCAGCAGATTATATAAAAACATTTATAGCCGTAAATTTGGTACATACATACATATTTATTACGTGAGAAAACGTGCAGATTCCGACTCTGAAGAGAAAAATCAAAAATTCGCTATAGGTTTTGAGATTTCGCAAAGTTATCACTATTCGCCGCATAAAAGGTCTTCGATCGCTCTAAAAGTCCGCAATGGGTTTCAATCAGATGCCCAGTTTAAGAGCTATTAGCAGATTTAGTCGAGAAATACTACAAATTCCAAGTCACATCTTCCTTTATTGTTAAATACATCGAAAAGGTATAATTTTTTGCCTTGATTTTTATGTCGTTTTAAAGCTTAATCAATTTCAAACAAAATATACCTTAACCATTTTCTTATCGGCTCAATAGTAGCAAAGCTATATCCATCCATTTCAAAAATATGTTATGCTATGGACACACGTAAGGAGATTATCTCCAATAAATCTTTTTTAATCAAATTCAAATTTACCCTGACACACACAAAATTTAAAATTAACAATCGGCGCCATCTCATGTTTTGGTTGTATTTCTTGCGGTTTAAAATAGATGTCGCTGAAGATTGTTTATTTTTTGGTGACATCTAGTGTTCGGTAAAATCGTAATTTTGGTAAAATTTTTTGCTATTTTTGTTTATTTATCGGTGACAGTAGCGGTGAAATCGTAATTTCGTTTTCTTAAATCTTCTTCATTTTTGGGAGTTTATAATGAAGATTATGTCAAGTTAACTCCCAAAAGCGGAGTTAATTCGGAATTTGCGCTAATGTATCAGCCCTATTACAGCTAGATTTATCACATCGATTCTCTACAGCAAAGCAGTCGAAAAGTTGATACGTAAAACCCACAGCAATATTGGTATGGATTTGACATCAAAAACACTTGTTGATTTTGAAATAATTTTCTCGATTATAATCATAATTATATAGCCTTACTAAACTGTTTATAAGTTTGGTATTTCTAGGCTAATTTGCAAACAGCTTTGACCAATATTATTTGGAATTGATTGAGCTTTGACATCGTATCAAGATAAAATTAAAAATATTATTAGTTTTCTCTGTATATCAATATTACTACGAGGTGACTTGAAATTGTGCTCTATTTCTCTCATTAATCTGCCAACCATTATATGGCGGGCTTATAGAATTACGGAAGATCTTTAATCCGGTGAATAGCGGAGTTCGATCGGATAAGCAAAGCTGGAGATTTTTCGTAAAATACAAACATCGTGTTTTCTTACTTTTTTAAAAACGATAAATTTGCGAAATCTCAAAACCTATAGCGAATTTTTGATTTTTCTCTTCAGAATCGGAATCTGCACGTTTTTTCACGTCATAAATGTGTACCAAGTTTACGGCTATCAATGATTTTATATAATCTGCTGCACCCTGAACGCATATGGTTTTGAAAATTTTCAAATGCAACGTGCAAGTTCTAAAAGTTATCCAATTCGAGTGAAATTTTGCACAGCTTATTTTTAGAACGAAATCTATCATATTCCGCCCGGCGAACCCAACATTTGCAAAAGAGTTGATATAAGGAAAAGCTTAGATATTTTTTTGTTTAAATTATTACGATATGGGTATACCAAAAACAATATATGAGTTGCTGCTTCAATAATCATATTTCAAAATAAGAAGAAACTTGTATTACCTATTTTGTTTTGTTTTTTTACGTACCATTCCCTGTTTAGGAGTAACGGTATCAGTTTAGGGGTGTCAGTCCCGGAATTCTGCTGTCCCAACAACACGATTTTCCATATGGCTAATTCCCGGGACTGCTGGTATCACAATGGGCCTTTTAAAGCTGGCCTAAGTGTGCCTCCACTGCTGCCACTTGAACCTAACCTAACCTGAGTAAATGTTTGTGTTTGTTTCATTGCACAGTTTTTGATGTATGTATGTGTATCCTCATGCCATATGTCCACCCCTCAAACATTCTAGGAGCGCTCATAATTTGATAATCTGAAAAGAGTCCAAAATATGTATAAAATATGACCCTCCGAAATAGATACCTCCCCTCATACGAAGTGTTTTTGAAAAACATTTAAAAAATTTTTTTTTTTGTGGCAACCCTAGATGTCGCCCAATTACATTTTTCTTCAAATCTTTGGCATTTGTTGTCGGATTTTAAAGTTTGACACATCATTTTTTTCGTCTTAAGCGGGCTACTCACCTGCCAAGAAATGCCTCAAGAAAAAAACGAGCATATATTTCTTGTGCCTGGTCAAGAAATTTTGACGTTTAACAAAATTTCCATTTTTTTGCAAATTACTCTTATAAAAATGTATAAAACATGTGTAGCGCAATATGTACTCACCTTTGCTGTGGATCTGCACGTTTACCTCAAGAAATATATACGAGCATATTTATTTCTTGAGGTAAACCGGCGTTGCCAACCATCGAAAATTGTAGTATTTTTTCTTATGAGCTGAGTATTGGCTCAAGAAAATTTGACGTGTGAAAACAGTTCTTGACCATTTCTTGAGCGTTTTTTTATATGGAGTTTGACATTTCTTGGCAGGTGAGTAGCCCGCTTTAAAGAGAAGGTTTTTTCTCAAGAGAGTTCATTGAGCTCATGCGTTTCGTTGTGGTACCACACTTTAAAATCCGTAAAAAGATGCCGAAGATATGAAGAACAAGTAAGGAAAACTGTCTTCGGCTAAATACCTTTCATGAATAAGCGTCACGATTTTCACTGTACAGCCTGTGTGAATTTAACTTTAGCTCATACCGAAATTATCGGAGCTATCGATTATATGGGGACGATGTGTTATATTGGTTCAATCTCATTGATTTTTAACATCGACATTCCACATTCTAAAATAGCAACATTTACGAGATTTCACGTTCCTACCGATATAATTACAGGAGTTATCTACCAAAATCCGTTTATCGGAACAATCGATTGTATGGGGGCTATGTGATATATTTATCCCTTCTCTATGATTTTCAGCATCGATATTTCACATATAAAAATAGCAACACTTATAAAATTTCACGTTCCTTCGTGTTTAATTACAGGAGTTATAGCCCAAAATCCGTTTATCGGAGTAATCGGTTGTATGGGAGCTATATGTTATATTGGTCCGATCTTGCTGGTTCCGACAAATGATTCCTATATTGGAAAATGGTGGCCGCATACCAAATTTCAGCCAAATATCTCAAAAACTGCGGGACTAGTTTGCGTTCAAACAGACAGACAGACAGACGGACATGGCTAAATCAACTTATCTCGTCATCCTGATCATTTCGGTATACTTATTGATGGGTCTATCTCTTCTTCTTCTCATATTTAAAAACATCGGACCAAAGTTATAATACCATTTCATGTTCATGAAAGGTATAAAAATGCAATTGGGCGACTTCTAGGGTTGCCAGAAAAAAAATACAACTTTTTTTTTAAATGTTTTTCAAAAACACTTCATATGAGGGGAGGTACGTTGTGGTATCACACTTTAAAATCCGACAATAAATGCCGAAGATATGAAGAAAAATGCAATTGGGCGACATCTAGGGTTGCCAGAAAAAAAATATAATTTTTTTTAAACTCTTTGTTGCTTGTAGTTTTGTAGTCTATTGCTGTAAATAAATATACCTACAGGTTATCATCATAACCTCTAACGAGATTTTTAGCCGAGCTTCTCTTTCCAACTTGTGGTGTGTTGCTTTTTGAGTTTTTCCTACAAGTTGGCGGGACCTACAGTTTTTTGCCGACTCCGAACGGCACTTGCAAAGCAAATGAATTTTTTGCTGAGAAGCTTCTCATGGCAGAAATACACCCGGAGAGTTTGCCAAACTACTGCCGAGGGGCGACCCCGTTTTAGAAAAATTCTTTTTCTAAATAATTTTTGATGTTACTTTTGCCGGGCATCGAACCGCCACGACTTGGTGTAGAAGGCCGAACACTTAACCGCTACACCACGGCGGCCGCCAACGCCGACGATATTTACAAGCAATTTTCGGGATTGTATGAACATGTGTTTTTTGAGAAAAATTTACCTACGCGCTGCAGGAACCGACATATGTTTCGATTAGGGTGATTCAAATAAAAAAATTTTTTTTATTTTTTCGGTCTTACCCCCTGAAACTTTAGGTATTGACGAGAAAATAAGCCTTGCAAAAAATTAGCGCTCTAACTTAACCCTTAGGGGTGGCTATTTTTTTTCGCCCTTTCCCACACAAAATGGTATTTTTTTCAAAGTGAATTTTCTTTCAATTTTTGAAACTTTTTTGAAAATATTTTTACACACTCTTAAACTTGAAGCTTTGAAGCTTCCAAAATGGTAAGCCATGTGCGAATATCTTAACTATTAAAATAATTACAGCCTCTTAAAGTTTACTAAATTTTATACGTGTTACTGTGTATGTGTGTGCTATAGTACAAAACTCAGCCATTTTCAAATGCCTGTAATTATCTTAGTAGTTAAGATAATTGCACATGGCTTACCATTTTGGAAGCTTCAAAGCTTCAACTTTAAGAGTATGTAAAAATATTATCAAAAATTGAAAGAAAATTCACTTTGAAAAAAAAATACCATTTTTCCCCAAACAAAATGTATGGGAAAGGGCGAAAAAAATAGCCACCCCTAAGGGTTAAGTTAGAGCGCTAATTTTTTGCAAGGCTTATTTTCTCATCAATACCTAACTTTTTAGGGGGTAAGACCTAGTCGACGTTTTTTTTGAATCACCCTAGTTTCGATGATACTGGAATTACATCTCTTCATGGACTTTTCTTCCCGGCATTGTGAGAGTCGAACTCACAACACTGTAGTGACTTATATGCTAGAAGGTCTAACACCTTAGGCCACCCTTCTCAGTGTCCATTTATACATATATTTATACTTCCATATAGAACATTTCTTTAATTTCAATGCTAACTTATATGAAAGATTTGCGAATTTTTAGGACTTGGTGTGAAACCTATGAAAGAATTTTCTATGCTTAATTAAGCACGAATATTTTTCCATTTATAACATTTAAAATCTTTGTTGCTTTTGACTTGTAGTCTATTGCTGTAAATACCGACGATATTTACAAGCAATTTTCGGGATTGTATGAAAATGTGTTTTTTGAGAAAAATTTACCTACGCGCTGCAGGAACCAGACAAACCGACATAAGTTTCGATTTTAGGTTTTTTGGAATTATCACGAAAACCGTAAGTTGTTTTGAAAAATGACCTGAGAAAAAGGTCTTTGTAAAGTATTCGAGAAAAAAACGGGCAAACTTTGACCTTTTCGATTTTAGGTTTTTTGGAATTATCACGAAAACCGTAAGTTGTTTTGAAAAATGACCTGAGAAAAAGGTCTTTGTAAAGTATTCGAGAAAAAAAACGGGCAAACTTTGACCTTTGATCCCGAATAACTTTTTGAGAACACATGCAATCGATTGTGACTTTTGAAGTTTCCTTTCTGACGGCAAATATGACAGATATCACTTCTACCTGCAGGCCCGTGCGCAGGGGGTGGTTTTGGGGGTTCAAACCCCCCTCTCAACGACTGAATTTTTTCATAAAAACTGTCAAAAGTCACAACCTTCGGAGCATCCAAAAGATCGAAACCCCCCTATAGCAAATTCCTGCGCACGGGCCTGTATACCTGCATCTGAATTGAATTGTAGTAGAAATTTGCCTTTTTATTACCCGGGTAAAACCTGGAAACCAAGGTATGCAACCGATTAAAATTAAGTTCCGTTTTCGTTTTTTTAACGTATTTCGGTTCCGGTTTCGTTCTTCAACATTTATTTCGGTTTCGGTTTCGTTCCGGTTTCGGTTTCCAAACCAACACAAAAAAATTGTGCTACTACAAAAATCAAATATGTACCTGAATGCAAAATAAGTCTGAATTTTTATAACTTTACTGCGGTGGTCATGATGAATTTTCTCCAATATATAGTAATAAATATTACTTTCGCTATTTATGGAAAAAAAACGTTCTTCAAAATAAGTTTAAAAAATTAACTCTACTTTTTCTTTTAGAAATATGTTAAAATGGAACGTTAATATGAGTGATGCTTTCTGAGACGGCCACTAAATATTTTTTTTTTCGGATGTCATACCTACATTTTTTTTCGATGGCTTCATTCGCTTATAGTTAGTTCAATTATTTCGGAATTTTGATATTGAGGTCAAAAAGTGTCTTGCTTAACCATCTTCCATGAAAATTATTCAGGGTAGCCTCTTTTAAAATAAAATATGTGTCCACAAAAAAATTCAAAACCGTTTGGAACCGGTTCCGGCTTTTGAAACGGTTTCGGTTTAATTCTTTTTCAGAAAAAAATAACGGTTTCGGTTTCGGTTCAGTCCTTGCTGGAAACCCGAGTTAATCGTTAGTATTCGATTAGTGAACCTTGTAGAACCACTGTGCGGCGTCTGCTGAATTTATGAATGAAAATTCAAAATCCTTGAGAAGTTTAAGCGTTATCGTCAACCAGCATGGCAGTGGCTTAGAATGTACCCGCAGTAACTCAGGTAAGAGGCGACTGAAACCACAAAGGCAGCAATTGCCAAGACACCATTGGCAATGCGATGTGGTGTAGATAACCAATCTGCAGAGATACCGAGGGCGATGTCCGTTTATACATAAACATAATATGTATTTAAATTATTTAACCCTTTCGCGCCGGAGTTTTATTTCGCTTCCCAGCATATTTTTTTGGTATTTTTTTACAAAATGTGAAAACAACGTGTAAAGAACATGTTCTGCATACCCAATAATTTGTAAATATTATCAGATTTCAGACGTGAAGTAACAAAGGCCATGCAGGAGATTAAACGGGTGTGATCACAGTCTTCAAATGGTAATGTGGCAAACTTAAAACGTTTTAAATTTAGCAGATGACTGGGAGTTCCCTAATTGTTTTTAATGTGCGGGCTGTTCCTGCATCGTTTTGGACCTCGATTTTAATATTTCTGGCCACCTTTATTGCAAACTGTTGAAGATATTTCCTTGCCTCATAAGTATGTATACCTACATACATACCATAAGTGTTTGTTGGTGTTTTTTCAGTGCATTTGTACGTGTATATGAATACACTGAAAAAAAAATCAACAAGAAACGGCCGTCAAATTAACAGTAAACCCTGTCATTTTTCGTCCAACAGTGGGAATATCAATTTTGAAAGTGACCCCCTATCATTCTTCGAATATACTATCATATTGACATGAATTACTGTATGTTTGAAAGTGGACACTATCATATTGACATGAATTACTGTAAATTTGAAAGTGGGCTCATATCATTAATTGATATTTTTCAAAAATCACATGTTTTTACTGCCAATTTTACAGTAAATACTGTAATATTTACAGTATTGCCATAATCACTTTGAAAGTGGTTTTGATATGTTACTTTCAATGTGCACTTTCAACCTTTTTATTTCAGTGTAAGAATGTTTTGCAGACCATGGCTCATTCAAGGACTTTCCGCACAAACACGCCAAGCGACGATAAACATTTTATAGGATCTGATATGGAAGCAGTTCATAAATATTTTTATCAATTTTACAACCCTGCGACGCACAGCCATATACATATTACCAATCAATAACAAATTTTTATTAATATTTGTTTAATTGGAAATATAAATATAAAATATTTACGGGTTAGTGTAGGCAAAAAACGCGATTATCTTTTTTTACTGGTGCACGAAAAATCGATTTTTTTTAATATTCGCTCGTAAGTTCTGGGTAAGTTGGTTGTGCGATCATTAAGCTATGATTTTCATAAAAGTATCTTCTTTCCATTAATATGAAGAGCTCATACCATTTGTTCATTCTCCATTTTCGACTAATAATTAGATTTTCCGTATCTATACCAGCCAAAAAAGCAAAAATATATTCGTTTGTTTATGCACTCGTATTTGCTCATTAAACTAGATTTTTAACTAAGAATTCGATTTTCCGCAAATCAATCTAAAAAAACTAAAATCGTTTTTTGGCCCACCCTAGTACCTATATATTTTAGGACTTATGTTTGGTCATTGAGCTCCAGTTTTAACTAGAAATTAGATTTTCGGTATACCAGTTCAAGAAACCAAATTAATTTTTCGACCCACCCTAATGTACATACATATATAATAAGTTTCGCCCATTTATATGGCCTTAAATATGCATAATGTATATAAATACAGTAATTTCAGCCGAAAAATCCCACAAAATAATTTTGTCTCTAGCTTCTATTCGATTCACTGTGCGACGTTTGATTCATTGTCTTCTTTTAGGTACCTAGGTACCATTTTTAAAGATACGACTTTATTTTTCAACTAGCAGGGAACCCGACGTTGTCCGGGTGGATCTGTATTTTAGGGTGGTACTAATTTCTATTGAAACAATTTTTTCGCTTTTGCCAACCTTATTCTCGGGTCCAATTCCTCTTCATCAACCTCTTTTCCTTGGCTTTCTTTCCTATGTCATATTCCTTTCTGTCACATATGTTTGGGTTAAGCCCCTATCTCTGTTGGCAATTCCAGTAGAGTTTTTCCGAAATACTTCCTTCCTTCCATCTCCTTAACCTCAGTACCTCATCTGCTCCTACTTTGATACCCACTCTCATTGATAAAAATGAAGACAAAAAATATAACAATAGTTCAGATGAACTCTATAACATTCCCTTTGTCACTTTCAGTAATTTTAGCCAAGGAATTTCCAATGTGCAGACACAACTTTTCTAGAGTTTTATTCCAGGTGAGAGGCGCGCTTTGTTTTTTTTTTTTTGACAAACAAAGTGAATTTTTCTTCATATAAATCTATTTACAAAAAAAAATTTCATAGGCACTTGAAATGACTATATCTTTTTTGTTTATTGGGCGATTTTGATAAAATAAAGTTTAGGGCTCCTTCTAATAAAGCTTTATTTTGGCTTTACCTCAAACTTTGACTTTGACAGAAAAGTTCAGTATACGTATTTAAACGAAGCATGGCTAATTGGAGACCTCAAAGTTGAAGCAAGGTCAAAAATTGGCAAACTCTCAAATTTTGCTTGCTTTGCTTGCTTTGACAATCAGATCTTGATGACTTTGCTTTAATTAAAGAATAAAAAGTTGGAGGAAATAATAATTAATTCATTTTTTCTCTATTAAATTAATAAATTAACCAAAACAGTCTGAATGCAAAGAAAAAATATCGAAAACAAATGTATAAAAGAGAAACGTCAAGGCGTTCATTGTAACATACCTCTGAAGTTGGACGCAAAGTTTTGAGGTAACAAATGTCAGGCGAGGTTAACAAAGCTTTATGTATTCGACCCTTAAGCTTCAAGCTGTCCACCAGAAAAAGTCTCATTAAAATCCGTTTCTTAGTTTCCGAGATCCTTACGTTCAAACGGACAAACAGACAGACAATAATTCTAAAAATGGTTGAGATGGACTCTATAACATTCCTCAAGTCATCCCCAGTCAATTTTTCAAAGAAATTTTCAATGTACAGACACGACTTTTCTACAGTTTTATTATAGTATAGATAAAATTCAGCTGATTAAATTTCCCACTACTAAAAGTGATTTTATAGTTTTGAAAGTACGCACGCGCATAGATAATAAGTGGCATAAATTTAATGTCATCAATAAAATTGTATGACCTATTTTTTATCTGTTAATATGCTATAGGGTGAATAAAATCATTCGCTTTTCGCTTTGATTGTTTCACACAAAAGTAAGTACGATTTGCATGTGACTTTGGCTGTTTCGTCCCAATTATGTCTCAATTCAGCGTTATATATATATTTATATCTTCACCTCTCGCGGAATTATTTTGTCTGAGGTTGCCTTCAATGCTTATTTCTTTACCTTTTAGCAAAGAGAATATATCAACAAGAGCCGTTACTCGTTATAAATGCAAGGAAAAAGATGGATGCCGTCTATTTTCTTTTACACATTTTGTTTTGATTAGACAATAACATATTTATATCGAAATTACCGAAACCCTGAAAGAAAACGGCATCCATGTAGTTGTTGCTGTTGTAGCCCTGCCTAAATGTCAGACAGGGTCACCCCGAGTGTATTGCTCTTGGCCGGGTCGATATAAGAAAACGGCCCGGGTCGTTTCGGCACGATGGGTATAGCACAAGTACTGGTACCGTTCTCGTAGAACCGGCAATACAAGAAACTAGCCGTGTAGGCTATGTAGGTCATTTAGCGTTACCCAGGGTGCACCAACTGGGAGGCGACCTACTTTTGCACCCCTTTTTTCGTTGCTTTCATAACGAGTGGTCGCTCTTGTTGATATATTCTCTTTGCTTTTAGTGACTTAGGCTATGTGTCAATCGAAAACATTTTTCGTCAGAGTAAAATGAGGTGAACAAATTTCCTATGGTGTACAAAAATTTTCCATTTTGCTGTGCCAAATGAAAAGTTAAATTATGACAGTAGTAAATTTTGACGTATGGAAAAAGCACGTGCAAAAGCAGATGATTTGTGAATCAATTTTCAATTTACGTGTTTTTCATGCATTTATATGGCGTATTATTCGCATTATATTATATTTTAGTGTTAAATAACACGTGTGAACCTAAATTTATGTCAGCAGCACATGCATCCCTGTGCTCACATTATTGCTCGTCAAAAGTTCATATTCACCACGATAACTGTCAGAATTTGCAATCGCTCTGTCAAAATTTGCTTTTTAAACCAATTGGCACACGGCCTTAGCATCATTTCAAATCTTTCGTGAAGTGAAAAGCCACCAAATTAAAGAGACATCCTAATGTAAGTATTGGCTAGTATATATTGTTTTCTGCTAACAAACAGACCATTTCAGTATTTTTTGTCAGCATTTGGTAAAGTGATCAGTACAGTTTTGATTTCGGCTGAAATCGGCTGCGTAACGGTGATTACGCGGGTTTAAGAAATAAGAAATATATCCTATATCCCAATACAGTCAATACATATTATACTCGTAGCGTTCGCACATTCATTCAAACCAACGCCTCAAGCGCTAATTTAAGTAAACCACTTCTTACATTTCGGGATGGCTTGAGGATAAAAACCAGGTATGCATTAGAAAACGGGCACCTTTAGTGAAAAAATCCCAGG